>CM041034.1:16763704-17363704 GCA_023078785.2 Hyles euphorbiae | reverse complement strand
CCCAAAATACGAAATTTAACGCTAGCGATTTTCTTCTACATTCATAATTATATACCAACACATCCCATACGAAAACACACGCAATATTCATTCACAACATCCATTCACACGACATTCCGCAACATTACTCATGAGCCCTTAATTCATCGTAATGAACCCGTACAATACGGAACACGGCCGTTCCTTAGCCATTGTCTCGGCTTTCAGCAACAATTGCTAAATATTACCATCATTGAGATGGGATGAGGATAACTCGTAATTCAACATCAGCAATGTTGCGGCACGTGATGTGGTTTATTATATTTATTTTATTTTCACACCATTGGGAGAGGATAAACGCTCATTGTCACAAGACAAAGTTGAGGCCCCAAATGATTTAGTGGAATCACAACTATTTCTACTTAGAATTAGTACGGGGAAAATTGTCTCTTAGTGTATGTATAATCGCCGGAACGGATTGGAACTATGATAAACTCTGACTAGATTAAGACATTGTGTCAGCCTCATACAATTAATCCATACGTTTTATTAAAATAGGATACGTTATTTGTGTTAATGCGACTAACAGTTAAACATAATACAAAATATTCTTACACTTAACCACACAGGTTAAAAAAACACAGGTTTCTGCCGAATTCTTTTTGGCATAATTGAAGTCAACTTGAGGAAAATTCTCGTATTTTTTATTTCCCTTCAGTAAACAACAAAACACTCAACAAAACCCACCAAAACTACATTTGTTATTGTCTCTATAAACAACTTCCTTCATATAAATCTTGGCGCTGCCGTCCAAATTACTACCATCAACGCGTACTATGACAAATTACTAGGGCCCAACTAATATAGTGAGATGCGCTCGACATATGGTGTCTGTGTATCCCCGGACTCTCAATAATTCAACGGGCCGACGGGGTTTGTTGTGCAAACATTTAATATCGCCTTCGGGGCACTCTTGAGGTCTAAGGGAATCATGTTGTACAGTAGGACAAGTTAACTTCAACTTGTATTAAGAGTTTTGTTAGTGTTTTCATAGATTGGCCTAGCAACCGCCATGTACAAATTATGAAATAAATTTATTGTAAATTTCAATATGAAGAGTTAGGCAAGGCCTGATGTTTAACGAAATCTTTCTATCATAAGTGCTTAGTTGGCTCAAAACAATAGGTTATCATGTCAACATAGTTGAGTAGAAGAACTAACGAATGCTTACACTGATCATAAATTAACTCTATTGTGATATTACATAATAATTAGTGTATATTAAAATATTTTAATGTCATCATTATAATTAAAAATATATGTCCCACTGACATCTAAAACATTGAAAAGTGGTTGGCTTACTGCACTTCCTTGTACCGTGATACGGTGAGTTATTAAGACCTAAAGGGTCCCAAGTTGGGAGAGCCAAGTTTAAAGCAATAACAGTTGCACAAGGTTTATCCAAGTGGCAAAAACTAGACGTGTTATCTACTCTGTAATCAATAACCAACCTGCTTCAGGCTATAAGGGAGATTATTTGTTTATATGCAGAAGTGTGTATGTATTCAGTGCATATTTGTTCTTTGTTTGGTCAATACTTCGTTTAGAGTTACAAGAAATTGATAAGGCTTTAATCCTTTAATATTGGTCACAGGTGCTTATTTTCTTTCAGTAATTGATGAGACGAGGATGCAATTCTGATGGTAAGTAATACGACTGCTCATCAGTCAATAGCAAAACCAAACAACACTAGAAATGACGAAGCAATGCTTCCGCTTAGTCCGCCCCGTGACCACGAAAGCTGTAAAGTAATCGAAACGTCGGGAATTCTAAAAATGTAAAATCAAACCAAATCCGCGATAAAATCCGTAAATAACAGTTTTCTTTCAATGAAGCAATGCTTGACATTCCTCTACGCTCATCACGGTGGTACCTTCACAGATAGCCTGTCACATTTGAGGCCTACCACCAGCACAAATCTGTTTCGTTTAGACGAAGTTTCTTGTAAGATATTAATCGTTTGACTACATTGGTATTGACATGTACCATGCAGTCAGACCTACCAGCAAAAAATGATTATTTTTCGCAAAAATAATAATGTATGTTATGTAAACAAGATGTATGTTTCATCCGGGTGCAATAAAAGTACAAAAACTCCAATTTATTTTGTTGTGTGCCATCCTTCACCTTCTGATGCGTAAAGAAGTTACGATTCCTCCCGTGTAACTATCCCTATGCACATCAAAAGTTCCACAGTTTTATAGCGGTCCCCTAAAAACAGTTTGTAAGTGCGACCCGGGTGAGTGTTAGCCCAAACTTGGACCGTACGAGGTCGTTGAGGCGCTAATGCCGTGCTTCACGGGTATTCTGCAAATTCTGCACTTCATAACATTTTGTTATAAGGGGTAGTTTGAGTGTGAATTTTGTAGGACTATGGTGTTGATACGGAGAAGCGGATAGGTAGGTAGTTTTTAATTATTTTAAAATAGGATCAAAAAGTTATATATTAATTCTTATTCACCTTTGGCTAGTAATCTGTCTGTTGAAGTCTCTAATTTTGGACAAACAAAAAAATATGTCGTGCTAGTAATTTGAATATTTTCCTAAAAAGCACGTTAGTTGTAGAAAATGTATTGCGTATTTGACCTCTACATTACTTTTTACAAAGTATAGCCTCATTAATGAAAAAATTGATCTAATTTTAAGCTCTTTTCACAGAAATAATAATGTTAAATTGTAAAACAATCTGTCAACCTTATAAACCAGTTACCAAATCCTCGCAACATTGAACACAGCCGAATGCACGGAAACAATAATTCAGCAATTATCCCTCATAACACGTGCAACACATGTTTTCACTTGAGGTCGGTAGTGGATATTAAATTATGGAAACGGTCCCGCCGCGCTCGGCTGGCTGCGCTGGTGTCGCCAAATTACGCTACAGCTTTGAAGCCTTTATTCTGTTGAAGTAATGTGATTAGATGTTTATTTGAGGTGTGTATGATTCGTATAATATATTGTTTTTAAAAGGTTCAGTATTCATTTCTTTATGTTCTTTATACACCAGATTTTATCAAATTTAGACCTAGGTGTTTTGCACTTGCTTCCGCGTAAGAATTTGTAGCAGTTTGCTGGCTCTCTAAACCATTTCCTTCATTTTCAGTGAGCAAGAAAATGTACAACAGCAGTATCTAATTTTGTAACATCGTCGATTTAAACTATTAGCTCATTTCTATTCGTTGTTGGTTAAATTTAACTCAGTATAGTGATGTACAGATATTGAAATGTCGTTAACAATCATCAGAGTCGAAAGATCCATTGTTTTACCCGTTCTAAATAAGGAGTTATTTCCTCGAAAATCCCTCAACTCCTCCACTGATTAGTTCCTGAATCTTTAATCTTTGTAAAACCTTGCGTTGACAAATTGACTCAAGCCAAACATAAACAGCAGTACAACATGCTATCTCAAGTTTGCAAATATGTGATATCAAAACGTTACAATCAGCGAAAATCGTAACCGCGTGTTTATTTAGGAAACGAGATGCCGGGACAATAACCCCGGCCCGCGAGTGTTTGAGGTTCCGTGTGCTGTCTACTCGTATTTGTTGTATTGTATACGTTAAGACAAACGTCTCAATTCCCCTTTACTAGAGGGTGTTTGTGGCCTGGGTTGACAGGTTCGGAATTCTGCGGAGAAATTTGGAATTTTTGTACTATTTAGTTGTAACGGTTTAAGACATTAAGTAAAGAATCGTCTTCTATCTGTTTTACTTGACTTTGTGTTTGTGTTGTTTTCTCCCTAATTTAAGACTTTTCCGAGCATGTGTCTATATAAAATTTCTCAATAATTTAACTTCTGTTAAAACATTTTAGTTATGTCTCCCTTTGGAATTCGTACGTAAAACGTCACCATTGATATAAAACGCCAAATCCGAATACCATAACATTTAAATCACAACAATAAAACATAACAAAAACTTGCACAACCCACATCCAATATGTGTTTTTGCTGGCAACCCTGCTCCCATTGTTTTGACTAGTGTTGACGAGGGTGCCCAGTAGCTTACCGTTTATTGTGTTTAGATAATCGGCAGGAAGTTCTCCGCGTCTTTGTCTCACTAGACTTTCGCTAGAACAGCGCCATTGAAAGGGCTGCGTCAGTCGATATTTGTGTTGAGTTTTCTCACCCGAATATTAATTGGGCGGGTATAAGCGGGTAGGGTTGCCTCAGTTTATTTATACAGTGATTACTCGTTTGTGCTTACTCGAGCGTCGCAATTTATAGTATTTTGGGCTTGTGTTCGTTACATTGTTATGTATTTTGTTAAGTATATGTCAACGTATTTTGTTAATAATCGGTTTGTTGGTATAATACATTACGGGTCTTAGCAGTCTAAAAACAATATATTACTGAGTAAGTTTTTACGTTACATTTGAAATACGTAGGAACTTACTTAATACATACTTTTTAATACGTAGGATGATACATGACTATCCGCTTCAAACAAAAGAATACACGTTGTATGATAGTATAAAGAAACTTTGAAAACGAAATACATACATTGCCTATCAAATCAAAATACTAACTACGACGAATAATTTACCAATAGTAAACTTTTGTATAAATCGGATTCCATAGGATGATTTAAATTAACCAGACAAATGCTTTAACAATTGATTATGGAATTACCAAGCATCTGATAAACATAATTTAAATCATTTAGTACCGAACAAGTTCTCCGAATGATTCACATCAGATACGAATGTAAAATCATCAAAATATAAATCAAGGTACAAAGAGCATCGGGCCATCGACGGTGCGTTAGGATCGTATCAGCGATCTGTGAGGACGATAGGCCAGGCAGTCGCTCTACGGCAGATCGGAGATAAACCTACTATTCATTGGAATTGAGCTGTATGATGTATTTGAGTGTCTGAGGAATGCGTGAGCAATGGCCCGCGATTGGAATTTTGATGAGTTGAATTGTTACAAGGACTTTTGTGGTGGTGTTGTTAAATACCAGTTTTAAGACGTTCGTCATATTTATCCAGAGGAAGTTCTATCCTAAATATAGGTCCCTAAGGATCTCCACAATGAAATGTTGGAAGCGACCTACATTTACAACTAGATTATTCACCTCGTATAATCTTAATCAGATTACGTGTCCATCTTGTGGATTGATGTATGACGCTGTGCATGTCGATGCGTATACGGAATTCATTCAAAAACTCGAGTGTTAATAAATAGTATTTATTGGTATAAAAAATGCTAATATAATCTATTCAAGTCGTATCAATCCTAAACGTGATAGAAAAACTGAATGGTATCGAATATATGATGGAGCCTTACTGTAGTTAGTTGTAAATACAGGTCCCCGATTCCCGAAGCCTTGTTTTTGTGGACGAGTATTTACTTTCTATCACCGCTCATCAGCAACACAATACACTCTTAAAATATCCACTTGTCTAAATGTTCGGTCTAAATAGGAGAAAGCTCTCCAATCAACTCCACAACTGCGTCATCCATCTAATATAATTTGAGATTTTTGTCACCAACTACCATGTTCTCTCATTTATATTAATGCAATTGACATGAACTACAATAGTATCAGGGTCGCATCGGTCGACGGTGACAAATCGTCTGAACGATACAACACTATCTACTATCGGCTGATCGTAAATTACTTACTTTTTAGGTTGGCTTACGCGGTCAGTTTAAAAATTGTCAGTTAAACTTTATTAACTCATTTTATAAATTGACAACGTGTTTACGTGATAGAAGGTCATCGGACCGTGCTTACGGTCTTAAAAAACTAAGCAAGAGTAAAATATTTCAGAATTTCATCAGTTTTGATATTTGATCTATAAAAGCTCATCGAAACGACGCTCTATAGAACTTGGATCAAGATTGTGCCATAAATGTGATATATTATGACATTTTGTCTGATTTACAATGTTCCATAGTATAAAGCTTATTCAATTTATTTAAGGTCATTTCCTGAATAAAATGTCTACGTCACAATCAATATTTCTGTAAATTATAGGAAAACTGATCATATTCATTTGTGATAATATGTAAATTAAAAGAAATACGATGTATCCCAAAAACGAATACACCTACTATTTAAAAGGAGGGCTCATATAAAACTGCATATAATAAGTTTCACAAGCTGTGTAATGCGAAATTACAATCAATTTATTTCACAGCCATCAATAAATATTGTCAAGTCAAACTGTCCGTGTAAATCTGCCAAGCCCGCATAGTATCACTCGCATAGCGTGTACAAGCGATTGTTATCATCTGATTGTTAGCTGCGTGTCAAACGAATATATTATTGAAACACAATAGAAATTGTGTTTGCATTAATGAAAAAAGTATACGCGTCTTGTGCATACGTAATTGGGCATTTGATTGTTTGAATAATGGATGATATCTTGTAGGGCTAATAACGCTGTCAGATATGTTTGTTGTTTTGTTACTTAATCATAAACTCATGTTTTGTTAATTTGATATGAATGTTATATTTTATTGTAACTGCGATACTAAAAATAAATGTACAAAAATACTTTAGTCATGTGTGTATTCATTGTGTAGGAAAATACCAGGAGAAAACTCCATGCCATAAATATTTTTTATAGTCAACCAGCAATCATCAGTTCTGCATAGATTATGGCCAAGGATCTCTCAATCAAACTTTCAATTCTAGAATAAATCGTTACCCACCACTAGGCGTACATGGCCTAATATAATACAATATATAATTTATCTAATTTTGCAACTATTATATAACGTGATGTGTACCAATAAATCTACAGTTAGGCCAATAATTGCATCAAATTAATGCATCAGGCTCCAATCAGGCCATTACGTTTAATTGCAGTTAATTAATTGTTCATCATGTAAGAGGAATTACGCGAACGGGTTCAATTGCATTTTAGACTCGAGGAAATTTGCGGTAATTGCATTCGTACAGGAAAAGAGTATTTAAACTCTCCATGTGCAGTGAAATTGAGGTATTTGGCATATATACGAGTGTATCGCACTCTTTTAATTACGGGAAGCAATTTAATTCTGTAGCCAAAAATGGGTTTTGCCAAGTTACTCGTATTTGGCAAAGCTGTTATAGTTATACGCAAGTATTTTGGGGCTTAGTCTTAGTTATTTCAAATTGTGAGAAATGACCACTCTGACTAGTGGTTACTTTGTTTTACACTATGCCTACTGACTAATCCCGAAGTCAAACTGTTTTATGGAATTATGTGGGACATCACTTTGGTTTGTACCTTTTTATTTTTATCAGTAATAAATAAAAAAAAATTGTATTTTATGTACTCTGCTATGAAAATACTAAAATATTCAGGCCTGAAAAGAAAAATAATAAACAAAATTATTAAGACATATTATTTTGGAAGTAGAAAATAAGTTCAGTGTTTGTTCTATTTTGTTTTATGAAACTGTTTACGTGATGTTCTAAAACGGAGAGAAGTAGACTCATACACCCGTAGTAAAGTTTATTATCCCTAAAAATCTACTTAGTTTACCACATCCCTTAGTACTAAAGAGTTAAAATACACATTTAATTTTACTAAAATAATGCAAAGAGTCAAGATTGTTGAACATAATTACGGAAACTTAATTACGGAATTTGAGTTGATAATCAGTCTCTAGCTCCAACAGAGGTAATGACAGTTACAAGAAAGGCTCAAAAATATTTTTCATTGAAAATGAATCCACTATAATACAAAAACTAAGAAGTAAATTTATTTGTAAATGAATGCAAATGTAAACGACATAGTTTTCTTAAGTTGACCGATATGTAGATTTTTGTTTACTTTTCATGAATATTTGTGTCCCCGGTGGGCTATCGTTGTGTCATTTATTGTAGTTCAATTTTGTTTTCTTGAATTTTCCTCTGTCTTTTATTATGTCTCTTTAGATATTTTGTTCTTATCTTTAGCCTCATGTATATTTTTCGGAAATATAATAATAGATTTATCTAATGTGATCTACGTGCACTAATACAAGCTAAGTGATCACTAAATCATCAAATATTGATATCATTCAGTTTTGAAAAATACTCCAAATACCGAATATGCTGAACTTATCATTCTATTCATTGACAACTTTACTCTTTCTAAAACTACAACAGTAAAAAACTCGACATACCCCTATTAGGCAAAGCCGTGGTAGCTACATGTACAGGTCCTAATTGACCGTTATCCAGGCGCAGGCAATAAGGAACGCGTAGTTTGGCACGCACTCCAAGCTTTACATCCAGAGCTTTGTGTCTGTCCGCACAATAAAGCTCCGTTATACCCGCTTTTACGCACTTTGACGTGAAATGTTTTTACTTTTGATGTGGGCTCGGGTTGGTGAGTCATTTAAAAGTCGCGTTTCATTAACTTAAGTATGGGTTTTTTTGATAGTATAAAATAAACTAGCAAGGCTTCTGATAGCTTGTGACATCAATTGGACATCTTAAGCCAGTTATTGGACTTTGAGAATGGGTTAGTACCGAAATACCGAACATAGTGAGTTAAATAAATACACTTATCAGTCACATACATAGTCCTGATCACACTAAGATCGAGTCTTGTGTCGTGGGTATCAGGAACTAGAGAGACTTCTTGGCCTCAAAAACACCCAGACGCGAAACAAATCTTGTGGTTCACACAAATATTTGTCTCGGTGCGGGGATCGAACCCACGGTCGTTTTGTTTCACAGCCGGCGTCTAACCAACTGTTAGTAGATAGTACTGTTAGTAGTCTGTAGTTTCAGTGTTGGATGTCATCATACGTAATGGCTAGTTTATATCCAAAGTATATTTCTTGACGACTAAACCTGACACAAGCTCTACTTGAACATATACAGGTTAGCGTTTGAAAATAATACATAATTTTAAACCTATCCGCACGTTAAACGAACTCGTTAACGTGTACAAATATTGCAAAGTCACCACATAAGTAAAAAAAATCTTAGCACAACCGAGAAAACCACAAAGGCATTTTTTAAATATTAAAGTTATAATGTATTAAATTTATAATGAGTGCATATAAAATATATCTCAGTAAAGGCGGTTCATCATTAGTGGGGCGGGGCGGCGTGACTAGTGCAAATTAAGCTCATTACAACTACCGCCTTATCAGCCGAACGCATTCTTATGCGGGATACTTTGACTGCAATGGGATGCACTCAGAGGGTATTTTTGCCTGTAGTTAATTTTAAGGTACGCTATTTATTATTTTTTAGTTTCTGTATAAATTAAATTACGATAAATAATAAATAAAACCGAAGAGCGTAAGTTAGAAGCCCTTCGAACACCAAAGTCAAATATTGTCATTTTGCTTTATACCTAGTAAAGAACATTGAATTCTTTTATTAATTTTTGTATTCAGCACTAGAAAAGAAAACATCGTGAGAAACCTGCATACAATAGGGATTTGAAAGAATTCCTATGGTATACAAATTCCGCCAACACGCACTAGGCCAGCATGGTGGACAAAATAGTCTATCCGCTCTTAAGCGTACTCCAATGTAAAGGAGACCCGTACCCTGCAGTGGGACGTATGTGGGCTGATAAAGTATTCATTAATTTAAATAAATAAATACACCTAACAGCTACATACATAGCTTTACATATGTACTTTGCATTTTAAAATAGAATTCGCTCAAAATTTATCATACTAACAAAATGTGGGTATTCCATTGAGATAATATACTAGAGGGGACACTGCAAACAAAATGTTTGTAACAAAATGAAGGGTACATTCTATTTCTATCTCTGTCGCGCCTACGCAGTAACATTATCTTCCATCTCGCTTCACTGTGTACCCTTGTGCACGCGCCATACGCACAGATTTTGTTCCCGATGTCCGCTCCAGTGTAATAATTCAATGGGGTATTCGAATATTTTATAAAACTACTCAAATAACCACAGTGTCAAAATTTAGTATCGACAAAGTATATCTCCCACCTTAATTGAACAAAGCACTACAGCAAGACCCCAGTTTCCTTGCATCCAGCCCTGCACTCTCCGTATCTCCGCCACTAAGTCCGGTAGGAAGCAAGTTCCATTGCGGGAACAATAGAGAGAGTTTTGTAAAAGGAAATAATTGAAAGATTCGAGACGATTATTTAAATATGAGGTTGACAGGGAACTAGCACGAACTGCAGTTAGCAAAGAACTTTCAACTAATAACTATTGAGATTCTACCTTCTATTCAAATGAGTTTTCCATTTCTTTGCTATTGTTTTTAATTGTTGTTTTTGTGATGTTATAGCGTATTTGTTTGGAGTTTTTTATTGATCTAGTGGTGCAAGTATAGGACACGAATAAATAAAAAAAAAAAAAAACACCCAACAGTCACATACATAGCCCTGACCCCACTAAGATCCAGTCTTGAATCGTGGGAATCAGAAAAAAAGAGTGATTTCTCGGTCTCGCAAACACCAAGACTGGAAACAAATACCTATGAATCACGCAAATATTTGGCTTGGTTAGGGGATTGAACCCGCGGCCTTACGTTTTACAGACGGCGTCTAACCAACTGCGCCACGGGGGCTGTCATAGTCAGCTGAATAGTGAGTTGCTGTTCTAATCCAAACAACAATACACTATGCGTAAGATTTTATTTTTCAAAAATCAGCTTATGTAGATGCTCACTCTTTACCACGTTCTTAACGATAATATTTTCGGGGACTAGTGGATGTCACTGTCACTCCTTTCTACTCTTTCGAATGTATAGACATAACCTGTATTTAGAGGTTGTAAGAGATATTTGATACTAATGCTTTCAGTACCATAGCTACCATACACAAAATTGATTGAAAGATTCCTATTCAAAGACTTTCAGAGACCCTGTTGAAAGCTGTTCATCGAGTGACTTCATGCGACCTTTGTTAGATTAGACCATCCATTAATAACGGTCGATCACCATGCCTTTTGTCGGTATAGGCTTGTTAGTTTCCGACTTGCTGGCTACAAAATATTTAATCCCATTAACTATCTCTAAAATGCCAGCTAGAGTCAGCCCTCATTAATAATTTCTAAATATGGAGTAAATATTCAACGTAATAAGTCCTATTCAATTTAAATTCTGGCATGAATTATGGCCATGTCTTCGGGTTGCTTATATTCCGTTATATTATTTAGCTCAACATTAATAACAAAAGATAATGTTACTTGTTAGATTTTATTAACTCTTGAAGGCTGGCTGTGGGTAACTATGGCAGAATTACAAGTATGTTATTTTGGTTAATACTAGTAATTCGACTAAAAACGTCGTCAAGTAAATGCCTCGATCTTGTGAGATTGTTGAAAACAGCTTGGCACGTCATAGGGTTAAGCCTTACATAATAACACAAAACATACTATTTTTCTTTTCTTTCATTTACCACGTAATTAATAAGCACCTGCTTCGGTCTCTTTGCCACTACTAATACTAGTAATCCGCCTTTACTATTTAATTGTACAAAGTGTTAAATAAGTAATTTGTAATAAAGATAGTCAGCATTCGTATTAGATATGTAAAGATAAATTACAAAATCCATAAAAGGACTTTACCCGCTTGAAGTATCTAAGGTCCAAAATAATTCAATCAGCGACCTCAAAAAATAATATCCACATCTTGAGATCTCCGTGAGAATAATTTATGCGACCTTTTTAAATCTTGTACGTGTCAGAATAATTTATCACGGTGGGAGGGGGTGGGGGGTAGGGGGTGGTTTTTAAGTAGGTTGCCGCTGTACGTACACAAATCACTTGTTATCCCGAGCAAGCGTCTCCTTGGGAATAACACGTCACACCAGAATGTTTGGTGGTAAAATACGAATTGTTTTTGGGGTTCCGTTGATGCGATTTGAAGAAGAATCACATTTAGATAAGTTTTTATTAATGGAGTGGTTAAAAACATCCTTCACAGTAAAGTTAATGAAAATTAGCTATATAATGAAATTAAGAGGTTCAATCTCCTAATCGAAACAAGCATGTCGCAATGAAAGTAGATTGCTCCCAAAATTAAGCCAGCACGTTTAAGTTATTGACACCTTTAAAAGTAAGTTTTTTACGTTAGGTAAGAAGTATAGCGTAGCGACGACCGAATTTTACATGTGAACATTTAATTGATAATTTAAAAAATATTAATCCGCCCCGTGACCACGAAAGCTGTAAAGTAATCGAAACATCGGGAAAACAAAAAATGTAAAATTAAACCAAATCTGCGATAAAATCCGAAAATAATAGTTTTATTTCAATTAAAAAATATTTACAAAGAACTGGTCTCGTTTTCCACAGAACTCGTTTTTTTTTATGTAGAAATATATATTGTTATTGATAATTTGAAAAATATTTTCATCGGAACCCGTCTCTATTTAAACCAGTACATCCTTACCCCCCATCTCAGAGTTAGAATTATAAAACTGGTTTACGAGTGAGACTCGCTAGTCATACAGGGATTTCTTCCATATAGCTTTAATATTACGCACTGTCTTCGTCGGGATGCTAGAGAATGCTCTCGCATAAATTGTCCCGGGGTTCTGATTGTTTTTTTTACATATTTTTTTATAGAACTATAATATTTTAGCTGCCTCATATCTGTGGACTAATATAGTTTTCTTTATGACAATGTAACTTCAGCTTAACCACGTAAGAGACTTACTTTGATTACTTTTAGGACGAAATTTTCCTGCAATGTTTTTTTTTATCTGCAAGCACATACATACTTTTTATATTCTACGTGTTACATCATAAAATAAATAAAACCTAACAGTTACATACATAGTCCTGACCCCACACTAAGATCGTGTCTTGCGTTGTAGGTATCAGGAACTACGAGACTTTTTGGTTGAAATATTTGTGGGCCGCACCAACGTTTCTATCGGTGCGGGGATCGAAACCGCGGCCCCTCGTTACAAAGGCGGCGTCTTACTAACTGCGCTACGGAGGCTGACAATTTCATGCTTATATTTCGAAGGCATAGTTAAAAGTGCCGTTATTGCTACCTACAGTTTTCGGGACCTCTCGCCGAACCGTTTACAAACTCCAACCTGGGAATCAACATAGAACCAGGCAACTATAATGCCAGCATAAAGCCCATACATCCTGCACTACAACAGTGAGGGTACATCGTTTAGATTTTAACATGAAACGATTTGGTAATTATTTGATGCAGGTATATATACCGGGCATCTCAAGACTGCTACCGAAAACGAAGCCGGGTGGTAGTTTTAGTGACTACAAACACAATGCAACTAAAAATTCGCAAAGAAACGCGACAGTTATTTTTTATGATTTTTAAATATCGTCATTTTTGGGTGGTAAATCCATAGTTTTTGTTAAAATAATAATTTAAACACTTTAATACCTTATATCATTTATAAATAAAAGGGTATACACTATTATTTTATGAAAAAAAAAATATTAACCACCCAAATATAGCCATAGGAAAAAAATAACAAAAAAAAATCATCGCATTTTTTTGCAACATTTTTTGTTGCATTGTGTCTGAAGTCGCTTAAACTACCACCCGTCTTCGTTTTCGGTAGCAGTCTTGAGATACCCTGTATATATATATATATATATACTAGCGGCCCGGCCCGGTTTCACCCGGGTGCAAATACAGATTCCAGTCCATATTTTATTTAAAAGCAACATGACTGCCGTTCTCTCAAACTGCTTATCCAATCCCGTCCTATACCTATTCTTCTGTCCCATTTTGTCCACCTTATATTCTATTCCATCCCATCTCTCCAGATTTAAATCTTTATTTTGCTACGGAGATATTATGTTACTACTCCGACGACATACATTGAAATCAATTAATATAAGTATATGATAGCTGACCCGGTGAACCTCGTATAGCCACATTTTTTGCCATTTATACTGTCTAAAGTCTAAGATTTTAATACCTAATTATTTTATTGCATTGTAATGAACAACATTTTTTGTTTTTCCTTCCGGAGACAAATAGTGCTATTATTATATTAGGTCATATTATAGTCCACCCCGCTGGCTTAGTGCGGGTTGGCGGATTTTATTTCACGTATAAATTACTCCGAAAAGCAGAGGTGTGCCCTGGGATTTGAACCCGTGACCATCGTAAACTTTGGTTGGTTGGCAGTCGCGTCTAGTACGTTACCAACGGGCAACCACGCGCTTCTGTGAATTACTTTTATTTATTTGAGAAGACTATCTATACATATACAAATCAATAAAACCTTCATACTGCCTTACCAGGTGACGTAAGTAATAAAACAAATATTTAAAAATAAAAAATTGCATATCGTTTCATTATAATGTCTGGATGCGGCATCAACGTACCAATACTTTTATTATTCTTGAGTCTGAAAACAATACTAACGCGGAATTTAAATTTGTCGCCCAACGCATCTAAAGCTATATTCAAAAAACAATGTCCTTTATGAAAACGAAAAATTATAATTAGATATATTTTGGTGTTCTCCGGCAAAACGCTTTATAGAGTATATCTTGTTTAAAACTGTCGCAATACTCTCAAAAAACTATGGGCTATTATTGTAGTATTTTTATACATCATTTTATTTTACATTTAACAAATTACGCGAAGGATGCCTTATCTAGATATTATATACACAATGTACACATTTTTTGAATTTTGTTCTATTTCGTCAGCCGTCAATGAAAGACAATGGAAACATAGATCATTTTACGTTGGTTGGTAGTTGAAGCTTGACCGTCGTTTACCTCTCCCGTCAACCAAACAAAGATCATCCTATATTGGCTGGTCGTATCACACTTGAACAATTAAAAAATTGGCTTTTCCTCGCAATTTTTCCATTTTTTCTCACCGTTTAGACCTTCCCTAGACCTCCACGAACATTTCAAGACCAAGATAAGATAAATCCGTTCAGCCGTTCTCGAGTTTTAGCGAGACTGACGAACAGCAATTCATTTTTATATATATAGATATATATATATTTATTGCTTGTACACGCTCTTCGCAAGTTTGTCCCACCAATCATAATATAAATGTAAATATTTGTTTCGTAAATATCTTAACCCAGGGCACACCTCTGACTTTTCAGTCAAATATGTATTGATAATTAATCAATCATAACTTACTAAAAGGGTGAAAGAAAACATCACGAGGATAGGTATCCTCATGATGTTCTCTTATATACAGGTGCATACCATAGCGGATTTATTTATAAGAATTTATATAGGCTGTACAGAAATATCTTGGAAATCTGTATCTAAATAGTAAGCAGGTTGCATAATAATAAAATCAATTCTTATTTGAATTAAATAAATCCGCAACAATATGGAAAAATCAAGTCAAGTTGCACCGGCCTCTATAATATATAAAATAGAAATTGAATAAAAAAGTAGATGTAGGATGGATGTAAAAAAGTATATTCATACAAAAAATATTTACCCCAAGTATACCCTAAAAATCCTCCAACAATAAATTCTATCAAGCGCGGCACTCTATCATTCTAATATAAAACACATTTACAACAGATTAAGCAATCAAAAAGGCTCGAACAAAAAAGGGCTCATCCATGTATTACGCGGTCGAACTAATAAAACGAAACAAAAAACGGTTCCCATAGAGCCTTTATAGTTGGTGTTAATAGGGCGGGGGCTTTGTACAATTTAATTAAAATTCCCTCATTACTCGGGATAGCGTGCGACTAATATCGACGGATCCACATTAATATACGTTTGTATATTCAAACACGTATTAGGGGGTTTAGGGATGTCAATGAATTATCGATAAACTAGTCATTGAATTTTACGGCATTTGTTTGAGGTTTTGTGTTTTGGTGGATAAATGGATGTAGTTATTTCTGACCACGACTCTTTTCTAAATGTTATATCATAAAACTTCTCTATTTATGTATTTATTATTTATTTAATTATTATGTGATGTGAATATAAAAGAATAACAGTTTAAGGAGATAATACAAAACAAAAAATTGCATATGGTGGTCTTATCATTTTAAGGCGAATTCTGCCAGACAACCATGGGATGGATATATGAGAAAGAAAAATAAATTCACTTAAGTAAATTGTTCCTGTCAGGAGTTTTTAAAACAAGTTAAATGCATGAGTACCTGAATACAGAATAAAGTAATCCCATTCTTTCAGTGAGATAGAATGTTAAGTCTTATGTTAGACATATGGGAAAATACGAGAGACTTTTTAACTCCACGATTTCAACTGCAACAAATATCATTTTGTCACAATATAATATTTGGTCTTAGAGCTGGGTTCGAAACTGTGATACCTTATTTCAAAAGCAACTTTTTGCGCAGTCCTTTGTGAAGGCCAATCAAATTATAACTCAACTCCTAATCTTTTGTATACCATTAATATATGAAAACACTTAATAATTATTTTACGTGCGAGCACTCATAATTCTGTACTAAGCATTACACATAAATTACGCAAACTAATAGAATTTTATTGAAAATCACTTAAATATGAAAATGTCAGCGGGAGACACTTACCTAAGGCTTAACGTCAAAGCTTAGTCATATGAGTACTTGTATGACACAAAACGAATTTAAATTTGATATTATCATATTTTCATTTCGACCCACGCGTTCACTAAACGGGAATTTAATGTTTTGCACTCGGAGTGTGGCAAACTTCATAAATTACAAAGTGACACTATGAATAAACAAGCGATGGTTACATCCATTATTTGCCAATAATCGTAAAATATTGACAATCGTATTCTAAAATGTTGTAAGCAGGAACACAACCAATGTATCCGTATTTGGTTAACTGTAGATTTGTCAAGCGAGGTTAATGGAAATTGTCATTTGGGACTATTTAACTTCGAATTAAGTTTAGTAATTAGACGTTAGCTCATAAAACTCTCCTAACTTTTTCAAACTGAAAACTAATTATTGATTATAATGCGTATTTAACTTTATTTTCAGTTGACAGTACAGTAGAGATGGGCCGACATAACCGAAGTGGTATTATTATCGCACGGTATCCCGACGTTAATCGAGTGTTCTGTTGTCTTTATTCCATTCGATGGGTGAGATTCCCATTCCCCTTCCAATTTGAGAGGTCGACGACGTATTACCATCCAAATGTTAGTGATGTATGTAGGTAGCAGTAATTAATTACCACCTGGTGAGCGGTTTGCTCGATTGCCGGTTCTCTTTAATAAAAAACACAGACTAAAATATCGATAATCCGTATCGAAAATATATCACCCTCTATTTTCAAACTTTGGTCAAGTGAAAACGTTTTAATAAAACACAGGCTATTACACGCGACTGTCAACACAAAGTTTTATGTCTTCATTAACTTGTAACGCGAGAGTGGAACAACTTTATAATAAACTGTAATTATTTAAAGCGGAGGTTTTGTAAGGCGGATATTATGATCATTTGTTTCTAATATTATGAGGACTATTAAGCCCCAAATTGTATAATAATAGTATAATGTTAGATTAATACAAGATTGTATTGATTGATGTTCTGTGTGGTCGTAATTATTTTATTCCCGCTGGCATTGGTGAGAGAGATAATAATCTCTTGCTGATCGAATTATACTTGCTTGCTTGTATACATCACTAGCGGCACGTCCCAGCTTCACCTGGGTGCTAATATTATTTGACTGAACTCCACATAATCTTTCGTACAAACTCTTGTATGCCTGACCTCGATGTAACTATCCTACTGTCCCTTTTTCTTCGCACCATGATCTGTCCTGCTCAATCCCATTTCGTCCCATATGTCCAGTCACCTCCCAACCCGTCCCATTCTTTATCTTCATTATCCATCTCGTCTCCTCCCGTAATCACCCAACATTATGTATATATTATACACATGTATAAACCTTCCTCTGGAATCACTCTATCTATTGCTGAAAACTGCATTAAAATCGGTTTAAAACTTTAAAAGATCTAAGCGCACCGACGAGGGCGAAAGCGACTTCATTTTGTACTACATAAAGATAATAGAAGTCCATAATATTGAATTTTTTAATTAAATATAGTGTCGGTTATTGTATATATGTATAATGATAATATTCGTGATGTCTAGACACAATGTGCAAAAGAAGGCTTCTTAATATTATACTAGTTTAGAGCCAATTCGAAATGCTATATATGCATTTAATTCATTACTTAATTTTTAACGACTTTGGTAAAATTTACCAAAACCAATAGATTTGAAATTGAACGTTTAGTTTCTTGTTACGACCAAATTTCTACCGTCATATTTTGCCAATAATTTTCTTTGAGCATGTAATAAAATTGATCGTTGCATTTAAATATTCAAAACATAAACCCATTAAAATTGTTTTCGCAACATCAATAACATGTGCCTTAATATATTAATGAAGATATTACCATAAAAACATAATAACCTATTAATTTATGTCCACGTAACAAATATTAAAGACAAATATTTTAATGGCGTCCAGACTTTATTAATGACATGAATATATTATTAGATATTTGATAAGTTTTTTTCGTGAGAATAAGTAAAAGATGGTTATAGCAACGCCTACGGAATACTTTAATATTGATAAAGAAAACTTGATATTGAACGTTTCTATAGTACAGTTTAGAAATGAATTCTTAAAGACGTTCTTTCTTTTGTATTTAACTTTTTTATTTGTTCAAGGAAACAGGGAATCGAACATATTTTAAAACGTAGCATCATTTAAATCGTAACTTCTCTTTTAGAAATTACAATTTCAACAAATATATGCAAAATTCTCTTTATAAATTTCCATCCCAATCTTTAATTTATCATGAAACCCTCAATGATGCTGCAGACCTGATGAAGTCAGCCTCAACTGAGTACAATGCAACTGTATTTTTATCGTCCAAACTATTCATAACTCAAGCACTTCCTTAAGCATTAAATCATCTATTCTTGCTATCTCCACTCGACCGCTCAGGGTCTGCATTGATCCGCCGGACGCTAAGCCGCCCATTCACACCGGACCTTAGTTTGATAAGGTTGTTTTATCAGGCGTGAGATGGTGGAATTTGTGCGGAAATGGTTAAAATTAGGAAGTAGATAAAATTATTTCTAATAGTGACATGAATATTAAGCTTAATATTTTGATTATGGTTTTCAAAACACGTAAACGGAAAAGTTATATTTATTTTATAAAAAAAATATAACTAACAGTTATTTCACATTTTATGGCTATGGCATGTGGATGTTACCACATTTGAGTAGGATTTTTGTAAATAAAACGGATAACAGCGCAAAACGATGCATATTTTATATTTTAAGTAATATGACTACAACATTGAATAATTTAAAGAATGTTGCTATGTAGAGTCTCGTATGTTGCGGAAATTCAAACACCAGTCATAGTCAAAGAAACTTATAAAATCAACGAATGAACAAAAAAATGAAATCCTTTCTACCTCAATATCCATAGCCAACTATCAAGAGATTAGTTCCAACAAGCTCTACCATGAACAGTAGAGCCTTACATAAAAACTGGTAGAGTCCGCTCTACATGATTAATGTAGCGCCGACGTGCGCGGGGATTCGTGTGAATGCTTTTGAATTGTGCGGAAGGAACGAGTGTTATGACACATCGCCGGGCCCTTCAGATGGAGATTAAGGCGATCGATGATGCTGGATTTGGGTCATTAGTAGGCAAGGATTTTCCTTACAGGATGTGTAGGTCAAAAGTACCTTGAACCAATGAGAATGCATGAAGAAGTTAATGAATGTAGATGAAGCAAAATTATATATCAGAATCGCGCAAGTGGTAGTCTATAGTCTCTGCCTTAATACGGCTAAGTAAAGGGAAATTGAACGAACGAACAATCAGCATCCTCTGCTTCTTGTGAAATTCATGCATCATAGGCTCTCTTTACCATAAGGAGTGATTAAGTCAAGACGATGGGACAGAGTGAATTAGGCATGAATTCACGAGTAAATGCTACATACCTAAAATTAAAAGTTCATAATAATTATGTTTTTAGTTCGTAAGTTGTAGTAATTTCATAACACACAACACCAGAAAGGGTAATATATGAGTCAAAATATATGAATAGACAAAATAATGAATGCATATCTCCATAAAAAAGATTGATTTCCTTAAGACAATCATAGAAAGTCCACTGCTGAACATAGTCCTCTCGCAAGGATCTAAACATCGACCTTATCTTATCGTAGAACAAATAACGTTAATAATTTAAAACTTAATCGTTACAAGAGGTTCTTAAATTGCCAGTAAACCCTAAGCAATTTCAACTTACAATCTCTATTGTTTGCTACTTCAAAAATAGTCTAAAGAAACATCCCATAGTTTCGTGATACGCGCTCGTATATCAAAAATGAGTTGAGTCGATAAGAGCGCCCTCTAGGGACCTGCGAGGGATGTTCCCTCCCTCCACGTCACTCCCGGTACTGTTGACCGTACGAGATTTCCCTCGGTTAATATCAGAACACGTCTAATGCGTAATTTATCTTTTTCTTTTGCAAGGAAAATGTTAGGAACGTCAAATTTATCTGATGTCTAATTGCTTGGAGGTATTTGTACTTCATTCGGTAGTGTGTACACTAGCTAAGATAGAATCGCAAATATATACACATAAAATAGCTATACAGGACCTAATAATAAGTATTGTATTATATGCTCTGTAGTCACTTTGTCATTTCCAATAAGAAGCAACACCAAATATTCACCAACATATTTACCCACACGTCCAATTTTCACATTTTTGCGGAATCAACGTTGGACACCGATTTTGTTTACCCGTACGGCGGAATTACCTCTCGTAGTACGTGTGAAAACGTTAGCACGGGCAGATAACAAGAGCTGAACACAAACCGGTCGTTTCATATACAGTAAAAACTAAACATGGCCGCGTGTATCGCCTGCGCTACAAGTTCGCCACGTAACGAGACTCTGTTACGTCGTGAGTTCTCGCTTCATGATTCCACAATACATTCGCCTACAGAAGGTTAGGGTGCAGAAGGCAGTAAATAGCTGAGAAACTTTTCCGAGAAAAATAGTGCAGTCAATGAACGTAATAAAAATCAGATTAAATAGATTGACGTTTAAATTTAATTTAAAAATAGTCTGTAGCACCGTTTAAGTCCACCGTTTAAGCTCCTGGGTAATATAAAACGGTATTCTTCCAGGGATCATCGCAATCACCATACAAAGAGCGAAGATTACCCCTATTAATGTAAGCAGTATACTGGCGAAAGAATTGTTGTAAAAATCCAGCTAAACTTTACGGTACGGTCTTCTTTGTCTTTTAACTCTTCGTCAACGAACTAGCTATAATACAAATCTCGAGAAAAAAAAGGTGTAGTAAGCAAAAATAAACACGGTGAAGGAAAACATCACGAGGAAACCCGCATACCATAGCGATTTATAAGAATTTCTATGGTAAGTCCATCAACCCGCACTAGGCTAGCGTGGTGGACTATATGGCCTAACCACTCCCAATCGTTCTCTCGATAGAAGAGGAGGCCCGTGCCCTGCAGTGAAAATATTCAATTTGCAAGTGACCATTCTCTACTGGTTTTATTGTCGTCACGTGAACTATCCGTAATAGTGGCAGCTTTTATCTAGTTACCGCTTTGTACTTTTCATTAAAGTTTTTCTTGTGCAGACTGTTTTAAGACGTTGCAACGCAGGAGTTGTTATCACGCGACTAATTACACTGCTCTAACGGCGCGGGATTTTGTTGTTCTAAATAAAGGAAAATCACAGGTGTTGGCTTACGAGATAATTTTGAGTTGTCTTAAATGCACAAAATGCATATAGAAAGTTTTTATTCATTTAATTATGCATCTGACAATTGAAAATATGAGTCTTGCATGTTGCCTTTTTATTTAAAGTTGATGGTCCTATGCAACTTTTTCATGTAATGGTAGGATTTTACAATTCTTCTGAATAAGTAGTCGCCTTTTCCTTATGAAATGTGTGAATGTTTTTTTATAGCACTCAGATGGCATACTAATTGGTCCCGGTCGTTCAAGACAATAAATTCAAACAAATCAACCGCACGCTTACAAACAATACACTATAAGCTTCCAACACAGGGATGGAACGTTTCTGTCAGGATTATGTGATGACATGTCTGCAATACACGTTACATACGATAAATGAAATGTTTTGATAGAAAAATAGGACTGTTTAGTTTTATATCTGTGATTGTTAAAATATGTAAATAACGACACGCACGTTTTTAATATTGATAGGAAAAGAAACGCATGATCTATCGATGCAGACTGCTTGTAATAGGGTGGTTTCTGTAGTTTATACTGGTCGTGTTGACACTGACATTACAGGGTATTGTGCATTTATATAGGCATACGCATTCGTTATATACTTTATCTTCGTATACAATATATAGAATAACTCAAATAACAAAACGCTATACAGCAAAAACCTTCCAAAACTTGAGGAAAAATTTCTTAAAAACAACAATGAAAAGCAAGAAATTTCCAAAGTAAGCTCTGCCAACATAAGTTCGACAGCAGTTAACATCTGCACAAGTCTTATCAGGAAAAGCCAAGTACCCATAAATATCTCGAGTGTTTTTTCCCAAGTACCATTCTCGAGAACGAGGCGCTAAGGGTTTCGCTTAAGCCAAATTGCTCGGCCGACGACACGCTTCCATTTGCAAATGAGACGTTTGTGAAGTTTAAAACGATGGGAAACAAAGAGAATTAACTTTTATAAACATTTGCGAGGGAAATAAGAATCGCTAAGTGTCATCGGAGAAATGCATAATTTTTTACAACACTGAGTGGATTGAAATGAAAAGAAACGGTTTGGATACTTTTAAGTGTTTTGCAGAGATTGTGGAGTTTATTAATATTGAACTGGTGTTTATTGATTCAAACACTCACCGATATAATCAAAAGTATTCTTAAAATATAATTCACAAAATCACACAAAAAACCGCGACTTCACCGTGTCTTGTACTGTGGGTGTAAAAAACAACAAAGGAGTCTTTAGATCTGCAGCTAGCCACGAACCAAATAATAGACTTAGCCCGAAGATAAAATCCGCTGTTTATCATTTTACAGCTGTAACTCCCTACTATTGTAATATTATTATAATATGATACAGCGTGTTGATTTGCGAGTTTATTCCACGCAGTTAAATTAAAGCAATTCAGAATCAGAATTACTAAAGGCCTCGTAGGGCTTAATAACAGCGATAGAATAACTAGAGCCGACGTCTTAATAAGTCTCGGGGGGGTTACACTCGCCTCCAATGCATGCAGGGGTGATTGCTCCGAAAATTATTTCACCGCACGCCCGAGCAGCCAGCCCTAAGCTAAAACCATCGTCTAAAACCCTCGGCACATTACTTTAATCAAATTTGTGTTCGGCTGTCAGTTGGTGGAGTCAAACCACGCCGGCTCCGGACCACTTAACGTCTTTATTACACTTTTTTATCACGCTACTATTATTTCTGTCAATCTATCACAACGCCGATTAGACACTGCACCATGTATACTGCTATGTGTTTCATTAATCACTCCATTGTGGGCATCCTGTGCATCTACACCGACAGTAGCATCTTCGACTTTACCGTCTTAAGCTTAGCGATCAATGTCGCGTGAGGTCTTCAGGGTTTGTATTCTAGAATGAAGCATTTAGCCGGCTCGGTTTGATTGATCGGCGTTGGTCAGGTCGGGGATCAGTGCGTCTGTACTAATACCTTCGTATTGTATTATGATTGATTGGTATGTATTGTTTTGTTATTTAATGAGCAGTATTCGTGTCACGCCCGATATAAGGCATACGATAGCTTTCTTGAACGCAGCTAAGTAAAACGTTTCTGACGCTAATAAGGTTATGTGGCTCAAGGCAAGGCATATATCAAGATTTCATAGCGAGGGTAGCATTATTAGGACAGCTTGTCATAGTAATAGTAATTTATGGCGAAGTTGATTGTGGGTTTAATTCCGAAAATTGTCAGTTGATATTCACCTGTGAGAAGCAAAATAAGTTGACGCAGTAAAGACGGGTTTTAAAGCATAAGCGATAATACTATTTACAACCATATGGTGTGGTTAATTTAATAATTAACTTTTGAAGTTATTTTTATGGAGACGACAAATTTGAATCCAATATTACAACGAAATAATTACAATAAAGTTATACAATATTTATGCACCACTTATGGGATATTGGATTAACAATTTTAGTTTGCAATTTCCTCATATTATTTTGTTGGAATATACCTATAATATATGGTCAAGAATATTGATATTCTCTTAAGTGTTCGAAGAATTTTTGCGCACCAACGCGTGCTTTAAAGACAAAGGTTCATTAGGGAATTTACTTGATCATTAACTGGCTCCGGCGGCCGGACGGTGGAACAATCGGCGGGGCTTATAAGAATCTCGCAGCGACGCAACTGTAGCATTTGTTGGAGACAAAACATCTTAGCGTTCCTTCCCAGCATTAACAACCGAGGTATTTGCATAAATTTGCGTTAAGTAAATGGGGTCCCATGACATGTTTAATCTTGTCTTTACAATTTATCGCCTCCCACTGACGGCGCCGACCTCTCAGCTTTTGTATTGGCTGAATAAATATTTGTGCACGACTCAAATCCAGACGCCTGTTGTAATTTTCTGTAAATCTTATTCTAAATTGTGTATGGAGGTTAACTGTCGTCATGGATTAGATACTGCGTGTCGGGTTTTCAGTGGCTATTGTTATTGTGCAAATTGCTTATGCAAATTATTGGTGACTCGTATCTCAGTAACATTCAGGTGTCGTCACAATGGCACTCTAGTGTCTCGACTTTCAATACCAGAAGTATTCATATTTTGCGGTTAAAGTCTTACAATTGTATCTCTTTCCGTTATGCTAGTCCAGTTTATGTTAAAGGATAGGAATTGTGAACCAAACATAAAAGTAATGAGTCCTTTAAAAACTAAAAGAAAATTTTATTGTATATCAATCAAACAAAGCGTCGAAATAGTCGCAGTTGCAAACATCATTAGGTTGGGAGATGGAGGATTGAAAAAATTTTTGGGTGGGGGATGTTTCTTGTAAAAAAAAAACATATAGTGTTTAAACCAAGAATTAAACATATGATGACATCCTTCATGCAATGCTCATATATTATGACTTTAGTTATTTCAAATAACACTCATTATGTCTATCCTACAAATCTAAGATTATTTTACAAAAAATCCGTAAGTTAATAAATCTATTCTTACTTAAATTGGCAAAGTTCGATTGCTATTGAATAACATCTCTGGTTGAAACTTGGTTTCCATCTGTAAAGTAAGTTAGTCGAGTGTCAGTGAGCTAGACTTGGCTATTCAGACTACGTATTGCCAAAATCGCTTAAAAAAGACCAATAAAATTTTCTAAAAGAAAGAAATTCTCACTGACAGCCGAGTTAAAGAGTTTTTGCATGGCGCAATGTATAAGAGACTGCTTACACGAATTATACAAATAATTATAATTAATAAATATTTAACATAAATGAAAAAAGGTATTGTTCACTAACTAATCGTATGGTCAATAAAATGTCTTATCATCAATATACAAAATAAATTCTCGTTAACCCTTACCCAAAATTGTCCAACTTTCGTGTAAGCTTAGATACTGTATCGTACTCATCGAAGGATTGGATTTTTAGTTCGTGCTTTTTCAGATTCATTTTATTAGTTATATGGTATTCTCTCGTGTTCAGTCCTTAGTAATTATGATAATAATTCAGCCGGATGAACGATTATTGATACATATTACGAGTAATTGACATGTTGTTTAAAATGTTTTAAAATTAAATACCATTAAACGAATTCTCCAATGTTTTATAACTGGACCAATTTAAATATACCATCCTTCTCTGTATCGACTCATATATGTCCTACTGCAGAGTACGGACCTCCTTTAGAATCGAGAGTACTATTGAGAGTGGTTGGACCATATTATAGTCCACCACGCTGGCCTATTGCGGGTTGGCCGACTTTATATGATATTAAATGAAATGAAATTCTTTTAATGATCATGTAGGCAATTAAATAGCTCTTATGAGAAGTCAATTCATGGTACTTATTCTATATTTACAAAATAATTGATTACGTTATTATATAAATTAAATTTATTTAGTTTTAGTTTTTCGTAGTCGTTACATACCATAGAAATTCTTATAAATCGCAATGCAGATTTCTTCACTATAAATAGTATAACATTCCTATATACCATTAAAAAAAAGGCGTTACATTAAAAACTTAAGACAATAACACAACGAACCCGCTATCTTCTCACAACACAAAACAGTTGAATCTTAATTGTACTGAAACCTTAAAGCCGCTATCTCTAAAGAGAAAACTAACAATGTACCGCGCGAGCCGGGTATCTCTCAAATGTGGAAACTTTACTCTATCAAGTATTTATCCCGGCGCCGCTTGTTTCTTTCAATACAGCGCCAGCTTTCGAATTCGGAATCATCAATCTTTGAGAGATTTGCGGGTTTCGGTATATTTTCTAGCATAATAGTTTGTTGTGGGGTTTGTGAATTTTTAGTGACAAAGTTTGCACGAAATTTCGATATAGTGAATAATATTTTGCTTCAGAATCACTGTTAAATGAAATTAGATGAGTTGAAGGGATCCGTGTTAAGATGAATATCAAAATTAAAATCTTATTAGATAGAATCTACGCGGGTATTAGTCGTAGCTATTGGGAATTACCTCTTAGTCCGCCTAATACGGTTTGGTGAACTAAATATTATATATGTAACCATATTATATTATGACGAATAGGCAATTAACCCCTCAACCGTCAAACGAACAGCGCTCAGGCTCGTCGGACTTCAAGCAATAAAGCAACCTAACGTTATTGAAATAGGGGCTATTTTAATTCAAGGACACAATATGGCGCTTACGACAAGCCAGGGGTTAAGCAAGATACCACCATACTATTTTTGCCAATTAAATTATACAGCTACAACTATAAATACATTTTTAGTTTTTAATAATCCTAATAAATTACATAATTTTCCTGTTCAGTATAATTGACATTTCAAAAATACTTTTAAAATTAATTAATATCAAGAAACGCAGACCAACGAGAAATTTAAGAAGATTTTCTCAATTCATTATCTAAATTTTGATCCGGTAAAGCGAAGGGCGAACATATAAATCTTTTGATAATTTTGTTTCCAAAGGATTTATGTTGATAATCAGAGAGAATTTATTTAAATTGTTATAATCTCTACTATCTTTATGACATTTAATTCTTAGAAGGTAAGCAGTGTAATTACTTTTGGCACAAGTAATATACATAATTTATGTAGGCTGGAAATATCTACGAGGAATATTTTGGTTTCATAATAATCATCAAATTCAAATTTGTTTTTAAAATAGATTCAGTTAAACTAGTTTTATCGGTTTTTATGTGGAAATCCTTCCGGGAAGCAGTAGAGTAGTAATTTTCGGCACTTAAAATTATGAAAGAAATAGAACTAAAAATATAGTATTATTATGCTATTTTTATTACACGATGTCGTCATTATTCGTATTACTTAAGCGCGAGTTTGGAATCGATATTTTTTTTAAATATGATACCTAGACCTGATATTTATGTACGGTCTTTCATTCAAGATATTTCAACTATAGTTATAGGATAACTGTTTACAGAACATAAAATGATGAGTGCCTGTAATTTATACTTTTAAATTCGATTTTTTAAGTTCCATCAGTGTTTTCTCCGTAATATCATCTATTTTTACAGTCTCTCTAGTTTAAAATAAACTGTAGGGCCAAGTATATCGGACATGTGAGTTGGTGACTGCGAGTCAATCGCCCGTTGAGTGGCCAATGAAATAAACTGACACTTCCACGCTACACTACGCGGAATATGCAGGGTTGACACCGACTAGAAAACTAGTACAGTTATTAAATATTATATAATAAATACATGCAAGTTATAAAACTATATTGATAAGAAAGTGATAAGAATCACGTAAGTCCATTATATAACAATAAATACATAGTGAAACAGCAAAACAGATAAGCTTTATATTGCGATCAGTTAACTTATGAACGCTATACAACATGAAATAAAATAGTGTGAATCTGAAAATAGTGCGTAACAATTTACATATTAAAACAAATTGCCCAGTAATCTTAGTTCCATAAATAGATAAAATTAGAGACAACATAACCTTACAAACGACTTGTAGATAGTAATTATAATTACACTCTTTTAAAAAGAGATTAAGTATCAAGATCAAAAAAATAACTGATAAAATACCCCGATAGTTCGTCCATAGCCACAGTAAAAGTTCAGAAGGTCAATTGAGATTCAAATCAAATATATCAAATGTAAATGTTCATCCCCGGGGCTGCGGCGTGGCTCTTAATCTCCGCCGGTAACCGCTTAATTACAAACTTAACGTTACAATGACCGCGAACAAAAGTTTTTATATTTCAAACTGTTTGAGATAATGCAAAGCGTCGGGACACTGGGCGCGTCACAGTGGAATTTAAAGCAGTAGTGTAACTCTTCTCAACAAATATAATATTTTTTATATTTATTGATATGCTATACACTTGTTGAGTGCTATACATAATTATGGATGTTCTCTCAAGAAATTCTCCTTATTTTCGTAAAAATACGATTAAGTAGCTATTGTAGTGATTTTATAATATGATTCAAGGCAGCTCTCCACAAATTTGACGATGATAAACGACTATTGACATTTCAAATGACAACAATAAGACTTGTACAATAGGAAAGATCAATATTCGCTAGGTAATTAAAATAGTTACTCTAAACGTCGCCATTCCTCAATCTAATGTCGCGTTCAAAGCACATTACCGTAGTAATTTAGAATCCTTTACTATAATAACCACAACTGCACATTTTCATTATAACCCATTATTTGTTAAACAAAACATAGTTGATTTACTGTTTACCAGCTACGCTACAGGTTCAGCAGAGAGCAATGATAAGGCACCGACGCCCAGGGGACATCGCCTCGCTAACGAATTAATATTATTTTTATGGTGTTTCCTCTTTCATAATTTATTCTTATCTTTACAATTTTTCCCCCATTTTGTCCCCTGTCTGATTTCGTTTTAATGAATTTTTAATATATTTCTAAGTTAATGTTTTCGAGATAAGTTTAGCAAAAAGAATAGTTTAAAACTTGCGTAGTTTATTCAAAGGAGGAAAGTTAAATTAGTTTTATTTTAAACACAGCTGCAAGACTAGTTTACTTCATTTGCCCTTGTTGGTATTTACCACTGAAGTTTCACTTGAATTTTAAAGGCGATTTTAATCTGTTTGGAATACTTAAATAAAGCCTTACAGTTATGCTCATAATCCTAGCCTAATTTTGTACTGAACGTATTAAACATAACGTTAGTACCTAAAATAACAAAAAAACATATGATTTGTTTCTTTGCAGTAACTGAACCCACTATTTGTTACTAGTCAGTACATTACTGATTCCTAGCCTATTAGAAATTATAACAAAAATAAATTGTAATATTATTTATCCTATCCAACATTACTGACAACCCTATAATAATTTAAAAGATACTTTTCCTGTACCAAAACACTTCCTGCTCGGCAGACGAGCGGGGGCAAGTGGCGACGCGAGGGGGGGTCTCGCATGGCTTCCTAGATCAAAGAGTACCACCATAACATGACCCGCCCATCACATCCCGACGCGTTCAAACATGCAACTAATAACGTAATAGCGGGCTCAACTTAAACTGGTGATTGGGACCGACTAATTTTTAAAAGTGCCTCGAGTTTGCGTTTATGACGTATCTTGTTATGGGGTACAGAGTTAATGGATTGATTTATAGACCATTTTTCTGGTAATTCTGATTTAGGAAATTAAACTAGTTGCCACCAATTTAAATTATGCGTGGTTTGTGATTTCTGGCGAGACTCAGTTTAATTTTATTTAAAGGATTGTGTAAGATCTTACAAAAAACTTATGTTGACTGCATACACCTGAATTCATTTTTTGAATTTCCTATTAAGTATCATGTATGCGAGTATAAACAAAAAAAAAATACATTACTGCCATAATTACGTAGTGTCTAAAAAATAAGTCCAAAAAAAAATATTTTTTTACTAGCTGTCGGGCCAGGCTTCGCCCGGGTGCAGATAGTTTTTGAGTCCAATCCACATCAAGAACATATTATTTCGCGTGTCTACTAACTATATTTCCCGCGTGCCGTCGACTATATTTCCCTTCCGTAGGAGAGGACATCCCGTGCCAACAATTTGAATTTGAAAGAGTAGAAAATATGTATATTTGGTTTCCTGACTCATCCCACGGGAACACTACATTTTTCGGGATAAAAAGTAGCCTATGTGTTAATCCAGGGTGTCAGCTATCACTATACCAAATTTCATCAAAATCTGTTGAGCCGTTTTTTCATGAAAGAGTAACAAACATCCATACATACATACAAACTTTCACCTTTATAATATTAGTAAGGATATTTCTTAAAGAGCACTTGAAAATTATCATTGGAAACAGCTAATACCCCTACAAACATGATCATAAGAGCCAACAGCAAAAGGATTTAGTGTCTCCACGCCTGACTTATTTTGTTTGCGAGCCTAATTTTAACTCCTTTAGTTGGCTCCCATACAAACATGCGGAGTCTTTCACCTCCCAAAACTACGGTGTAAAGCCATCCACGTAGTGTAAATATCGTTAATGACGTTCAGAGGTATGCGGGGGTGCGGAAGGGGAGGAGTGGGTAAAGGGGGCAGGGGGGAGGGGGGTTAATTAAGGTGCCCTGATGAAGCCGATGTGCGATCTGTTTGTATTCGTTTTGTGATAATGTTTGTGTTCTGAGGATATGCTGTACTTATATGGATATACAGGGAAGGGATTTTTTAATTGATTATAATGGGAGGAATACTGCTAGCAGGTTCAGAATGATCATATAATTTGTGAATTCAAATAAACAATACACCCAACTGTCACATACATAATCGTGACCCCACACTAAGATAGAGTCTTGTATCATCGTTATCAGAAAAAAACGAGACACTTTTCCGTACCAGAAACAAATACCTTTGGATCACACAAATATTTGTCTCGGTGCGAGAATCGAACCCGCGGCCTTTCCTTTCATAGCCAGCATCTAACTAACTGCGCTACGGAGGCTGTCAAAATGATAATAAAAAATATTTCCTTTCGGACATTTCCCGAACGTACGACGTTGTTGGTTTATAACAATGATCTAATTATGTATTTATAATTGTCATAGAAAAGTGTTAAGAGCGTATACACCTTGCGCGCAAAGTCAACTATAGGTATTTCTTCGTTAATTTCACGAACACATACGCGACCAAAGCTGTGTGCGTAGAGCTGCCGCGTCGGCTCGCTATACAATCGGCTCAAACAACTTTGATCCGTGCGCTTCAAATATTCAATTGAAATGTAACTGTAATATAATATCATAAAAATATTTTATTTGCATTATAAGTAGAAAAATATTACTGTGCAAGCAAAGAATAATACAAATTTTGGATACTAATCATATTTTCGTTATTATTACATTGTTAAGTTGCATTCAAATCAGTGTTCAATCAGTAGACACTACGGACGTTTTATTAATCATTTCGTGTTCGAACACATAAATAGTGTTAGGGGCCTTACAACCCCTTACAATTACGAAATATATTTAATTTTATATTACAATACATAACATAATTTAGCCTCGGAATTACGTCCCATTATATTACCTGAAACATAATTTATACTCACTACAAAATCATTGTAGGTAATAAAAATAATTAAATATTTTACTACCAAAGTACTAAGATGTGGTAATCGCATTCCGCGCGTGGCTATTTTTACTACGCGCGGCATAATCGACTGCAGTCAGGCCGGAGCGACGAGCGATACGTCCTCCCTCTAGAAGGCCTTGCGGCGGTCTGATTTGATCCACGTCGGACAGCGTGTTTTATAGTGGTTTTTAAAATATTTGTAGAAAACATGAAAACTAATTTTGTTGAAATATAAAAATGGTAATTTATTGATAAGATGTTCTTCTATTATAATATGCAATTGTTATAAAAAATTATGTACGATAAGTTGGTGAAAAAAATATGTTCTTGACGAGAGTTTCTGAATAATTTCGCATTGTTTAAATTTTTATTTTTCAGGAACTAAACACAAAAAGATTATTTTTTTCAGCAAAATCCCTCCATAAGGGTCTTATTAGTCTGATAATATTTTTATTTTCATCTTATATTTAGTGGTTAAGGATATCTTAAGCTTCTAAATTGCCATTTAAAGCCTAAATAACGAAACTTGTGTTCAGTAATCCGTATAGTACTCACAAATTATACATCAATCTATAATGTTTTCCACCAAAATCCCTAGATGACAACCTTTTCTAAAATTAGTAATAATTATTTTTCCTTTAAATTGTTTATTGGTGGCTATTAACTCATTTGAAAAGTCCTGTTTTTAAGCCAAAAAGCGCGTGCAGGGTATAAACGCTCTTAAGCTTAATCGAAAACACATTTCACATTACAATAAAAACATGGAATTCAAAAACTGTAAAAAAATAGCAATTAAACTTTATAATAAGGTTTAAAATTTAGAAATCACATTTTTTAAACTTAACGGTGCTATCATTTTAACATGATTACAAGTTTTTTTTTATTTGAAGAGCACAGCACCTAAATTGTTTTTATCTCGTTCGCTCTATTGCTGCGTATATTCGCTAATCGTATCGGAGGCCGCGTGGAACCAATGAAGCATGATCTTATGCGCCATTACTTTCTTTCAAAGTATTGTGGCCTTTTGTGTTTATTTTTTTACGTCATATATTAAAGGATATGATGTTATGGTGTGTACTTTGTGCTACAAAGGAGTATTGATAGATAAAAGGTTGAGTACAAAAAGTTGTACAGGAAAATTTGCTAAATAAATAGACATACTCATAGATTTTACGTTTTACGATAAAATATAATATTTTCATGTTTAGCATATTGTGTCATACACTAAAAACTTTTCTCTATATCCATCCATCCATAAACCTATATCCCATTGGGGTGGGCAGACACTCTAGAGTGCCAAGTGCTACGGTCCATACATAGCTATTTTGCTTCTTCAACTATAATCAATCTCTTCGTACATGCTCGCCGATTCCGAAGACTTTGAATTTTTCCTTCCATCAGTAGTTCTTCTATTTTCCTATATATCTAAACTATGCATTAAACAGACCGCTGCGAAAAATCCAAATCAGGTAATACAAAATCCACCACAATTATCACACAGCAACTCAGAAACTCTCCACACAAAAGCACTTCAAAATACAACATGAAGATATTTATTCAAATAGTACATCTCGAAGTCTGAAAGGATTGGTACGGCGAGCGCGGTCCGAGTGTTCCAAACATTTCTGCGGATTAATACGGCTTTAACTTTACGGGTGATTTGCATTTTAGTTATTTTTATTTTATTCTTATACTTTACCGGCATTATGACCGCTCTGCACCTGATTGTATTGTATTGTATCAGCCCATATACGTCCCACTGCAGGGCACGGGCCTACTCTACAATCGAAAGTACGATTGAGAGTGGTTAGGCGTGGGTTGGCGGACTTACATACCATAGAAATTCTTATGAATCGCTATGGTATGCAGGTTTCCTCACGATGTTTTCCTTCACCGTTTTAGTGCGTGGTGATTGACTGTCAATACACACATGACTCCGAAAAGTCAGAGGTGTGCTGTGGGATTCGAACCCGCGACCACCGTGAACATGTTGGCAGCCGCGTCTAGTAAACGGACTAGGCCACTACGGACTGCACCTGATGGAAAGCGCAAATGCCATCTAGACGAAGTATCGAATGGCATCAGTCGACTGTCACATGGCATTCGATACAATTATTCCGGCATGCTAAGTTATTCTGTCTATCCATCTGTATCTGTATCAGCCCATATACGTCCCACTGCAGGGCACGGGCCTACTCTACAATCGAGAATACGATTGAGATTCTGTCTAACCATACCTTTAAGGTATTTAGAAAGGGTTATTTTTGTTTGAAAATTATTTTTCTATAAATTAATTGTAAAAAGTTAATAATTATTTGCAATGTTTGGATGTACTGTAATATTATGTTCAGTAATCTTTTGTTTCAAGTGACTTAACACAACATGGCGTAAATAATAGCCTCTTTTTTCATGAGAGGAATCAGTTCCCCTTCGCGAGCCGCAGGGCAGTTTGTTTGATTAACGTGATCTTCAATCAGCTTCATAAATTCCAGTATCAAATTTCAAATACAAATTTATCGTGAACGTACTATGCATGTTTTTATGTACTTTATAACAACAAAGATATCATGTAAAAAATTGGTAAAACGGCATTAATTAAACTAAGCCCAAAAATCCCGGACATGAAAAGCTTTAATCCGTTTTTGCAGCGCTCTAGCCAAATTAAGTCACAAAATAAATCTAGCATGTGTAACCGGGCACCGGGGGGTCGGGGGGTCACGCGGGGGGTCGCCGAGTCCCGTGTCTCCCAAACAAATATTTGATTCGACATTACCGCGTCCGTACCGCCGCGGGCCGGCTTGAAAGCGTTCGCATAATATTATTTTAAAATGTCTGTGTTCCGTTTGTTGTTGTTTTCGACGTTGTTTTAGCGGTTTTAGTGAAACAAAAGTCCACTTTCGTATAAAATGGACGGGAATTGAGATGCTGGGTATGAAGATACATAATGAAGTTGACGGGGAGTTTATTACCTTATGCTGCAGGTTGGGCTTTCATGTTCGATTTAATAATATCCACAATGATACACGAGGCTTAAAATTACATTGCGATTTCAATATTAGCATACACCCCAATACTATCTCTCTCTCTCTTTCTCTTCAACCACAGGAAATTTACTACTGAATATGGACCTCCCCTAAGGATCTCCATATATTTATATGTCTTCTGTATCAGCCCATATACGTCCCACTGCAGGGTATGGACCTCCTCTACTAACGAGAGTACGATTCAGAGTTGTTAGGCCATATAGTCCCCACGCTGGCCTAGTGCGGGTTGGCGGTCTATTATATGACTATTTATATGTCTTACATATCAGTAAATTTGCAGCACACAAAGGTCTTAGAATCATGCATAAATTAATCATTTTCTCTAGCCTTTAAAAATCTTATAAAAATCAACTCATTTACAGCAGCAGTAAAATAAAATACCCAAATAAACGAAAGTATTTTTGTAGAAACAAACAACCGATAAAATAGAAGTAATCCGTTGTAAATTAATTGTCCCCTTTTTCTACGAGTATCGGGATCGGCCGAGACTGACTCGTCATTAGCTCCGAGCAGATTATAGAGATTGGTGATGTCGTCTTTATTTCTTCCTTGTTTTAATTTCGAGTGGTTCTGGGTTATTGGGTATATTTTTTATGGGCTTAAGTTGGTATTTTAAGGGGCGAAGGTGTTAAAAGATAAAAATATTACTTAAATAATAAATAAATAATAAGTAATAATGACGAAATACGTGAATCTAACAATGTATGACAGTTCATAGCAAGAATAATATTAGTTTTGTTGTCAACTAACTTACTTTTTAGTTCCCTAGTTCAATAGTAGAGACCTAATATCCATTTCCTTCATTTTTTGTCCCGCTATTTTTTTATTATTATATCGGATTTTCCTCTCTTTCTTTCTTCAACTACCTTTCCTCCACCATCTCTACAGTCGTTAAGTGAAGACGTTTTTCCACACGTAAAGAAAAGCGCAATTCATCGCTGGACACGTTCGTCCGTTCCGGTCTCATTGTGCTGATAATCCGGTGTCGCGCACCGGTCACTGCCGGTGCCGGACCGGAATTTCCCGGACGATTCAATGGTCTAATGCAGACATGATGTGTGCTAGATACGGCTGTTAGCTGTTCTATATTTCTATCAGTCTATAGAGGGTAGAGGAATTATGAGAATTAAATAAATAAATACACCCAACAGTCACATACATAGTCCTGACCCCACATTAAGATCGAGTCTTGTGTCGTGGGTATCAGGAACTACGAGAGACTTTTCGGTCTCACAAACACCCGGATCCGAAACAAATATAGGTAGTTCCCACAAATATTTGTTTCAGTGCGGGAATCGAACCCGCAGCCTCTCGTTTCACAGCCAGCATCTAACCAACTGCGCCACGGAGGCTATCATTATAATTGAAAATACTTAAAAGATACTTTTCATATACCAAAATTGTAGTATGAATCCAACTAGGTGGAGTGATGTTATTATCGAGATAGATGATTAGTAGTGGTTGGAGACGATGGACTGAAGTTCAGATCCAGTGAAATGCCATAAGAGAGGTCTATGTTCAGTAATAGTCGCGGATAGGCTTATGATAATGATGTCACCAAAATTAGTAGCTACTATTAATAAACCCCAGAGTAAAACTGCAACTTTTGATGTCCCAGTCAGATTCCAATCACGCTAAACATAATATGTTTTGGTAAGAGATTATCTCTCTACGCCCAGGCCATAACAGTACCCTTTGTTAAAGAGACCCCTTACAAATGGCCCACGTCAGTTTCACTTTTAGGGTTTATTGTGAATATCTAGGCTCAAACAGGAAATTATTTTTATCTAGCATTATTATAACTAAGGTGCTGGGGGTGCTAAGAATCCCCGGGTTGGCCCCGGCTACCACCCCCGACGACGACTGGCCCTGGTAACACACAACATACGCACTTTGAGGACAGACGAGAAGATTGTCGAACTGGAAGAAGAATTGAGCGGGTTACACTGGGATATTCTGGGGTTATCGGAAGTCCGAAGAATCGGGGAGGATACGATAACCCTGAAGTCTGGTAACCTGCTCTTCTACCGGGGGGACGACCAACAGTCCCGAGGAGGTGTCGGATTTCTCGTCCACAGGTCTCTCATTAACAACATCGTATCCATCGAAAGTGTGTCGAGCAGGGTAGTATACCTTATACTCAGAATATCTAAAAGATATTCGTTGAAGGTCATACAGGTATACGCGCCGACCTCGACACACCCAGATGAAGAAGTAGAGGAGATGTATGAGGACATAAGTCGGGCCATACATACTTCCAAAACCTACTTCAATGTTGTTATGGGGGACTTCAACGCAAAGTTGGGCAAGAGAAGCGATGAAGAGTTGAAAGTGGGGCAATTTGGACATGGGCAACGGAACCTCAGGGGTCAGAGGCTGGCCGACTTTCTGGAAAAAGAGGGACTCTTCGCGATGAACTCTTTTTTCCAGAAGCCGCCTCACAGGAAATGGACCTGGTTGAGTCCTGACGGTTCTACGAGAAATGAGATAGATTTCATCTTGACGACGAATAGACGGATGTTCAGTGATGTCTCTGTGATCAACAGGGTGAAAACCGGTAGTGATCACCGAATGGTTAGGGGCACATTGAATATCAACGTCCAATTAGAAAGGCGCCGCTTGATGAAGTCTACGCTCCGACCTACTCGCGCCCATATCCAAAACCCCGAGAGCTTTCAACTCGAGTTGACAAACCGCTTTGATTGTCTAAAAGAAAACCTTGCAGTGGATGAGTTAAACAGCGGTTTGGTAGAAGCTGTCCATACGGTGGGATCTAAGTATTTTAGACCTCGCCGTAGAGATAGACCACAAAAACTCTCGATCCAGACTCTTGACCTCATGGCCGAACGTCGATCTTTGACGCTGCAGTCTTCCGTTGACGCCGAAGCATATCGGCGGCTCAATAGACGGATCTGGAAGTCTTTGCGACACGATGTCCGTGCTCACAATACTGTGAGCATTAAGGAGACAATTGAGCGGAACGGAGGCTCCAAAGTGTTTGCAAGAGACTTGTCTATTGGGCAAAGCCAGTTGTCTAGGCTGAAGACGGAAGACGGCCGCGTGGTATCGACGAGGGCAGAGGTATTAAGGGAGATCGAGAGGTTCTACGGACAGCTTTACACCTCGGTTGCCAAACCTGCTGTTAGCTCGGCCGAAGACCCGAGAGCCGAGTTAATCCGACACTTTAGCGATGATATCCCGGACATCAGCCTGTTTGAGATTGAGATGGCCCTCAAACAACTTAAAAACAACAAGGCGCCGGGTGAGGACGGAATCACTTCAGAGCTTCTGAAAGCGGGCGGAACGCCGGTACTGAAAGTCCTTCAGAGGCTCTTTAATTCCGTTCTCCTCGAGGGCTCAACGCCGGAGGCATGGAGCAGGAGCGTGGTGGTACTGTTCTTCAAAAAAGGTGATAACACTTTGCTGAAGAACTACAGGCCCATCTCGCTCCTGAGCCATGTCTATAAGTTGTTTTCAAGGGTCATCACAAATCGTCTCGAAGGCAGGTTTGATGACTTCCAGCCTCCCGAACAAGCCGGTTTCCGAAAAGGCTTTAGTACCATAGACCATATTCATACGCTACGGCAGGTTATACAAAAAACCGAGGAGTATAACTTGCCGCTTTGTTTAGCGTTTGTAGACTATGAGAAAGCCTTTGATTCGATCGAGACCTGGGCTGTGCTACAGTCTCTTCAGCGGTGCCACATAGACTATCGGTACATCGAAGTGTTGAGGTGTATATACAACAACGCCACCATGTCGGTCCGAGTACAGGATCAGAGCACGAAGGCTATTCCACTACAGAGAGGCGTGAGACAGGGAGATGTCATATCTCCGAAACTGTTCACTGCCGCGCTGGAAAATGCCTTCAAGCTCTTGCAGTGGAAAGGATTCGGCATCAACATCAACGGCGAGTATATTACTCACCTTCGATTTGCCGACGATATTGTAGTCTTGGCAGAATCGCTGGAAGACCTTAGCACTATGCTCGAAGACCTTAATCGAGTTTCCCAAAAGGTGGGTCTTAAAATTAACATGGATAAAACGAAGATCATGTCGAATATCCATGTTGTGCCCACCCCCATTGGAGTTGGGGGCTCGACTCTCGAAGTTGTAGACGAATATGTCTATTTAGGACAAGTGGTCCGGTTAGGCAGGTCCAACTTCGAGAGAGAGGTCAATCGGCGAATCCAACTCGGTTGGGCAGCGTTCGGGAAACTTCGCGACGTCTTCTCGTCCAAAATACCTCAGTGCCTAAAATCGAAAGTCTTCGATAGTTGTGTGTTACCAGTGATGACATACGGCACCGAGACGTGGCCTCTCACTGTGGGCCTCATTAAAAGGCTCAAAGTCACTCAACGAGCCATGGAGCGGGCTATGCTCGGTGTTTCCCTACGAGATCGAATCAGAAATGAGGAGATCCGTAGGAGAACCAAGGTTACCGACATAGCCCATAGGATTGGCAAGTTGAAGTGGCAGTGGGCCGGGCACATAGCTCGTAGAACCGATGGCCGTTGGGGCCGAAAGGTTCTCGAGTGGAGGCCACGTACAGGCAAGCGAAGTGTCGGACGCCCGCCTACAAGGTGGACGGACGATCTGACTAAGGTCGCAGGAAGTCGCTGGATGCAGGCCGCTTCCAACAGGTCATTGTGGAGATCATTGGGGGAGGCCTATGTTCAGCAGTGGACTTCCTGTGGCTGATATAATGATGATGATGATGATTATTATAACAGTAGATTAGTGGCATTTATTACATTCATTTTAAAATCAAAAAGTTCATTCTAGAATTTAACGTTAATATCAATACACATAGAAAATTACAACTATTACAATGTACAAATAAAGGACTGCACATTTGATCAGAAATAAATGACTGACCAATTGCATAATTTTCTGATTTGAAACTAATTGGGTCTGAAACAGTGTTCGAATTCTATGCAAATTGAAATATTTCGATATCATTTCAAGCTTATTTTACATGCTGAAAATGAAATGAGTAAAACATAATAAAGTGCCAAATGCTTTAATTTGATTCATATAAATTGATGTATAATTTAGCAGAACGGTAATGATATTCAAATAATTTTGTATCTATAGCGCACCTTTATTCTTTTAAATATATCTTGATTTTATAAATTTATTGCGTTATTGAGAATGTCTTTAAATCCCTACTAATATTATAAATGTGAATATAAATTTGTTTGTCACGCTTTTACGCAAAAACTACTAAACCAATCATCATGAAACTTTGAATTGATAAATTGAACATTTTAGCCATCATTTTGAAAAGTGTATCGGCAGCCGGGCTAGACCCCTAGTATTAAATAGAAATGTTGGTATTGTAAATAATTTAGCTTTGGTCTTTTTCTGATTGAATATTAGTCGTCTGCCTTTCGGTCAGTATTGGCGCGACAAAATGCAGGCTTTTACTTTTACTACATAATACTTGTATAACATAGATATTATCAAATTTCTGTATAATTAATATTATTAACACTATTACCGTTACTAAGTGCGTGGTGGCCTGTTGGTAAACGGACTAGACGCGGCTGCCCACATGTTCACGGTGGTTGCGGGTTCGAATCCCAGGGCATACCTCTGACTTTTCGGAGTCATGTGTGTATTGATATTCAATCACCACGCACTAAAACGGTGAAGGAAAACATCGTGAGGAAACCTGCATACCATAGCGATTCATAAGAATTTCTATGGTATGTAAGTCCGCCAACCCGCACTAGGCCAGCGTGGTGGACTATATGGCCTAACCACTCTCAATCGTATTCTCGATTGTAGAGTAGGCCCGTGCCCTGCAGTGGGACCTATATGGGCTGATATAGATACTATTACCGTTACAGGAATGCCGATAAACACCAGAAAACAATTCATGAGAGGGTATAGAGAATGGAGATACCTTACGAGCAAAACGAATTGACCACACAAGTCAAACTGGTTTATTTTAAATGACAAACTCTGTGGTTGGTTGGTTAAATGCCGGTTGTAAACGAGAGGCGCGGGTTCGAATCCCGCACCGAGTCCAATGTTTGTGAGGAACAAGTATTCGTCTCGGATCTGAGTGTTTCTGAGACCGAAAAGTCTATCATAGTTCCTAATAACTACGACACAAGACTTAGTTGATCTTAATCAGGCGTCAGGACTATGGAAGTAAGTGTTGGGTGTATTAAAACTTTATTCTAAACTGGCTGGACTGTAACTGATAATGTTTTCGTTCTCTGATTATGTGCAACATTTTTTTTATTACTCCAATGAGCTTTCACCACAAACCTCTTTCACTCTAATGATTGTCATATCTATTGAGGTAATATCAAAGGTAGCAGGGGAGCAGGGAACGCCGAAAAAAGGGCGCGAATTACCACTGGATTAAATTATCGCGGAAGGGTGTTGAGTTATGAGCGAAGCGACGGAAACTCATTTTGTAGGTGAATTGCACAATATCTAGTTGGGGACTACGGTGCGACAGATATATATTTACAGGAGTATTTACTTTATTTGGTATATAACTGGCGTTTTGGATGTGCTACGGCTATGTTGATATGATGTTAAAAATAACGTTTTAAAAATATGTCATTTGGCTGGTTTAAAAGAAGGTTGATGTCATATGATGAAATCAAATTAGTAACATAGATTTATAGGAATTATCTTTGGGCATTTTTTGTCTTATCGTCGTATTCATTTGTTCTTCTTTTTTAATGTAGGAAAATGTCTTACATTAAATACGTATTCTAAACATTAAAATATTCAACTATTTTACTGTGATTCAACATTTCGAAATAAAATTATTCCTATATTACTAAAACAGACAACCAAATGTCTTGCTTATTTTAGGCTCTTCTTTGGTGTAATAAATAAGAGTTAAAAAGCGAGTAAAACACGGGAGACATTAACGCACAGACATAATAACTTGTCCAAAGAATCCACGAGGATACAATAAACAAACCAAGGCTTCCCTACGTCTAGACGCCCACGATGCACAGACGGACGAATTACTAATGGACATATCACACGAATAGCAACGGACTGTCCACGACCCGGGACTGTTTGACGAATCAGGGAATATACTATTTAAAGTACGTGATATTTTTAACAGACTTGTTTTTGTATTTTGCATTATCCGCTTATAAGAATATCTTTCAGGAATTTGTTCTCGATATGACGATAGAATCGCCACCTATCACATCGTGGTATTGAACATACAAAACAAAATGTGGGTGTCGTGGCACCTCTGCCTACCTTTTCTGGGAGTAGGAAACCTTCAAGGCTTGGGTATTTGTATATATGTGAGAATGGCTTTCATTGAGTATTACTAAATTGCAACGGTCTAGAAGTGATGCTGAAGAAAGCTGATTCAAATCGATGTTAGGTGCCTATAGGCCTATTTTGTCCACAAAAATAACCTAACTTATAAAAATCATATTTTATTGAAAGCTATGGGGATCCAGATTTTATATTTTAACTATTTGTATGTAGAAAACGGCTATGGAAATTATCAGGCGGTATTGTGTAGATTTGAGACAATGCATATGCCTATTTGGTGACCTAATATTTTTATTTTCTATTTCATCCATGAAAATAAGTTGTATCAACAAAGTGTATGGGAACGAGGACTAAACGCTGTCTAATATATATTAATTACCACCCCAACTATAGAGGCTATATAAATACATATATTATTATATCGAGTTCCTGTACTGTAGCATTGACAATGTACAATGTACATACAGTTGCTACCATCTACCACTACAATCAACGATTCAACAACTTTCACCTCGCTCCATCATCTATTGACAAACCATATTGTAAAGTTGGGGCCATAAAGCCGGCGTTTAACATTAATTGGTCGAAGCGAGATTAAACCGGCGTCGGTCGCCCGATGGCGCGCGTTAAATAATACACAATACGACACCGGACAGTGGCAATCGGCGTTTCGACACGCCACATCGCCGTGTTAACAACGCTTTTATTGGTATTAGAACGGCGTAATTTATGAGCGATAGCGGTTTTATGTAAGTATGTTATAAGAATGGTTTAGAGGATAGAAAGGGGTGACGAGTGGACATTATGTAATTATAGTATATACAATGTATTGTGTATTATTAGATCTAAACTAGTTAAAACGCAATCATATAATCACAATATCCACATAAGAGTAAAACTAATTTAGACTATTGCTGCTCTGTTTGATGCGAAGAATTTATATATAAATTATTAATGGTCCTGGAAGTAAAACTTGGGTGTTACTGTTTAAACAACATGTGTAATCATCGTAAGGTGACCCCGGTATGATAAAGTAACGAGATACAAGATTACTGCAAACTTAATGATTTTTTACCAGTTGTAAAGCCTTGCCCAGTGACTTAGTCTAGATTGATTTTGTTATTCCAAACCGGTATTATTACGTAGGGTATTGCTATACAGTATACCCTATGCTATGCTATATAGTAGTATATAGTATATACTGTATTCCAAGGGGTCAACGTTATTTATTTTCTTTATTCCTACAATAAGAAGAAAATTTATGGGGAACAACACATTCTCCTAAAAAAAGGACAAAGCAGCGTCAACTTTATGACTTTCCGATAAATCTCTCATTTAACGAACATATCAGACATTATGAAAAGAAAAAGAAAAACAACGGCATGCAGCCATTCGCTCGCACCTTGCACCATTAATGTAATTCAAGTTGGAACAAAGTTATCAAATATCGAATCGCGTCCATTAACATTAATTGTCGCGTTATTAACAAGATCTGCTCTTATTCGCTCGCTGTTTGGTGAGCGATTAAACGCGGATCGCGTGTCACACAACTATTCCAGTTTTGATTGTATTTTGAAGCCTGGATTTGGGATAAAATTGTGACATTTGCTGTTAATTGGAATTATTGTTTCTGGTTGGTATCGCGTGTTAATTATAATGCTAATAATTTGATACTAGTCTTAACATGAGCGTTATGCCATCAAAGTCAAAGGTAATAGTTGTAAATAATCAATGAATTACGCTGGGAACTTAGTGGCCTAAATCAAGTAAAATACATATTTTGGTTGAATTTATTGGAATTGGTAAGCATAGGCGTTGGTAAGCGTATTTAGGATCAGTCCTGAAACTCTGTAGAAAGATGTTGACAGTGTTAATGCGAATTCATTCACGTTTCTATCTAGTGTTTGAATTGGGTGCTAGAAAAAAAAAAAATTACGTCGAACATCTTAATGGCTGGAATAAATAATTATTTTCATTTCATTTCATATCTGACCTAAAATATTATATAAATATAAAACGAGGCAGTGCAGAAATGATATAAATCTACAAGACAGGGGATGTTAAGTTCTTTTACCAATACCTTGAGTGAAGCCGAAAAGAGTACGCCAATGTCATTGGCCTTTTAGCCAAGCACCCTAAACCACAGTTGCTTTATTTATTTTTATGATATATTTCTACGAAATTTCCGAAGTTGACTAACACTAACTAAATATAAAAGTATCATATCTCTAGAGCTAACAATTTTGTATCAATATGGTTACATTGTTGATAACATTACAACCCGAAGTCCACACAACGATATTTGTTCTACCTATTATTATTTTTAAACATCCCAATTTGAATGATTTACAAACATTTGTGTTTAATTAAAAACAATAAACAGAAGCGTGCGATTGGATTAATAAAAAATAATAAAACCATAAAATCCAACATACATGGCCCCATTTGCATAGGGACACTTCATAAACTCGTTTACCTTTTGGGGTCCTGCCCACGCCTTAATCCCATAACTTATGACACAAAAATAGCCCATATTCCACAGAGCATAAGGTGTAAAATGCCACAATATGTGTCTCAAATGAGGTGTTCCAAAAGCTGAAATATAATTTCGATTTGAAACGCTTGCTGTTAGGGAAAATGAGCCGTGTTCCGACGCGGTAGAATGGTCGGATTAATTGGTTTATGGTATTATTATGTTGGCAACACTGGCCGAGGCGAACAGTTAGTGTTGCCACTGGAGTGCAGTGCAAATTTACCGAGCTCCTTGTGCGGTGCGTTCGTTTATTTCGTACGAATACGAAGACGCTTTGATTTTGTTTTGTTGACGCTAGTATTTGTCGTCTTTGTTGGATTCGTATTTGATTTTTGCGCAAGTTTTGCAATTATGAAGCGCCCAAAAGGATTGTTTGAGATGTTTACAGCATTGAGAACAGTGTGCTGAGGGAATCTTGTATAAAATTTGTCGCGACGACATAAATACTTTCCGCTGACACAAGATTCTAATATTGGCAGATAGACATTTGTAGAAAGAAATAAGATCATTTAGCCTATTTTTAGGTTTCATTAAGATCAGCTCATTAGCTGATTTTAATCCGAAGCCTTACATCCTTTACCGTGGCCATTTCCTATGGCTTTCATTCTCCAAGATCTAAATCGGTTAGGTATATACAGTGCCTCGAATCATTATTAAATGTCGCTGTTGCCACAAAAAGTACAAACTACAATATTATAATAGAAAAATCAATCATATCATATACACCCATTTACATTTGACGTCTAAGCACAATCCTATTTTTTTTATTGGTAGTTAAGACTTTATATCACTAGACGGGCCTAGTCTAAGCCGGTAAACTTTAATTTATGTAAACTGCTTTTGGATTTGTAGATTTTTCTTATTAAAGAACAACATTGACATTGGTGGTCAATTTGATTTACATAATCCCTTTATATTCTGACACAGTATAAACTTCATAGCAAAATTGATTTAATTAATAAATTAAATATCCGTATCAAAATTGCTAAAATTTATGGTCAACATGGTATAGGCCACCTTTCCGAGTCACAAATATTTTTCTATTCCTGACTGACCACAAGATATTGCGAATTGTATTATCATATCAAGACTGTTACTGGCACTCAGATCCCAGTATTTTATTCCTCGTGGGAGGCCTTTTGGATGTTCTTGCGTCCTGCGATTTTAAAGGAACAAAAGATATTCGCAGGCCAAATGACATAGGAACTGCGTTTCCGCCCACTCGCTGGGACAATGCTCGCCACATATCGTGTTCGCGGCTTTGTGTTTCCAGTGGTGTGCCTGTGATTTTGCTTGGGTATGGATTTTATTCAGTTTGTGAATATAAAAACATGTATGTATGTATGTGTATCAATGGAAATGGGTAACTAAAAATATACAGTAGTGGTAGATATAGGCTGAGAATTAAGACGGTGATAATATGTGTAACCAAAAAAATCTTGTAAAGAGATAATCACTGCTCACATGTGAAATGCACAGATCATAGTTCACACTATAAAATCCGCTGTAGCCAATTTGCTAATCCAGTATTCAAAGCTATCTGGGGGCACGGCAGTGCCCCTTCCAAGTCGAGCTAAAAAGCGGCACAGTCGTACCATCCTTTTCTCGAAGCAATTCAGACCATTTTCAACCCCCCATAACTTCGTTGTGGTTAAAGCAAGAAGCCTGAATTTTCAGTAACTAAATAGGCATTGTGTAAACATAGTATATTTAAAATTTCATTCAATTTGAACCAGTAGTTTAAGAATTATAACTTGTCAAACTTTCGTAATTTTGTCACTCACTGACTGACTGACTCTCACAACTTTTTGCGGTAGAAAAACTGAGCTGCGAGACTTGGAAATTTTTTACAGGATGTTTTTGATGGGATTACTGTATATAGGCGTCCATTAAAGACATGAACAGAAGACGTTGTAGTTTGAGTCTTAAGTTAAGAAATAAAACTACATTTTAAAAATCATTAATATCAGAATCATTTGTAGGCACAACTCGGTGGACTATATGGCCTTACCGCTCTCAATCGCACTCTCGATTGTACAACAAGTACTTATGTATACGGGCTGACACAGAATTCATAACAACCTAAAATTCAAACTATACCGGAAGAAAAGTCCTCATATTCCCCAAAGCATGGTTACATCCCAACAATCTCGAACAGCGCATATCTCAACGCCTTCACAGCTCTAATTACAGAAACGTTTTTATGCGAACCTAAATAACAATTATTTAGCGACATCCAGTGATATACGGACGTATTGTTCAACGTAAAAATATAACCTCGTACATTCCAGTAACTAAAACTGAATGTAAAATGGCGTAAAAGCCCCGACTCGTATTACATTGACAATAAAACTTGACTTATGGATATGATACTGAGAATTTTGAGGCGTATTGAAATCGATTGCCATTATGTTTAATATTCATGACTTGAGAATACTGTCGCGGGAAGAAAATATTCTGTATTTTTCGTATACGCGTAAAACGAAAATGAATCATCAGATTTAAAGTAATCACCATATCCCAAGAATACCTTTATTATGCAAAGAATTGATGATGATTTCATATTTCATTTAAATAAAATTTGTATTGAAATAATAAAATCATTGAAATAAAAAGAACTGATGACGATTATCTAAGGAGTCAATAGCACATTGCTCACCTATTACAAGGTAAGGAAGAACAATTGTGACGGTGAAGGTAAAGGATTGTTACTCTCAATTTATAGTCATAGAGGTAACCAAGCAGAAGTGACTACGGATTATGTTTGTTTACCAGCAAACTTAGTAGTTCCTTTTGTTTTTAAGTTATTTAATAAATTACTTTGCAATAGTAGTGCATAGCCAATAATTTGGCTGTAACATTGGCTTTATCAAAGATATACCTAGCGAACTGATGACAGCAAAATATCAAAAATTTCCTTAACCCATTCTTTCAAGGTTCACTACAAATCCGAATTGACATTGAGATCCAGCCAATTAAATTAATTGCCTCCATTTTTCCCTGAACTGCCAAAGGGTTACCAATACCCCTATCGAATAACAAGGGTTAATCGACATTGAAAATTAGTCAACCCTCATGAAAGGAAACGTACCATAATTTCCGATACAATTTCCAAATGACGGCATTGTATGGAAAGCTAACGATGTGCGGTTGAGTAATGGGTAGACTGCCTTACAGCTCTGGCTATTAGTTGTCTGTATGCGCGGTAAGGAGTCAACTTAAGAATCACTTGGTGTGGAGCTAGGAAGTAAGCGGGTTAAGCCCATGCCGCAAAAAAGTTCAGAAAAGTTAAAGTTAAGTGATCATGTTACTGGTTACCTTCAAGGTACAATTCCTATTATTTAATGTGAAATTCTCTGAAGCTGCGTATAAATGCGTAGAAAATACCTTATTGTTTATTTATAATATATTGTTGTAAATTATAATAATATAATGTTGTATACGCCTGTAAAGGCTCGTTGCCTTGAATAATATATGGATATATATGACTATTAATATTTAGCGGCGAACCGATGGTGTATCAAATTTGATAAAAAATAAATAAAATAAAAAATAATTCATATGTAATAATAATGTATTTCTTACATGTATCATCGCATTAGTGACAACTGTAAAGATGTTGAAAATATGTTAATAAATAACAGACAGCAGTTGCATCCCCTCACCAATACAAATATTTACGTGAACCACTGGTATTTGTTTCGGGTGTGGGTGTTTATGAGACTGAAAAGTCACTGGTAGTTAAGGAACTTGTGTCGTGGGTATACCCACGACACAAGAGGCTCGATCATAATGTCGGGTATGGATTATGTATGTGACTATTGGGTTTATTTATTCATTTAAAATAATAAAAAAAATATTTCATCTTTCAAAACCCTGTTTTTGTAATTATATTCAAACGCATTATTATATCTTGTATCAAAGGGCGAGAGATAAACATCATTCACTGTAACTCTCCTTGGATTGCACGATTCTTATCACTAAAATATGCTCCCTTTTATATCGGCCTCCTTTCGAATTAAGGTACGATTGAGAGGGGTTAGATCATATTTTCCAACACGCTGGCCTATTGCTGGATAGCGCTTTTTACATACTATAGAAATTCTTACAAATTCCGGTATAAAAAATTGATATTCCCAAGTCATAGACCCCCGCTATTTTCAAGGCCCGCAGCACAACAGGGCGGTTTCTCGCGGTGTGTAAATATTTGAAGCACACTCATACACATAAGTTAGCGCACGCGGTCGTGGATCGATCACGCGACTCTAACTTGTCACGTCTACTTGACAAGACTTCGCTTTGATTTCATTTGTACGTATTTATTTTGCTAGGGTATTCGTTATGCTCGTCTTTTATTGTTAGGGACTCGGCTTGGCAATATATATAATACAAGCCAATAATACAAGCCTGCACGGCTGGAATTCCAGTAAGCATGTATGGTCCTAACAACATCCTCCAAAGTATTAAATAGAAGCTTGACAACAATCCTCTCGTTGAAAAGGTACATCGATCCAAAAGCGGGTCAATGCGTTACGATACCAAAATGTTTAATATTTTTTATAAGACAAAAAAATATTTGATAATTCATTTCAAATCACAAAAGTCCAATGCATAAAAATACTACAACAAAATCTAAAATGTAACAAATAATTCGGGATTGAAAATGGGGACAGTTTCTCGATGTAGGTTTGCACAGATTAATTGATGTGTTAGAGAACTCCAGGGACAGCCCGAATTAATATCGGATTCGATATTAACTAAACACGATTTGTAATTAAATTATCTGTCCCATTTATTATTGTGTCTGCAATAGATTTAGCCCTGTGATTTAGCCTAAAAGCCACATTTCAAATTGTTAATGGAGTTTGACATACTGTAATATTAATAGCTTACCTATTGATTCAACATTACATAATATTACATAACCAAATACATTCTATCAATATCTTCATTTATCAATAATTTGAGAATTTATAAACAACGAAATCCAATAAATTAGTAGTCAAAGTGTATGCTGTGAACTCAACTCTCCAATCTCCGATTTTTCAACCTCACCATCAAAGAATTCGCTTATAATAAAATTATAATTAAAAATGGACTGCTCTGATTTAAACCATCTTGTAACTTTTGTAATAATCATCACATTGTCGAATATTCTTAAAAAAGACCAAGACTAAAGTGTCTTGCCCTCTCTTCTTTCTTAGAAACCCCTTTCCGAACCGGATCAAGAAATTAACATTTCAGATTCAGAATGTGATGATTTCAAAACATTTTTAAAGTATCCAATAAATTATTTTTATTTCATTTCCAATAATGCATATTTGAATGTATCTTATATTTATATAAATAGCACAATAAACAAATAAAAAATAACACCCAACAATCACATACACAGTCCTGACCCCACACTAAGATCAAGTCTTGTGTTGTGGCCTGTGGGTGTCGGTAACTGCGAAAGACAAACACACAAACACCCAAAAGCGGAATGAAGATATACGATAAAATAAATAAATAACACCCAACAGTCACATACATAGTCCTGACCCCACATTAAGATCGAGTCTTGTGTCGTGGGTATCAGGAACTACGAGAGACTTTTCGGTCTCACGAACACCCAGACCCGGAAGAAATATTTGTCGGTCGCACAAACATTTCTCTCGGTGCGGGGATCGAATCCGCGGCCTCTCGTTTCACAGGCGGCGTCTAACCAACTGCGCCACAGAGGCTGTCAAAAATCTGATAAAACTCCGAAGTTTTCTCACAGCTGTAGCGACATCATATTTTTATTTATTTTAGTAAAACCTCCATGCCACTACATTGAGTGCACTGGCTTGTTTTTATAAGCAAAATTGTCACGACTTTTTTGATATATAAAAATAATTGATAGTGTGTTTTAATAAAGTATTGAAAAAGGATCCAAATTCTCTTTTTATTAACACAGCGATAAAGTGGTGACCATCCGACGTTTTAAGATAAATTTTGCCGTTGCTTTCATCGCTTCCGCAACGTATTCTCAACAATAATTATGTCAGACACCGAAATGGCAAAAGTGCAGAAGACTTGGACTTCTTGGAGCGAGATAAGTACGAGGAAATTGATAGCGGAAATTACCAAAATCAACGTTAGACTTGACAATATGGAGAGGATAAGATCGAGACATAGGAACCATCAGCAAGGTCAGAAGAGATTGTTTTCGAGATGCCGTGGTCGACGCCGTTCCAGTAGCAAGCCGCGCCGTACGCCGGACTCAAAAGACTGGCTATGTTCGTATCATTATTATTATAATGACAAGGCACATAAATGCGTTCCGCCGTGTACCTGGAAGCAGCCGGGAAACTAGGTACCGTGCAGCTATCGACAACAGAGAGCTACACAGGAGCAAATTTTCGTCTCAGTGTAAAAGATAAGTGTAGCCGTTTAAATTTTTTAATTGACACTGGTGCGAACATTTCTGTTATACCGTGTAGTTATGTGTCTAGAAATAAACCTTACAATGTGTGTTCTGACTATACGCTTTATGCAGCGAACGGAACTCAAATTAAAACTTACGGTGTAAAACAATTAGTTTTAGATTTAGGGTTGCGTAGGTCTTTCCGTTGGACGTTTGTCATCGCCGACGTTCGACAGCCAATATTAGGTGCAGATTTTCTAGTACATTTTAAGTTGCTTGTTGATTTAAGTTCACGAAAATTAATTGATGACGTCACTAAATTAACTATTTTTACACCCGTAGTCAATAGTAGAGTACAATCTATTAAGACCATTGAGGAAACTCATCCTTTTTATGATTTATTGTCAAAGTATCCTGACATAACTAAGCCACTGTCCTTCAAGGAACCTCCAAAGCATTCGGTGTATCATCATATTGATACCACCGGTCCACCGGTGCATGCTAAGGCGAGGCCTCTGCCTCCACACCGATATGCAAAGGTAAAAGAGGAATTCCGTATAATGCAAGAAATGGGGATTTGTAGACCGTCGAAGAGTGCGTGGTCGAGTCCTCTGCATGTAGTGCCCAAAAAAGATGGTCAATTACGACCGTGTGGAGATTATAGAGCACTTAATGCAATAACGCGACCAGATAGATATCCTATACCAAGGTTACAAGATTTTACTTATTTATTGTATAATAAAAAATATTTTTCGCAGATAGATATTAACAGGGCTTATCACTGTATAAGAGTCGCGCCTAGTGATGTGGAAAAAACAGCCAACCTTTTGGTTTGTTTGAATTCCCTTGTATGACATTTGGGTTATGCAACGCCGCACAAACTTTTCAACGATTTATGAACCACTCTGTACTGGAAGGACTTGATTATTTGTACTCATATATTGATGATGTCATTATTGCTAGCGATACCTTAGATGAACATAGGAAACATCTAGACGAGGTTTTTGAACGGTTTAATAGGTTTGGAATAACCATTAATTTGAATAAGAGTAGTTTCGGTCAAACTAAAATTCAATTTTTAGGCTTTGAAGTGTCAACTGAAGGTATAAAACCTCTCAAGCATAAGATTGACGCAATTAATGATTTTCCCAAGCCGGAAACTGTTCAACAACTTCGTAGATTTTTGGGTATGGTAAATTTCTATCGGTTACATTTGCCTAATGCTGTTTCATACCAAGCAGAATTGCATAAATATTTAATTGGCGCAAAGAAAAATGATAAGACAAAGATAGAATGGACAGATCAAGCAACCGAAGCTTTTCTTGAATGTAAACGTAGGTTAATAAATGCAGCCACCTTATCCTATCCTAAAGCAAACGCACCCCTTGCACTTATGACGGACGCGTCTAATAAGTGTGTAGGAGCTGTGTTGCAGCAACGGATAGATAAGCATTGGAAACCTTTAGGCTATTTTTCAAAAAAGTTAACAAGTAGTGAAGAGAAATATTGTACCTATGATAGAGAATTATTAGCCGTTTATTTAGCTATCAAATACTTTCGGAATATGGTCGAAGGTCGTGAATTAATTATTTTTACTGACCATAAACCATTAACATTTGCGTTTAGTAAAATTAAAAGTAATAATGAGTTATCTCGACGTACTAGACAACTTATGTTTATAAGTGAATTTACGTCAGATATAAGGCATATAGATGGTAGCGAGAATGTGGTAGCGGACGCACTTTCTCGCGTTGAGACAATAAGTTGTCCAGTAGTGTTAAATTATGATGATATCGCTCGTGCACAGGCGATGGATCATCAACTTGCTAGTTTGCGTAATGGATCAAATAATAAATATAATTTCAAAGAAATATTGTTGCCAGGAAGTAACATACCCATTGTATGTGAAACTGCTGCACAAAAATTGAGACCGTATATTCCAGAGGCATTTAGGATATTAGCTTTTAATTCAGTGCATAATTTAAGTCATCCTGGGATACGAACATCACGTAAGCTTGTGAAAGACAGATTTTTCTGGGTTAATATGAATACCGATATTAGTAGATGGGTAAAATCATGTGTTCATTGTCAGCGAGCTAAGGTGCATAGACACACCAAATCCGAATTAGGGCATTTTCCTGTAGTAGAGCGATTTATGCACATCCATGTTGATATTGTGGGGCCTTTGCCGATTACTTCACAAGACTATAGGTATTTAGTTACTATTATTGACCGTCAGAGCGGTTGGCCAGAAGCGTTTCCTGTAAGAAATATATCAGCGGAAACGGTAGCCAAGGTGATATTTGAGGGTTGGATTTCAAGATTTGGCTGTCTTGTTAAACTTACTAGTGACCAGGGCAGACAATTTGAAAGTGATATTTTCAAAGAATTAATGAAGTATTTAGGTATAGATAAGACTCGTACCACCCCATATCATCCTCAAAGCAATGGTTTGGTAGAGCGATGGCATCGTTCCCTTAAGGCCGCGTTAATGGCTAGATTGGATTGTAGTACATGGATAGATGAGTTACCGATAGTCTTGTTGGGACTTCGTGCATCGCCGCGATCAGACACGAATGTAAGTGCAGCTGAATTAACGTACGGACAAACTTTGAGACTGCCCGGAGATTTTTTCAGCGATAATAATTATACTATTTTGGATCACTGCCAATATGTGAAGCACTTACGTGACATGATTCGTAAGTTAAAACCTAAGCCCATAGAACATAAAGACGCGCGCACATTATTTGTACATAGTGACTTGACTAAATGTAGTCATGTTTTTGTTCGTTCAGATTTGGTTAAGAAATCTTTACAACGTCCATATGAAGGTCCATTTGAAGTACTAGCAAGGAAAGATAAAAATTATTTGATAAAATTTCCTAAACGTAATGTATATATATCTATAGATAGGTTAAAGCCAGCATATGGTAATACTTTAGATGTAAATATTAACAAAAACATTATAGAAAATAGTAAACATGTAATTACAAATACAGCAGATAATAAGGAGCATTTTACTACGCGTAGTGGTCGTATTGTTAAGAAACCTGTACGTTTTAATTGTTAGTAGTTAGTAATCTATTTTTTGTTGGTCTTAAGATTTTTTAAATTTTATTGTACTTTAGGTTAATTGGTAGATTGGCTAGAATTTTAATTTATGTTATGATGTTTTAATGTTTATGTACTATACCCAGTGTCCCTTTCTTTTTGAAAAGGGGGGGAATGGTGTAGCGACATCATATTTTTATTTATTTTAGTAAAACCTCCATGCCACTACATTGAGTGCACTGGCTTGTTTTTATAAGCAAAATTGTCACGACTTTTTTGATATATAAAAATAATTGATAGTGTGTTTTAATAAAGTATTGAAAAAGGATCCAAATTCTCTTTTTATTAACACAGCGATAAACAGCCATAAAAAAATCGCCGCATACAAGCCAAATGACTTGCTACCTCGGTAGAGTTGCGAGAGGCCTCGACACGAGTCCAAGGTCGCTGCATAACCGTCTACTCCGACCCAGTTTCCACAAGGAATTAGTAGACCCCTAACTACAGAGGTCTTTTAATACTGTATCAACAGTTTTTGTTATTCAGGGTTGTTGAGTGAAACGAATAGTTTATTGTTTTGAAGCATGGAGGGTAAAAAGTGGGTTGGGATATAAAAGGATAATGTTCGATTTTCAGTGACATGAAAATTTTGGGCTGATCAAATGTGTTTGTTTTAGGTTGAAGTGTTGTAGGATCGAAAACCATGACGATTTCGAATACATATTATAAGTAAAAATAGCTGAAAATCAGCGCTGCTCGGAATCTTTGCCCTAGTTAGTACGAACTGAGCCACCTCCTTTGGCTTTTTACATAATTTAAGCATATAACTTTTGTACCTGCCTAATGATGTAAGAAAACAATAAATGACTTTTTTGAGGTGTATTATTAAAACGTAAGGTTGATCTTTAGATCATTTTCCAAAAATCTTTCAAGCTCTAAGGGTTTTAAATAAAAAGTACATACTTTTTACTTTTAAGTAATTAAAATGTATTGTTTTCTTACAGATGAATCTACAACAAATCATAAAGAAATCGAATCTCCTCAACAAACGCAACGAATATGCATTCACAAACTACTCACATACTAATAAACAATCCTATATTTAGCACTACTACATTTTCTATAGTAGTTCGTAATTCATTGATCACTCAGTACTGGTTTATTCCAGTGTCGTCCATAAGCACACAGCAATGGTTAACTCAACATGAAAGTAATTGGTGTGTGATTTGTACACGTGTGTTACAATGCACAAGGGATGTGCGGTCTAAGTCATAAGAATCAATTATAATTAATATACCCATATTAATAGTTTGTTTTAAAATTAGTTTTTTAAACCAAGATAATAAAGATTACATGATTAAAACATAAATTAAATTAATATTATTAGATTTATAAATGTAGCAATAAGTTGTGATAGTTCTTCCACTCTAAATTAAGCCACAAGTAAACGGACTTGATTACACCAATACTGTTGAATGGATGTGGCATAGGAAATATTGGTCACTTTTATATAATAGACTAGTGGTTGGGCCTTGTTTAACTCCGGTGCAGATAGTTTTTGAGTCCAGAAAACATCAACAACCTGTTATGTCGCGTACATACTGTTTAATATTTATTATATATTCAATGTGACCACCGTAGACTATATGCTTTTCTCGTCCCGTCTCGTTATATTCCTGGGACTGGACCAAAGTCCAATCTCACTCTGTCTCATGACGAAAAGCATGCCACATTGTCCTCTAAATTAAAAATAAATTAAAATAATCTTCTGTCCCGTGCCACCCATCAAATTTAAAACAGTGGCAAATATGTGCATATGAATACCTCGCTAATCCCACGGGAACAATGTGTTAATCAGGTATCCTTATTTCAAATATTATCAAAATCATAATTTTGAAACATATTCTTCTATTTTCTGTACTACGGTTTATATTGGTTTAGAGATGAAAAAATGGTTAATCCATGAAAATTATTAAGTATTTCTTTTCAGTATTTTATGCACTGTAACTAAGAGACTAAGAATAGCGATGACACTTGAGACAAAAAAAAATCGAAAAAGATAAGAAAAAAGAATATTTTATTTCCCTCGGTATATTCTTTGGTAATACTTTAAAAGATGATTAATTATAAGATTTCACAGATCCCCATAAACTAGGCCTCGCAGGAATCGCCCCAAAAGACGATTTATTGACGTGACAACGTCTTAAATTAGGTTGCGGCTGGGAGTCACTTATGAAAAAGTGTAACGCCCGGTAACGTTACGATGAGTCACCGAACGAGAGAGAGGCCCGCCGAATGCCTTGCGTCTCTCTCCCACTCAACTATGATCGGTCTGCCGCGCGCGCAGCACTAGAGAATTAGGCGCATTGAATCGGCGCATGCTTGTGTCTCTGTCTTTGTCTTTCTCGAACGTTCTTGCCGTTGGAAAAACAAGAAAGCGTCACAATACAAGTTCACACGTGTGGTTAAAGTATCGTCAGCTGTGTCTGTAGTGAAAATATGGAGTGCTTAGATTCGTCATTTATCATTTACAACAACTACAACAATAAAGGTAAATAATTGTACACTGATATTTCATTATCGTAAACTATGATTGATTGATTAATTGTTAGATTGACACAAAAGTTGAGAAACTGAGTTTATAGGTTATGTCATACTATTGATAAATGTTGATAGTGTTTTAGTAAACAAAATATATTTCTATAGTTAAAATTTGTGCAATTCTTATTTTCATTCAATTCCTTGTTCCTATTGTGCAATTTAATTATATTCATATCAATAAATATTCTACCGAGAAAAAGACGTTGTCACGTAAAATCTTCGCCCGTAAAACCGACTTTACAGGCAACCATTTTTTTTTCCGACACAGATTTGCCTAGGAGATAGGGAAAGTAGCGACATTTTAATCCATATGGTTATTACTATTGTTCTAATGTAAAAGCACCTTTGTTAATAAGTTCCTGTTCATTTCATAAAGATTTTACGTTAATTACGATTAACTTTGATTTCTAGCGTCCATTAAGGTCAAAACCATTACCATAATAGCAAAAACCAGAGATAAATCAATTACGGGCCTGTTACTACCTATTTTGTAAAATTTCGCAATCCCGGGATTGGTTTCCATCATTCAGGAAAAACAGGGATAAGAAAATAATCTCGCTATCGAAATCCGTACCAAATCCGTACACACCACAAATCCATCATATTATCGTATCAACAGATAAAAGAAAAAGGCTGAAACCTTTATGAAACCACTTGAAATAGCACGTATCTACCCCGTACCTCTCATACCTTACGCCGCATCTGATTTCCCTGATTAATGCCGCAGCGGCAGGCAATTAGGCGCGACATGAAAATAATAAAGGCCACTTGTGTACCAACTCTCGGACATTATTGTCTTCTTATTTATGTGACAGATAAAACTCTCGCTTACACTAATGTTTGTGAATACTCTTCATTAACGCTTTGTGTCCTTATGAGATAATAAATTAAAGAAATTTTAACAAAAATTATGAGAATAGTACTGAGATTAATTTTGCGTTATTATGAGATACTAAATTAAAGAGTTTTTTAACATAAAATATGAGAGCAGTAGTCAGATTGACTCAGCAATATCGTGCAGCAAAAGTAAGTAATATGATAACGCTATTTTTGTTTGAACAAGAAATTGATCAATTAATATTGGTATTATGTTACAGAAAAATTAAGTTATGTTGAGCCACTTACTTTTATCCGACCGAATATGTTACCTTCCAGACAAGACAGAAATAAATGGCAGACAAGTAAATGTTTAATTTGTGACTTTTTCGCAGACTCATTATTTGTCTCGGCTTACACAAATATATATCTGGTGTTTTCCGATACTTTTCAACTCTTCTAATAATCTTATTTACAGTTAATCGTATGTATGCACACCGACAAATACATGTATAAATAAAACCTTCCTCAAACTGCAATTTTATATTTATAGCACTCCGTAGGAAATTCTATTATTTAGATTGTCCTGTATACCACTGCAATATATCTATTCAATTCACGGAAAATCATTTTCCAAGAAGATAAACACGATCGCCCTGCGAGTGGGTGACAACATCTCATAAATTTGGCATAACAGTTGCATACAGCGATAACAATATCTTTACCTATCAGACATCATCAATCTAAGGGTTTGGTGAGTGGGCAGGGAGAACAAAAGGCGAAGTGGAGGCCCCTGGGACGCTATAAATCTAGTATAGCACCGCCTCCGGTCTGCGCTTTATCATTTGCTCCTACCACGCCTTCAATGGGATTTTGGATCAGGAGATTCGGAAATTGTGGGTGTATTGGTCTTCACTAATAATTTACTGACTGGATAGTTTTAGGAAAATATTTTATCTAGGCGTCAATTTGGTATAGAAGAAATAAGTTATAAGGTCAATAAAATCGCTACTATTCAGTATATTATATTACTAAATGTAATTTCAGGAGGCTAAACCTATTGTTTTTTGTTTCTTAAGGCAAACTTTAATCAACTAAGCTTAATAATCTGAAAGTAAATCACATTGTATATGTAAACCTAGATAAATCAATTATTTGATGTCATGATTTGAACTACCAGCATTATTGTATGACAGTTTTTTGACTCCATTTAAGTATCGCACTTTTACATACTCAACCGTTTATAATTACAATGTTAGCAATATAAAATTATTATACTAAAATGAAAAAAGTAAGTTCTTGTTTAAAACGGTGTAAATAAAAATAATACACGACATCACAGTTCAGCTGTTTGTAGGCTCACCATCTCTTTGAAATGAAATGAAAATAATTTATTGAATCCATTAAAATGTTCAACATCATTTAGATTCAGTCATTTTTTTATCTACCACCCGGTTCGGAAAGCTGTTTTCACTAGAGAAGAACGGGCAAGAAACTCTAGTGTTGCTCTTTTCAAAACCAGTTTACAATGTAGTGAATTATTACAAAAATTTACAAGTTGGTTTAAATCAGAGCAGTTTAATAATAATATGTTGAAAATTTACAGTAAATATTTTTGATATGAATATTATTATATTTCCATTACTATGGTTGAGTGAAGTGAAGTCGCCCAGAACGAAGAATCAGTATACTCTTTTTCGCCAAAGCAGTGAATAATTGCGAGTCTTATGTAATCCATCAATCAATCCATTACAATGTAAGCAAATCGGATAGACCAGTCTACGCAAGCAGCACCCGTTCACGAGTATGACGCATGTGCCAGCCATCGGCCTCCTCAACCATGTTGCAGGGAAGTGACCGACCTGGCACACGACGCCACCGCAAGCACAGACAGAGACTTTGTAAAACGCAGGATATAATATTTTTATGACGTTAGGTTAACTTGTTATATTATAATTATTTATGATAGAAGGCTTATTTCAATCAACATTGGCGTGATCACGGAATAAAAATGTAACAAATAAACGAAATTTATTTTTGTAAATAAAACTTATATTAACAAAGTTGAGTGTCTATTAAATAGCAAAAAGGACTTAATATTTTTTTACCAGCTATAACACGAATAACTAGTGGCAGTAAAATAATGTTTTTTTATCAATAACAATATTATGTCTGTTTTATAAATGTCGATTATTTAAACTATTATGTAGTACTACCTTAGTATATATAAAGAATATTTTATATAGTTTCGTATCTTGACGAGCTATGTTAAACATGCGTTCCTGCGTACTATACATTAATACATTCACTACTATATTTTTGCTCTTAGACTATACCTTAAAAGTTATTCAAAAAGTAAAGACATATTAAAAAAAAAGCTTACCTATTATTCCATTAAAATTTAAACCCATGGCTACCCCAATTTAAAGAACCCTATACATCATCCAAGAGACGCGATATCTCGCCTCGTAAATCCACGCTGCCTTTCGAACGAGCAATGAATAAATTGCACGCAGTACTGAGTGCAACGCTGTATGTTATTTGCCTTGGGGAGTGTAAAGGCTCTATTAAGTTTATCTCCCCACCCCTGTTCTGACGTCGCTGCTAGTCTAACAGCTTTGGTGCTCAGTTTTGGAGTTTAATATACTAATAAGAAATATTATTAAGAGACTACAAAATAAAATTCCAATAAAGGTGGTGAATAAAAAAACGTTGAGTTATTTAATCTATATTAGTTATTATTAGCTTTAATTGCCTAAACTGCATCAGTGGCGTATTTGTACTACGGTACGGTTACAAAGCTGAGGCTCGAGTTTGAATCTTGGGTTGCTTACCTGGGATATTGGATAGGCTCGCCCCCTATCATAGCGTGAGACTGAAAAACAGGGCGAAACCTGGGTGATTCTGATTGGACCTTTGATAACCTCTTTTGGGAAAAATGCGTGAGTTTATGTATTTATCAATGTATGTATTTGACTCACTTGATTTTGGGTTTTAACTGCTCTCTTCAACCCAGTGTACTATGAACGTGGAAGACAGTGACGTTCCAAGATATCTTGTACAAAGAATACTTTTAGCGGGATACAGCGCTACAGTTCGTAGGGACCCTTAATGTATCGAGTTAGCGGAATTATGTTTAAAAACCACAATATTCGAGACATCTAAATGGTGTTCAACAAGCGCTACTGGAAATTACGTATTAAATATCTAGCCATTTTAGATTCAAACCCACTTTAATCCGACATTGATATATCAACAATACACTCTATAAGCTACAGCTCTGTGAGAGTTCTGAATGAACAGACTATTACTGATTCATTTGACATAGAAAGTAGATCCAGATTGTAAGGTATGATCCGAAGTGGCGCCTCCAATTAATCCCTATTCCGAAAAACGTCAAAGTATACGTAAATAGAACAAGAGACCGATATAACAGGAGTGAAAATATTAGGCCTTAAGTCGAATGAACTTCAAGGTTATTATTAAATCACACGACCTATTCACCTCAGAAGTAGGAGATTATGTGTTCCATTCTAGTTTTTTTTTTTTTTATTGCAGTGAATGGCGAGACGAGCAAGCCGTTCGCCTGATGGTAAGCGATACGACCGCTCATAAACAGTAGCAACATTTCACTGCGCTCGCCATCCTGAGACATAAGATGTTAAGTCTCAATATTTCCAGTAGTTGCTCTGGCTACAATGTCCTTCAATCCGAAACACAACAGTGCATTTAAGCAGTGTTGTTTCACGGGAGAAATAGACATTGCGGTGGTACCTACCCAGATGGCCTCTCACATATGAGAGACCTACCACCAGTAAACCACCTAGTGTGGCAAATATTGTCTTAACTGCATGGGATTACAACTTGTCTCTATAAATGGACTCATATGACATAAGAAAGTGTAGGGTAATTTGTTACATGAAAATTCAATTCAAATGTTTATTTATTTATCAACACAAAAGGCTGTCTGAAGTGAGCGACATTTGAATACACACTCTTAAGATAGAGCCTGACATCTAACAATATACTCATTTTTTAAATAAATAAAACGGCATTACCAAATGCATTTAAGACTCAGTAATAAAAAACTTTTTTAAGCATTTATCAAACACAATTACTGAAAAAATCCCAACTATTTTATTAATGCAAATAACTGCTTATTCGGTACAGTCCACAATCGCGATTCATCAGTAGAAAGAGTGACTTAAAGCAACCACCACAATACCAAGTGGTTGAAAAGGACACGGAATGCAATTCCCCAGTCCATTAGGGGATAAGCCTGTATGAGAACAAGTTGGGCCATAAATCAAGCGGATTGCTCCCGGCTGTGGCGCTGCACTGCACCCCGTCCCATTGTAGCCGACTCCATTCATGCGACTTGAATACGCTGATTTAGTGGCCTAGTATTCGTATGTGTTGGGACAATAAGCTTTGAATGTTGTGACAACTACGAAACGGGTCAAGGATCATAGCGTAATCAATCGGATTGAATTGTTGGATTGGGAATGTGAAAAAGGTATTGTTTTTTACGATGAAATTTTGTGAGTGTGCATTAAGAGGAGATGGTAGAAATAAATTGGTGTGGTTTTCTCGAGTGAAATAACTATTCTGTGTTGAAACAAAATCTAATTGCAATAAAATAAAAATCTTTTTGCCGTCTGCCTGGATTTCAGATTTCCATTAACCCCTTATATTAGACTACCCATAAAATATTATGTGTATCATCCTTCTAATAAACCAAGTGAAAATGGAGCATCAATCGATTTAGTGTTAAAAGAAACCGAAAAAAAAAATGTAACAAGATGAACAAACCACCGTTACATTTATCAGGGCACGAGCCCTCTCTGCAAACGAGAGTATGATTGAGAGTTGTTAGGCCATATCGACCACGCTGGCCAAGTGCGGTTTAGCGGACTGTACATACCATACAAATTCTTACAAATCGGTATGGTATGCAGGTTTCCTCACGATGTGTTCTTTTATCCATATAGTGCGTGATGATAGTCTGGTCCTCTTATTTCCAAAGGATATTGGTTAATAATTTCTTACTTCGATAAACAGCTGTCATATGACAACAGTTTACAACAGCTCATAATCCTGACTCAGATAGATTCTAGTCACCGAACATGGTTCTAACGCACGCGCGCCGCATACCACTAAACACAATCAAACTAACCTCACTACACAAAACAATATCAAAGTAACATAACTTCGTATAGGGTACTATCCTTATTATTATAAAGCCGAAAGTGAGTTTGTTTGTTGCGGTCACACGCCTTAAGTAACAATATTCCATCTATATGTCAAGGGATATAAAGTTTTATATTTATAATTACATAGATTTTATTTCAGTCTTCTGGTTGTAATTCATCAATTCAAAGTAAATAATTGACCATACTTTATTCCGAAAAACTACATATTACATTAAAGAAATATGACATAATTATAACCATATAATAGACCTAAAAAAGCGGGGAAAAGTGTTGACCATTTTATACAACCATATAATTATAAAATTAAATAATTATATAACATAAGTAACTACTGTCCACGAAAGATAATAAAATAAGTATTACACGATTGTGTAAAAAACAATCCATAAAAACAAAATAAAAACACAATCCATCAAGCGGAATAAATAATTAGCAACTCAATGCCTGTGTTTCAGCAATTGAAATTTGTGTTATCTAAGACCAAAATCTGATTTCTAGTACCAACAGTATTTCCAATACAAAGCGCAGGCAAAGCCGCGACAAAAATCTAGTACTATATAAGCCATTTTGTAAGCCAAGCTAGTCGGCTTGCGTTATCCACAGCACAATACTGTACAGAGCGGACGTCGAATATCGTAGTTTCAAATAAACGTGTCACTTATTGAACGAGAATGTATGAATATGGTCAGCGCGAAACCACGCTTATTATGAATTACTGTTTAAGACATGTTCATATTAGTATTTTATTAGTACTGTTTGGTGTTTATTAATACACTTAAATTATGATACATGATGGGGTGATATATGATTTGTGATGAACTCAGATCAATGTCTTTAAGTGCCTATTATTTGTTATTAGTAATGGATTCAAGCTGTATCACTATTTTCGCCCTTCCTTATATCTTTTGTTATATTCTATGAAATAAAAAAGAAATTGTCTATTACTTTTCTTTGTGATTATTCGTAGTATAAACATGGGCATCCGTTTTAGATTAAATATTAGGAGTGATGGAGGCCAGAGACTTTTTACCATTACTGCGATAATGATGTCCGCACACCCGCGATAGGCTAGTATGGTAGACTACGGTCTAAGCCAAGTCCCATACTCTGTAGATGTGATTATTTTATAACTAATTGTCAAATTATTTAACTACCCTTAAGATACATTCTTAAACCAACTTGATTTTTATTGGGTTTATTGCATTCGTCTTAAGGAAAGCGATACGACCGCTCATTGTTAGTAGCAAAACCAAATAATCCCATGCATTAAAAAACAGTGCTTGGCAATCCACTGGGCTCGCCATCCTGAGACATAAGATGATAAGTCTAATTATGTCCAGTAGGTACTCTGCATACAATAACCTTCATATTAGAACAGTGCATTTACTCTGCTATTTGGCGGAAGAAATGGAAATTACAATACTTTGTTACACACAAATCCATAACCTACCTTACAAAGTCATATTACATGGAGCGATTAAAGGCCCCGAAGTTATATTACACCTCCCCCAATAAACGATCGAGAACAAAACTGAAGTACAATAAAAAGCCTCCTAATTTCATTAAGCGGACGGCTGGGGGGCGAAACAAGCCCTTAATTTACGACGTAAGACGCAAAACATCAAATAAGTCACGGACGTAAAAAGTTGGTGCCAGATTCCAAACAAATTGTCAATTAACTTCGAATTAAAAGTTTCAGTCATCTGATTGAATTCCAATTGGTTGCGCCCTTTGTTAACCCTTTTCTTTGTATTGCATATGGATGTTGTGCTAAATCCCGACGATTTTCATTTCTTCTGCTATATGAAGAGGATTTTTGTATTATACAGATGGCTTTGGAGGAATCATCTCACCTTATGATAAAGGAATAACGTGGAATATGTAGATACAAACAAAATCTGGGAAATCGTTGGTTCAATGCCAGGTACAAAAATGCCGAATAACCTTTTAGGGAGGACGGCCCGAGGGATTATTTTAGTTGGTTTGCTGTCAATCACACCGGCACGGCGGAATGTAAGGTGACAAAAAACATTTTTGAATTTCAAGAAAATATGTGTATAAAACCCAACCCGACCAAATCCAACCCGCACTAGGCCAGCGTGGTAGACTATATGGCCTAACCACTCTCAATCGTACTGTCGATTGTAGAGGAGGCCCGTGCCCTGCAGTGGGACGTATATGGGCTGATACATGTGTATAAAAAATACAAGTACAAAATATTTGTAGCAAAACAATGCTTTAAAAATACAACAGCTGAAATTCCGCGTGAAACTTGGCACTGCCCTCAAGACAATATCCGGTTGAACTTACCCCAAAATACTTCTCCAAAAAAATAATTTCCAACGCTTCCCACAATTTCCTCTCCGTTAAATACAAAAAGCATGCAAAAGGCTCCATTGATGTACAATAGGGCCGTCGGTAATTATTTTTAAGATTACACCACCGTCGGGGCAAACGTTCGCGATCGCGAGCTTTGATCCAAATTGTTTTGTCCAACGGAGCGTCGGAAGCGTTTGTATTTTCGGCCAGTTATTGTCAAAAAAAATATTTACTCTGACGGCCCTCAAAGAACCGGATATTACGCATTTCCTGCCTAAAAGACGGAGGGAGTTGGAAAAATTAAGAATGGATACAAATTACACTTAAAGGGCGCGTCTGTCTGAAATGAAACCTTTATTTGCAAGATGTTTTTTTATCAGAGTACGTTTGTGCAGCGGCTTCATTCATGTTAATACGTGTATTTTCAGTATAAATTTAAATTACATTAAATTCTTTGAATATGCTAAGGGAATATTTAATGGGAGTGAATAAATTTATTACTAGAAAACGGTTGATGTTTTTTTGTGTCTCAGTTCATAGAGCGGGGTCTAAAGAAAATAGTAAAGTGTATTAAATATTCGCAATATTCATTTATTTATTTGAGTGATTCTTCACGAGAATACATATGGTATTCATATTTATATGGTAGGTATTATTATAAGGAAATAATTATATCTTACAATTTAACGCATAAATGAGGCACCACAACATTTGAAACTGCATACAAATTCTCTCAGAGGATAGCGTGAAGGCAAACTGATGGCAGGTCTCTCATATGTGAGTCCATTTGGGTGGGTACCACCGCAATGTCTATTTCTTCCGCCAAACAGTAGCTTATATGCACTGTCGTGTTTAGGGTGGAAGGACATTGTAGCCAGTTACTACAAGACATATTGATACTTAACATTTTGTCTCAGGTTGGCGAGCAGAGGAATGCCAAGCATTGCTTTGTAATTCAAGGTGTTGTTTGGTTTTGCTACTGTTCATGAGCGTTCGAATCGCTTACCATAAGGCGAATGGCATGCTTGTCGTGCCATTCAAGGCAATAAAATAATAATAATAATAATGGAAATGGGTATTGGGCATCCGGCAATCTCGCCAGAAAGAACGTTACAGCGAAGCTGTGATTTCAGGTCGATTTGCTGTGAGACAGTAGTCCCGCTCGTAATGAGCCTGTCCATTCACATTTTGTCATGGCTGACAACAATGTAGCTCTATCAATTCGTAAATTTAACACACACTTGACTCTTAATAACGTCGTATTACACCTTACTATTAAACTATTATAGCAACATGAACCATATCTACAAATTCCCATTACTAAACTTAAAAAGAACCTAACAAATATCACGACCAATTTCGCTGATATTATTTCAGCAAGCAATCAACAAGGGCGGCGCATTACATATAACTGTTACCCACGCACCATTGGAGCATTCTGGATGAGAGACCAAAGTATAAAGAGGCAATACGACGTCTAAAATAACACGAGACACGGTTTTTGTACGAACAATTTCATTCGCTTTTGAACTGCTCTCGCGTGAGATACGTTCGATGGAGCGGGAAATAATGGTTGCCTCTTTAAATATTTACTTAGCTTTATTTTCATAAAGGCGACTTCACAGACAGGGTGGATAGTGAGTTTGGGAAAGCGATGTTTTCCTAGGTTAAAATTTAGCTACTTAGTGTACGGGTGATAGTAAGTGCATGAAGTTAAGTGTTAAGAACAGTAATGCATATTTTCTTATTTACTTACTTAAAAGTAATAAAAAATCTGTAATTTTAATAATACGTGTCTCAAAAAAATACAATCAGACAATAAATAAAAAAAAAAACAGTATTTGGTCCATTTATATTGTCGTATAAATTACTCGAATTATTTATTCAAATTCATAACCATTTCAAATAAAAAGGTTTAATATGTGACATAGATAAAAAGTAGTAGTCACACGAAATATCTTAAAACATCACATACCTGTATACTTAAGTTTGCAGATAAAAATCACAGGAACATACCTGAAACAAATGATATAAATAAATTAAAACATTAATAAATATGCAACTGCTAATTAAATTTTAGGATGAAGTTCCAACCGTCGAATCAGGTATTTTCTCAACTCATTGCATTTTTGCTACTGGTAGGATATTCTGTCATATGAAAGTGATTCATAACCTGTCATCATCATTCACATAAAGGCATCGCATTGACAGGATAAAATTATTTCGGTATAAAAACTAACGGCGATTCAAAACAATTGTTTTGTTATTACAAACTCTATCTGGATTGCTCAGCATTAAATAAATGTATTTACAGAGTACATTTTACATACTGAGAGATGTATTGAAATAACTGTAATACGAATTTAACAAAATGCTGTATGAATTTCATTTCCTAATATTTTCCTCAAATGACATTTATTTGTACGAACAAGCGTCGTGGCGTCCAAAATGAAACGTCAACAAAGCCATCAATGGAGCACGAAAGGCCATTTCCAATTTCCTGGCCCACATTATTCCAACCCCATTTACGATCGCACAAGCGTATTTTTTGCGGAATCTATCGCATCTAATATGTGGGCATTTGATTTCTCCTTACGTGGTATGTCTGCGCTCGTTTTATAAATCTTTCTGTATGGAACCTGTAGAAAACATTTTTGTTGGGTAAAGGAGACCTATTTAATATAACAATATACCTAAAGTTTATAGTCAGACCTAAGATGTTTAAAAACGTCATTGAGTCAGACAATTAAATTTTATATGAGCAGCTATTAATTAGAATTATTTTTTAATCACAAATAATTTACATGAATTTTCGAATGTTGACAAATTTTGTAAAATGGTAAAAAATATCTATTTACATTTTTAATTAAATGTAGTAAATCATTCGAAGTCACACTCGGCATACTTTTAAGTAGCGAACCCAACACATTGACATTACTAAACACATCTGTGCTGTATCTACATGACAGTTTAAAATAAAATAAATACTGATATAGAACACGTTTATTTGTAGGAAAATATTATTAAATAGCGCTTTTGTTTAATTACTTATGTGTATATTCTCGGTATACGTTTCTCTCAAAACAAAAACATGGTGATTTATTTCTCATTTCTGGTGTGAATCCATTCAATCTTCATTGCGTAGAAAGCGAACAATATAGCAACGCGTCTGCATCAGAGAATGCAATTCTAACAGATCGTGTTACTAATGCTTTATAGTGCTCTCGAGTATTTTACAGCCAAGCAATCAATCACTTGACCAACTTTATCTTATGGTGGACGTATTGGCCATATTCAATATATGGCTGGATATTATGATCCAGCTAGTATGTTTGCCAATACAGAGCACAGGCTTTTACAACTTTAAATGATTTAACCCATAGTCAAATTTTAGCTCTCACAAAACTATTTATGACCTTCGGGCGAATTTTAGTATCGAAATAATAACGTACATATAAAAAATAAGCTTAACAATCACACACGCATACAGTTCTGGCCCCAAACAAATATACCAAGTATTGTATTGTGGACTTCAGAAACACAGAACATAGAATACTCAAACCAAAATATTGTCTCACTGCGGGAATCGAACCCGCAACCTTCGCTTCTTATCAGCCATTTCAACAGCCCAAATTAGTCATTTGTACATATTTCTTGAAAACATTAGTAGGGTACAAATTTTATTTTCAAAAGAACGCATGAATATGATTGGTTTAAGTAGATGAAGTTAAAGAAACATCAGGATCGAGCAAAGGACCGATTCGAAGTCTGCCTACGCCCATGGGATACAGGCGTGATGATTATGTATGTATCAAACTCTGCATAATATCTGAACTGCATCTACTAAATCAATTTGTCTATCCACACATACATACACATTGGCGGTAAGAGGATTATCGTTGGCTGATTTCGCCCGTCTATCATCCAAATTGGGGTTTTGTGTCCAATATTAGCAATCACGGAATCCTTACGTCATCGTGGCTTGTCATTTAACTTTTATCAGAGGAGGGATAATTTAGTTTATTTGAAATTGACAAATAATGCTGGTATATCTATTGTAAATAAAAATGCTTTCAGTTTTGATTCAGTATATTTTTTATACTCGCGTGAAAATGAAGTTCAAAAGCAAGTATGTTGTAAATCGAGATATTAGAATGTTCAGTTAATACATTATTTGTACACAATGCCAAAATATACGAATTGCATCGTTTTATTTAACTCCTAAAATAATATTGACATTTATAATTCTGGATCTGATGGTATTAAAAAAATATACTAGTATTTTAGGACAAAGAAATCTTATGAGCAAGACGGGTTGGCGCCGCATTTGACCAACGAGATGGACTATATGGCCGAATCACTAACACTCTGAATCGGACTCTCGATTGTAGAGGAGGCTCTTGCCCTGCAGTGGGACGTATATACTGACAGATATAGATTCTCCGACATATATAATGATTTAAAATATCCTAACTCGTTGATACTCTGTAATATTGTATCTAATAACGCCATCTGTCAACTCGGACTGCCAGTATTTACTAAAAAAATTGCTTTTAAAATTCTTTATTTATTTATCTGCGATAATTACCATAATACGTTCAGTATCTGGCTTATTACTCATTGCTTTCGACGTTACAATAACGACCTTGAGAGGTCGCTGACTGATTCATTTTGCATTTGTTAACATGTTTTGTTAATCAATGTTACATTCATTCCTCTTAGTGATTAAGGGTATTGTTTTATAGTTTTCCCTGTAGGTGACGTCAGCAGTCGTAAATTATAAATTGCGTACTTTCTTTAACATGCATAAAAAGTTCAAATAACGTGTGCAAATATTTTATACTTAGGTTACGAAACATGACAATATTCTTTTAAATATTTTATTTGATTAAACATAACTGTTTTGTTACAAAATATAACAGGAATATGTTTTTATTATTCAGATCACTAGTCAGTTTAGATACTAGTACATTTTTAAGTTGCGGTCTTTGCTATCATCGTTCACAAATACCGATAACCATGTCACAGTGCTTATACGAATTAATTTATTTTACATTCTTCAATGTTTAGTATTTTAAATTAACAAACATCTCATCTCTCTCCTTTATGTATTATTGAGGCTTAAAAACGATTTCAGACTTTAGGATTAAAATAAAAAAGGTCACGACATAATGAATATGTATCGCAGCGCGGTGTTACCGCCATTGTACAGTTTCGGGAAATTTAATAAAAATCCAACGGCGACCAAACGGAGCTCGAAAATTTCGCTGAATTGCAGCCCTTTAACGCGAATCGAGGTATTTGTCGGATCGGCGACACTAAGCCGGGTTGGGGCGGTGTTCGTCGCAAAACGAATTCAATTTGGATCATTCTTCTAAGGCAACGGTTATCAAACTTCTACGCCTCCCGTCTCGTGAGACAAAGAAAGCGATTCTCTAACTTTATTAGTTATGCGATGTGATCTTTGGACAGTAAAGAGGGCTGGTACTTTTTCTTATACTATTAATAAGTTTATTGCTAAAGTGTTAATAGAAAGGAAAGTATTAATAGATAATTACATTATGATACAAAACATCTTAGAAGGCTTTCTTTATACCGTTTCCTAGCCAACATTAGTCAACGCGAAAACAACAGTAAAATATGATGAAAAGTTAATTACTGTATGTCTGGGCCAAAATTCAGCTTATCAAATATTATATAAATGATTAAAATATTAATTCGGGGAATCAATCCCCGGAATTCATCGTAATATCATATAATGTACCTCATATTTCAAGAAACTAATAAATCAATTGTAAACATATAATGTTACATAAGGAACATGCAATTTGTACTGTTTAAGATTCGTGAGTCACTCGGCTGGGGAATTACTGCGAATCAAAACAAACTGGCAGTCGCAGTGTGAGTCGTATGTACGGTCAGAAATAGATTGTAAACTGTCTGTGTGTGATACTCGGCGAGGAAGTTTACTGAACCAATAAAGAATGGTAGAGGAGGCATTATAAATTTGGCAAGATACAAGTTTACTTATATTTTAGCTAGGGTCGATTATAGAAAAAATTACAAAATAAATTTTCAGCTTTATGATCCAAAGAAATGATCGGCAAACTGAAAGTAATATTAGTGGCTCCATTGCCTATAGATAATTAGATGCGTTGATTTTGCATCATCAATAACTAGTAACTGCTTATAGGTTTGTATTTTTTACTCTAAAAATACGTTGTATCGTCACTATAGCCCCTTTAATCGCCTAATGAGTCAATCGGGGGGCTAAAGGCCCCAAGTTTGTTGACCACTATCCCAAGTATTATCCAGATTGAAGGTCCCTCTGCCCCCGCCGCGAAATTGGATCGTCTTTTGCATAAAATGAAAATCGAATCGGAACTAACGAAATATCCTGCCGAAAAGGTCCTTTCATAGAATTATGAAGTGATGCCGGTCAGAGTGCCGACGAAATTTCATTTCATCCCGTAAAAATATCGTCTGTCTTCCATTCATCTGCTTGATTATTGCTAAGTAAATTATCGCGGAGAGAGATTTTGTTTTTGCTTAAATACTTTTGTAAACGATATATTTGAGTCTATACAACCTCTGTGGCGCAGTTGGTTGGACGCCGGATGTCAAACGTTAGGCAGCGGGCTCAATCCCGCACCGAGACAAAAAATTGTGTGATCCACAGGTATTTATTTTGGGTCTTGATGCTTGTGAGACCGAAAATTCTCTCGTAATTCCTGATACCCACAACACAATACTCGATCTTAGTGTAGGGTCAGGACTATGTATGTGACTGTTGGGTGTATTTACTATTATTATTTATTATTTATTATGGTTACTGGTGATATATATTTAAATTTTCAATTGGTTCAGCTTACCCACTATGTAATCTTTGCCATAATTCTCTTTTCTAATTAATAAGTATTCAAATTAAGTTATATTTATTCTAGAATCAAAATTATTTGTAGCACATCCATAAAATAATTATTGCACATCCAATATCATGCAATAAACAGGATTGAGCTGGGGAATAACCGGGGGTATCCCATATCAGTAATTATAAAAGGGAAACATACACACATCCTCTTTATTTAAGCCTTGACTCTCGTCGCGACAATGTGTGTTAAGTTTTTGCTGATTTTGTGTATTGCTGGTGTTTTTGCCCAAAACGGCGCGCTAATATCCAATGGATTTGGCTCGAATAGTGGTGTTCTAAAAGTGCATGTAGAAGGAAATGATATCCACAAAGCTGGTGTAGTTGCCGGTTGCGACTTCAATGATAAGAATAAACTGACTTCTGCTACTGCTGGAGTCGCTTATTCAAATGCGTGAGTAACATCATCAAATTTTTATTCTCCTTGCGTAGGCTGACGAGATACCGGCCCAAATGATAACTAGTACCGGCCATTGTCACTGATGAGCTTTGATAATGGCACATGAAAGTTTGTGTGATCATGTTTTATCGTGAATCATTTATGTGTGATTGGCGCGTAAATATATAATTCCGATGTATGACCTCATATACCAAAACTTGTTACCTGGATTTGATGTGCCTTATGAAGGAATATTTAAGGCCAGCAATATGTACAGTGAATTATTGGTAGCACAATTGATGACGGTCCTAGTTTTCATTCCGGAGACGCAAGTTTCAGTTTATGAAAGGTATTTTGACTTACGTCGCCTGTTTCGTTTACAGATATGGCCATGGAATCAGCTTGACTGAGACGCACCAGCCTGGTTTCGGCGACAGGCTGACGGCTGCGGGCAAGATAAACGTGTTCCACAACGAAGATCATAACCTGGATGCTAAGGCATCCTTCACGCGTAACATGCCCGACCTGCCGCGCGTGCCAGACTTCGACACCGTCAGCGCCGGCGTCGACTACACGTTTAAGTGAGTATCAGCTCGGCTTGCGGTTGCTTTTCTACAGTGCCAGTTCACCTCATTAGAATTACAGTCTTTTAAAAATGAATACAGGAAGAAATATGGGTAGAATTATGGAAGCTTTATTGATTTTACTATTGAGCCAATATATTACTTTAGATTAGATTAGACTATTTAGATAAGTGTGGACAATATTTGTTCTTCCACAATATCTTTTGCACCTTCAAGTAATAGTACCTCTTCAAAGGGTGTTATGGCTGCCGAGAGGAAATCTCGCAAAAAACTTTAAATGGAACAAAAATTTGCAACTGCAATTTTTTCACCATGTCAGTACTGATATGATATTTTTATATTTACAGAGATAAAGTAGGAGCATCGCTCAGCGCCTCACATTCTGATTTCATCAACCGCAACGACTTCTCTATAGGTAGCAACATTAACCTTCATCGCACACCTAGCTCTTCACTCGACTTCAACGCTGGCTTCGAGAAGTTCACCACTCCATTCGTAAAATCCGATTGGCAGCCGAAGTTTAGCTTATCTTATAGAGTTAACTTCTAATATTACTTGTGTAGGATTGTATGATTTGGAATAAATATATATGGGAACTCAAATATATCAACGGTTGGTTCAGTATTAAATGTGTTCGCTTTATATATTGAAATACCATTTTTAATACATTGAATGTCTAATGATTATGATGTTTATGGCATTATTCAAATAATGGTGGTTAGAATTCGTTGGATGTAAACTATTTCCAAACTGTCGCCTAAGAAATTCTGTAGTGTGTATAATTTGGTTCACAATGAACTTAATGTGGTTAAAATGAGGTGAAAAAACAGACAATTTAAAAACATCGTCAAAATGAAACGAGATCTGGATTAGAATTTAAACAGATGAATAAAATATACATGTGCTACAAGTGAAAAAATCATTGTTATTACTAAAATACTATCGTCCAAATACATACATTATCTGTTTCGCTAGGAAATTCTAGTGCAGGGTTGGAAACAACATTTCATAATGATTATTATGTTTAAATTAGCTAGTTTAGCTATACATAAGAAATCTTTACTAAAATTCAACTACCAAGTTCACATATAGTAATGTTTATAGCAAAGCCTTACATTTTCAACGAAACACCCTTGATAAAAATGAGCTTAATGCCCCGTGCTTTTTTATTTCAAAGCTTTCATGTAGACATTGGAAGTCCTTCATGTGTGTACAATGAGTAAATACAAAATAAATAGACCGTGTTATCATGCTACTAAAGCGAGTGAAGCAAACTCGGCTTATGTACTGAATAGATATTTTGAAAAACTCTGATGGTGGGATATTATTTATATCCAAATGAACTTAGATTACTATAAACAGTTTCCAAACTGAAGAAATTGCGTAATGATCGTTTTTTTTTTATTTATTGCTGCTTTTTTCTTTCAGTCTCAGTACCATTTTAGTATTTTATGTGTGCTTAATTGTGTATGCCTTGTTGTTTAAATGATTGTTTTAGTTTATAAATGAAAACTTGTTACTGGCATTTTAACATTTAAGTATTTATATTATGTATTTCTCTAGCTGCTAGTTTTCCTTACATACTAAAAAAAACGATGGTGCAAACCAGTCATTTTAAGACATTATTGACTATTACGACAGTCACATTGCACCCGTAAGGGAAATAAAGGATCCATGATCAAGATCTTGAAACGTCCATCTGGTTATATCTCACATAATTATACCGATGTACTTGATTCCTTCGTCATGTTAAGCGCTTTAAATACTTAAAAATGTAATACTCCCAATCTCAAATAAATAATATAATTTTGATCCATATTACAAGTCGATATGTGTGAATTTATCATTCGTCGTTATGCTAAAGGCACGTTTATTTATGTATATTCATAACTATGCAATTGACTTATGATTATGTTTATTTTTCTGTTACAATATTAATTATAAGATCTTATATTAATTCTAAGATATGCATATAGTATAATTGTTGGTTCAAATTAAATGAAAAAACAAGGGGCCTATATGGAGTAAAAATAATAGTTAAAAATATAATTTGGTTTATTAAAGGCGGAATACTGTTCAAATACAATGCAAAAATACATTTACAATACTGCAGAGGAGAATACAAAAGCGTCATTCATCAGGTAAGTTTCTCGTAGCAAGACTCGTATGCCATTATCATGACATAACCGCCATAAGATTATCGCGTTTATCGAATTTTTACAAGACACTTTACATTTTAACGATAATTGCATCTTTATGGCGAGAAACTCTCCCCGTTTAAATGAGACTTCAGAAGTATTTGGAAAAGGAGAAACCGAAAGTAGGAGTCCAGCTTGACTTCATGAAGGGCGTGGTAAACTTCTGTAAGCCGGCGTTGAAGTCGAGAGATGAACTTGGGTTTCTGAATAGGTTCAGTTTCCCCCCTACCGAGTAGTCGTTGCGGTTGATGAAGTCGCTGTGAGATGCACCTAATGATGCTCCGATTTTGTTCCTGATTATGATAAAACATATTGTTATATATTAGGCTTATAAAAGAAAATGTAAAAACTATACTACTATGAGAATAAACTGTTCAATATACTATACATCAGTTTCGTCTGTGAACCAATTCTCACATTTTTAACGTCAACTATTTTAAGAAGTACATATATTTTAATGACCACGATCTCCACTATGCTATAAAAACAAGTAAATGATAAATAAATACACCCAACAGTTACATATATAGGTATAATCTTGTATCGTGGAACTCGCGGCCTCTCATTTCACAGCCATTATGGAAAAGTGCTTAACAAAATCTACTCACTTGAACATATAATCCAGACCACCTCCAACGGTATTGAAATTAGGCACATTGGGAATACTAGGCATGTTCCTAGTGGCAAAAGCATTCGCAGTCAAGTCGTGGTTATTGTTGTGGAAGAGATTTAGTTTGCCAGCTGCCGTGAGTTTCTCGCCGAATCCGGGCACATGGGTGTCGGTCAAACTGAGACCATGGCCGTTGCTGAAAAATAATTCTTAAGGATTTATGAAATTGAAAAAGGTACTGAATCATCATTTAAAGCTTCAAATTGATGGTAATAGTAACTTTTTCTGCTGATATATAAATAGCAGAAAAAGTAAAAAAAGAATCACGTTAAGCTTATTGAATATATATGTATTTACGAGCCGCAAAGTAAGTGGCATGAAATAAAATAGTATCGAAAATAAAATGTAAGTGGTTTTCAGTAAATAAACGGCCTTATTTATAATTTTTAAGCCTTTTTTAGTTATCGAATGTTTTATTGTCTTCGCTCGAACTGAATTTAAATGTCATTCGAAAGGGATAACACATTTTATATAAGTCTAAAATAGGTCTGAAATATTTCTATGTATTAGCCCGTTTGAATTCATGTCATAACGCCTAAAACGTATTAATCTCCAACGCAAATAATCTTTGTTTATTGTTTAAGAAAGGCATGGGCGTAGCCACGGTGGGGCAGAGTGGGGCGCTTGCCCCACCCTGGCTTTGACCTGTAAGGTACCTAACCAACTCCTAAAAAATAAATTATCTAGGTAAAGTTGTAGGCAGGTGAACAACAACAAAGTATTTAGGATAATTCGAATTATAAACACAGATACAGGGTGTTATAGAAGAATACCGTGGGTACAGTTTGCTAATTACATATGATTTAAGACTGCTGCCCCACCCTGAATCCACGGCTGGCTACGATCATGAAGAAAGGCTTTAGTTTTTTAATTGTAATAAAGTATTACGTATATATTTCTTGTCATTTACTTACTCAACATTGTCTTCAGAAATACTAATTTGAGAAGAAGTCCCAATAAACTTACATTAAATCGAAATTAACTACTGTTTTAAAATAATTTAATCAAATTAAAAAACTGTACTTACACATTATCCAGAGCTAGACCAGCAGTAGCAGAACTTAGTTTTTGGTTCGCGTTAAAATTGGCACCACCGATGGCACTAAATAAGTTCTTGTTGTTGCCGACCAATGGCAGTTTGAATGCAGTGCTAGAAGTGCCATCAGAGTTGACGGTTAAGGCACCAAGTTGGGCATTACTGCCAACTAGTATACAAGCGAGGATGAAAATCTTGGCATACATTTTGATTTCAAAGCAACAATGGTAAGGAATTAATGATGTTTTGAAAATGCGTGTTCGTCTTATATACGGGAGGCGTGATATAAGTTCTTCCCCGAGCTTGTAAGCTATTATATGATAACGTTCTGTGTGTGTAAGCATAGGGAATAAATTTAGAAGTAAGTCGATCGGGATGTGACCTTTTATAATACTAGTATTCTTACTGTCTCGGTAGCGTAGTTGTACTATAGTATGGTTATAAAGCTGAGGTCTCGAATTCGAATCCCGAGTAGGGAAAAGTGATATTGAAATGTTCTAATAATTTATCAGCACGAAGTCAGGAATTTGTGCCCGATATGGCGATACGCTCGCCCCCTATAATATCGTGGGACGGAACATACATGGCGAAATACGGATGTCCTGGCGCTCTGTCTACCCCTTCCGTGAAAAAAGCATGAGTTTATGGATGTACATTTTTATGTTGTATTATTAAATTGGCGATTAATACAATAAATCTGAAAAGAAATGCAGTACAGACAGGAATCAAGATGCAGTATTCTTCAACAAGAGATAATTTATCGTTTTCCGGACAAAATAAGGGGACCAACTCGAAAGTGGCAAGCATACATAATCTGAATTCAGAAGACGGCATACTTATACGTATGTAGGTCTTTTCGACAGCCTCCGGGCTCCGTAGCGCAGTTGGTTAGACGCCGCCTGTAAAACGTGAGGCCGCGGGTTCGATCCCCGCACCGAGAGAAATGTTTGTGCAGCACACAAATATTTCTTTCGGGTCTGGGTGTTTGTGAAACCAAAAAGTCTCTCGTAGTTCCTAATACCCACGACACAAGACTCGATCTTAGTGCGGGGTCAGGTATGTATGTGACTGTTGAGTGTTATTTATTTTATTTGATCTTTCTGGTAACCTGCACTCTTATTATAGCTATTGGTTAGCCGTAGACAGCGGTCATAATCTGGGCAGATGAGATTATCTATACTCAAAACAAAAAAAAATATAGATAATCTATGAACATAAAAGGGAAATATTAAACATGTAGGGTGAATGGTTATAGCCATATAGGTTTGCCAGCATATTTTTCAGTCTTTCCAGGGTACCGAAAGGCGAGCTCAACAGTTTTCCAAAAAATGACAATAACATTGACATATTCAGTCGCTTCACATCCACGACGCATTGCATACGGGAAGCCCTGCACCGATAGTCATGTTATTTCACCGCATTTAATTAACCTCTTTATATTACATTTATGCAAGATTTTACCACAGTAACTGTCATAACAACTATATATCAATCCCTACTAATACTATTTATTAAGATATCAATACATACTAATATAAAAAAAACTACTGCCTCGGTGGCGTAGTTGTACTAGGGTACGGTTACAAAGCTGAGGTCTCGGGTTCGAATCCCGGGTTGGGCAAAGTGATATTGAATTTGTCTATTCATTATCAGCACAGAGTCAGGAATTTGTACCCGATATGGTGATAGGCTCGCCACATATCACATCGTGGGACGGAACATAAAAGACGAAATGTGGGTGTCCTGGCATCTCTGCCTATCCCTTCTGGGAAAAAGGCGTGAGTTTATATATGTATGTAATATTAAAAAATGGTTGCCTGTAAAGTCGGTTTTACGGGCGAAGATTTTACGTGACAACATCTTTTTCTCGGTAGAATATTTATTGATATGAATATAATTAAATTGCACAATAGGAACAAGGAATTGAATGAAAATAAGAATTGCACAAATTTTAACTATAGAAATATATTTTGTTTACTAAAACACTATCAACATTTATCAATAGTATGACATAGGGTAAAAGCCGGATAGTTGCCACACTTTTTAAAAAGCTCCTTTAAAAAATTTGTACCAATACATTTTTTATTCAAAGTGTATTCTCAAACATAGTTCATTAATCTTCTAACATACCCTATCTATAAAAAAATTCTAAATATTATAAATTTTAAGTAAATCCAGTTTAAAATGACCTCTAAAAAAGAGGATAGTTGCCTACTATGGCGGATACTAGCCTAACGTTAAAAATGGTAGGGGGGATACTTGCCCAATAGATGCCCGTCTGTTTTGTTTTCAAATAAAAATGAACTTATATTCATTTAAATAATCAGTTATTATTATTAAATACAATCCTTTATTAAGTGTTAATTAAAGATAAATTATAATTATAAAATTATAACAATAATACACTCCAAAATAGTAAATAAGTCTCCAAAATAAAAATGTAATGTTATTATTTATTTTGAAAATAGAACAATAATCAAAATTAGAATTAACTTTGGCATTAGCCTCTATTAAGTAAGTATTCAGTCCTTATAACTTACTGAGATCCTGTATTATGTACTAAGTACTAAGAGAAATTAAATTATTAACTAATCAACACTTAATTTAATATAAATATTTATCTTAAATATAAAAATATGGTAATCAACTTTGGTAAGCGATTCGACCGCTCTTGAACAGTAGCAAAACCAAACATCTTGAATTACAAAGCAATACTTGGCATTCCACTGCGCTCGCCATCCTGAGACATAAGATGTTAAGTCTCAATATGTCCAGTAGTTACTCTGGCTACAATGTATATGAGGATATGCCATAAATCCGAGTATATAAACGGATATTTCGTTGATACTTTTTTGTTTTTTATTTAGTTCTTCGAACACAAGTGTTAAACTATCTTCTGTCCAGTTGATGTGACGCGGCACCACGCCTGGCTTTCGTTTATACTTGCGAGGCATTTTGCTGTTGAGTATTTATTTTATTTAACATAAACTTTAGTAAAACCAAATAAAAATCACCTAGAAAAAATAGTAAAAGCAAATGAAAAAAATAACTAAGAAAAAAATCTGTCTTTGCTTGTTAAAAACCTATAGTTACAGGTAGTTACCGCAGGGCAACAATCCGCAAAAGACAGTAGGGCAACTATCCGATTTGATACGGATACTTGCCCTTTTTATTTACGAAATAAATAAAACATATTTAACAATAAAATCTAATAAACAGTGCAATTTAAACTCTAATGCATTCAAAGAAATATATTTTTGACTGAAATCGCTATCAGTTATAAAAATATTTAACGGAGATTACTTACCAATATAATTCTGGCGCTTGTCAAAGTATCACCGCGGAAGATTTTTTCATACACGGACAAAATAAGTGCGCCTACTTTAACTGCTTATGCGGCACCGAGGCCTGCGCGGGGGCGGCTTTTAATTATGATCAAAAAGAAACACTGTCAATACGTCTAACATAGAGCATTTGAAACTGAGGCATGTATCCGTCCGAGGCAACTATCCGGCTTTTACCCTAACCTATAAACTCAGTTTCTCAACTTTTGTGTCAATCTAACAATTAATCAATCAATCATAGTTTACGATAATGAAATATCAGTGTACAATTATTTACCTTTATTGTTGTAGTTGTTGTAAATGATAAATGACGAATCTAAGCACTCCATATTTTCACTACAGACACAGCTGACGATACTTTAACCACACGTGTGAACTTGTATTGTGACGCTTTCTTGTTTTTCCAACGCCAAGAACGTTCGAGAAAGACAAAGACAGAGACACAAGCATGCGCCGATTCAATGCGCCTAATTCTCTAGTGCTGCGCGCGCCGCAGACCGATCATAGTTGAGTGGGAGAGAGACGCAAGGCATTCGGCGGGCCTCTCTCTCGTTCGGTGACTCATCGTAACGTTACCGGGCGTTACACTTTTTCATAAGTGACTCCCAGCCGCAACCTAATTTAAGACGTTGTCACGTCAAAAATGGGACAGTGTTTGGTAGTAATGAGTTCGTGCCTTGATTAGATTATCATAATCTACTCATTCCTCGGCAATAGGTAGTTGCTTCCTTCTACCCCTGCTACCAAACATCTCGAGGTCGTCTTGTACCCAAGTACAAAGGGCGCTACAACAATCCCCCACTACGCGCCCGCGACCTTCACTTCCCCATTAGTCTTATTGATAAAACCTACTGATACGACCTAAGCAAGTGAGCCTGCGGGAAAAAGAGAACTACAAAATTTGTAAGGTCTTTTTTAGACTAATTTTGAAATGTTATCGTTTATCGCCTCACGATCCAGTGGTAATAATAGGAATTATACGCTATGAGCCAAGACGAACCAAATTTGTGTTTGATTTCATCCATGGAGTTAAGTAACAACTTATATAGAACTTGGCCATCATTGAATTCCCTAATAATATTTTCTTCTTCCCTAACATTTTTGTGTATATTCACAAAAGGCACCGTAGGTTCAAAATAAGTATGTGAATATTCACTAACAACACAAATCACTTCCATTTTCTAGTTACAAATGACCGCTCGCATAATGCAAAAGTTAGATATGTGTTACTGGGAGATAGTTTGATAATATGTTAACAAATTAATTCTAATTGGTATTTACTATACATCATATATAATTAACCTCTTCAACCTGATTAAAAAAATAGGTAGTAGTTCAAATATAGGCTATAACTTAATAATAAGTTATCGATGATGAATTTAGGTATTTCTATTGGCAACACTATTAGGTAAGTACAAAATTATTACAAACAAAACTAAGCGTCGTAATGTAAACATTGATAAGGTAGGCGTAAAAGGTTATTCCCGCTATGTTTGATACATAACAAGTTTGCGGTTTTGAATATAATAACGTAATATCACAATAGCGAATCCTTGCGAAGGCTACGCAACTTTCTACCCGTTACCACGAAGATTACGCTTGCGCAAACCCTCCTTCTCCCCATCCTTGATTATGCCGATGTCAGCTATCTAGATCTCACCGAAGACCAACTAAATAAACTTGAGCGTCTTCAAAATTTCTGCATAAGGTTCATATTTGGTCTTCGCAAATATGACCATGTTTCTGAGTTTCGTGCTAAGCTCAAGTGGTTACCTATTCGGCTTCGTCGGAATACTCACATTCTCTCTCTTCTTTATAATATTTTGTTTAATCCTCTCACCCCATCTTATCTTAAAGAACGCTTCATTTTTCTTCATGATGCCCATTCGAGATCCTTGAGGTCGTCTGAGAATCTTAGGCTGAGAATGCCTGTGCATACCACGACAGCGATGGATAATTCTTTTACTGTCAAAGCAGTTCGATTGTGGAACGCGCTTCCTGTTGTGGTGAGACAGGCGCAAACGCTATCGTCATTTAAAAAACTGATTAAAGAGCACTACCTTTCTCTTTAAAGCAGACTTCACTATTACTTCCCTTGATTTAATCATTTGGAAATTGTAGTATATTATAATTTATGTATGATTTTGTATTATTTATTTTTATATGTATGTATGTTTATATGTATATATATATATATGTGTATATATATATATATATATATATATATATATATATGTATATATATATATGTATATGTATATAAGTAGTTATGTTTAATTAGTATTATTTAGCTTTAAGTAATTCTTTATTTGTTACACTGCCCTCTCTCCCTTTCCTTCATTTAAATCCATCCCATGGTTGTCTGTAAGATATTGCTGTTGAGCGATAAGACCGCCATTTGTACTCTTTGTTATTATTATTTCTGTTTAGCTATATTGTTGTTAAGTTTGTGTACAATAAAGATTTAAATAAATAAATAAATAAATAGCGAAGTGTGGTTAGGCATTTAACGGAATGATTTGGGTCGATCAATCGAGACAAATAGTGTTCTTTCGCGTATTTAAAAGCAAGATACATATCGATTAATTTGGTTTCGTAATCAATAAAGAACTCAGATTTGTCAAGTTGTCTCACGTTGTTCAAAGACTACTAGAGATAAATTTAGCGTTGATATTTAAATAAAACCACTGCAATAGTACCTATTTATCGATATTAAAAAAGTTATTACAGCGAGATAGTCATAAAACATACAAACACATTTTATTCACTACAAAAGGTAAAGACAAGACAAGAATACACGTAACACGTCCCATACATTCATATCCAGGTCAATTACAAAATAATTAGATTCTATGATTTTTATTTTAATATACACAAACAAAAAAACATAATAATATAAATAAATAATATCTAAAAATACAAACAAGGGTGTTATCTCTTATCATCGATCTTACCAGACAACCTTTGGATGGACATAAAAGAAGAAAAAATATAGAGTATTAAAGATACAGTTTTTAGAGTCACAACACCCACCCCTGAAGCAATTATAAAGCAAACATTTTCATCAAAACGGATAGCGAACCCGGGCCTCTTGTTTCACAACTGTAATACTGTGGCGCAGGGGCTTTCCTCCAAATTTGTGTACTATGATAAAATAGGCAATACAACCTATCAATAAAACTAACTGCTTAATAATTTCGACGCACCTGCTACAGCCGGAATAGCTCAGACGGTAGAGCATTAGGTCCTGGTGACCTAGCGGTCCCTGGTTCAAATCCAGGTTTCGGCACTTTTAAATCATCCATATCACACTCTTTTTTTGTGCTGATCTTTTTATTATATGTTTTGTGTTAATTTAAGTTTATAAGTCACAAAACTTAGGGAAAATTATTTAATCCAAATCTTTTTTTTTTATTGCTATGAATGACGAGGCGAGCAAGCCGTTCGCCTGATGGTAAGCGATACGACCGCTCATAAACAGTAGCAACATTCCACTGCGCTCGTCATCCTGAGACATAAGATGTTAAGTCTCAATATGTCCAGTAGTTACTCTGGCTACAATGTCCTTCAATCCGAAACACAACAGTGCATTTACGCAGTGTTGTTTCACGGGAGAAATAGACATTGCGGTGGTACCTACCCAGATGGCCTCTCACATATGAGAGACCTACCACCAGTATCTTATCGCTCATAGCGATATTTTCGCGCAAATTATAGAGCGGCGGTAAAAAACACCATGAGGCAATATAAAGTATTATTTAATCATCCTATGCTTTATTTCAAGGAGCTATACCTTGATTCAAATGCACAGATTTATGGTCTATCCCTTATGAGTATAGAACTCAATAAATGCCTTTTTGTATATTTTATTTAAAAATAAAATATGTTTTTGCGGATATATAGTGCGATGTAATTCTTCATTTTAAAATATAAGAAATTGAGCGCATACCACCCTTATTCCACACTAACAAGGGATCGATAGCACATTGTATTGAATCTATGTTGCACAATCATTTGAGTAGTTTTTCACAACGACCGCATGCCAACGTCAACCATTTTGAGACTATGTAACGATGTCATAAATCAGGAGTAGGTAGTACCTAAATTTCTTAAATGAGAATAATTCGAAATTGTCGGCTGGCCCGTGATAACCATTTATCTCATCGGGACTCGGGTGTTTCCCTGAGAAGTGAATAGCAGGATGAACTCCTTATCTCTGGAGTTGTGCCATATATAAACAGAGAAAAAGCCGACATCAGTATCATTCCTTTTCGTGACTCGAAACGAATACATCATGTACATGTCGTGCATCCTGGTCGCGCTGGCGCTGGTGGGCACGCAGAGCCGGTACATCACTGAAGACGAGCTGCTGGCGCCAGTGTGGAGCTCAAGAGTACGGCGGGACGCGCACGGCTCCGTCACAGTCAACTCGGACGGCACCTCAGGAGCGATGGTCAAAGTTCCACTCCACCGTACGGAAAACAACATCATCAGCGCTGTGGGCAGTGCAGACCTTGATAAAAATTTCAAACTGGGGGCTGTAACTGGAGGTTTGGCACTGGACAACCGGTAAATATTATGTCTTTAACTTCAATACAATATACAGTTTCATGTGTCAACTGTTACTAACAATGCATTACCTTGTAGCAAAGGCCACGGCCTCACTCTGACCGACACGCACCTGCCCGGCTTCGGGGACAAGCTGACGGCTGCGGGCAAGCTGAACGTGTTCCACAACGACAACCACAACCTGGACGCCAAAGCGTCTATCACACGGACCATGCCCGACTTCCCGCAAGCACGTGACTATAACACCTTCGGCGGCGGTTTGGACTACATGTTTAAGTGAGTATAAGCTCGGCTCGAGCTGACTGTGGGTGCTGTGGCTGCAGTGCGCGTGCTATACTAACGCTGTGTTGTTTGTGTAGGGATAAGGTGGGTGCGTCGGCCAGCGTCTCTCATACGCCACTCTTCGACCGCAACGACTACTCATTAGGCGGCAAGCTGAACCTGTTTCATTCGCCTGACACGTCGATCGACTTCAACGCCGGTTACAGGAAGTTCGAAATGCCCAGCTTCAAGTCTGACTGGGAGCCCAACTTCGGTTTCTCCTTATCCAAATTCTGGTAATCTAGTATTGTTGTAACTTTATTCAAATTATCGAAAGTATATTCTGAGATAATTCTTTGACCAAGTCTTTCATTCCTGTATTGCATTTTATTAAGATATAAGATATATTGTATAATATAAATTTTAGAAGGTTGTCTTTTGTAATCGATTTTAATAACTGTGTTCTAAGTATAAATAAATATCTCTTTAATTAATATTTTATTTTTTATTTTTAAGACGTTAATCCATATTTTATTAGTTATAAAATTAGCTTGATCTCGTAATTTGAAACACTAGATGTTCTGGATAAGACAACATTTTAACATACAAAAATACATCCAACTGTCACATACATTGTCCTGACATTAAGAGTAAGATCGAATTTGTGTCAGGAACTACTAGAGACTTTTCGGTCTTACAAACACCGAGACCTGAGACAAATACCTGTTATATGTATGTCTCGATTTTATAACTTTTTACATGTCTGAAATATTCGATGTAGTTCCATTCCGCCACTAATGATCACAAAGTTTTAAGGGCACTCCCTGAATAATAATTATTAATTTAATGATAAATTAAAACAAATTATTTAGAAAAACCTAAATCTTGATGAAAAAAAGGTGAATTTCTCCCAATAGGATATGTGAAATCTTGGCGCACATTTTGATGTCAAAGCAACAATGGTAATTGTCTTATATACGGGAGGGGTGATATAAGTTCATCCCCGAGCTTGTAAGCTATTATATGATAACGTTCTGTTTGTGTATAAGCATAGGGAATAAATTTAGAAGTAGGTCGATCTGGATGTGACCTTTTATAATACTAGTATTCTTACTGCATCGGCGGCGTAGTTGTATTACAGTAAGGTTAAAAAGGAACATACATGGCGAAATGTGGATGTCCTGGCAACTCCTTTCGTGAGTTTATGTATGTAAATTAGCGATTCATATAATAAATCCGATAAGAAATTAAATGCAGACAGGACCCGAGATGCAGTAGTCTTCAACAAGAGATAATAGGGTATTTGACTCCAATTTTTTTATTGTAATAATTAAAACGTATCCATAGCTATGGTCTAACAAACAAAGAATTTTATAAATCCATTCAGAATTAAACAAGTTAGAAACGTTTTAAATCTTGTAGTGGGGGTAACAGAAAAGAAATGCTAAACCAAGATAGTGACGTCACTAGGGTTATTATACATTACAGTGTGCGCGTGTGAAAGAGACAGCAAGATGTCCCCACTACAGCCCTACTCTTTAATTTTAAATATTAATATTTGCCTTATGTTACAAGCTACTTTAATACTTTTTTGACAGCAAGGCTTTATTTTTAACGTATTTTTGTTTGTAAGTGAAATAATACCAAAAATCGATAATAGTCAAATACCCTATTATCGTTTTCCAGTGAAAATAAGGGGACCTATTCAAAAGTAGAAAAAAAAATAAGCTGAATTTAGAACACGGCATACTTATGTAAGCCTTTCTGATGACCTGGACTTTAATTTTTAGCCTTAAACCTATTGATATACCGTGGACGGCGGTCATCATCTGGTCAGATGAGATGGGCTAGTGAAACGAGAGGCCGCGGGCTCGATCCCCGCACCGAGAGAAATATTTGTGTATAGGTTTGCCAGCATCTGTTTCAGTCTTTCCCGGGATACAGTAAGGCGGGCTCATCAGTTTTCCACAAAATGAAAATAACATTGACATATCCAGTCGCTTTACATCCAAGACGTATTGCATACGGGAAGCCCAGCACCGATAGTCATTTTATTTCACCGTATTTAATTAACCACTTAATGTTACACATATACAAGTTATTACCACAGTAACTGTCATAACAACTATATTATAAATCCCTAATAATATTATTTATTAAGATATAAATACATACTAATATAAAAAAACGACTGCCTCGATGGTGTAGTTTTACTAGGGTTTGGTTCCAAAGCTGAGGTCTCGGGTTCGAATCCCGGGTTGGGCGAAGTTATATTGGAATATTCTATTCATTATCAGCCCAGAGTCAGGAATTTATGCCCGATATGGTGATAGGCTCGCAATATATCACATCGTGAGATGAAACATAAAAAGCAAAATATAGGTGTTCTGGCATCTCTGCCTACCCCTTCGGGGAAAAAGACGTGAGTTTATGCATGAATGTAATATTAAAAAAAATGGGACAGTGTTTGGTACTAATGAGTTCGTGACTTGATTAGATCATCATAATCTACTCATTCCTCAGCAATAGATAGTTGGTTCCTTCTACCCCTGCTACCAAACATCTCGAGGTCGCCTTGTACTCAAGTACAAAGGGCGCTACAACAGTCCCCCACTGCGCGCCCGCCACCTTCACTTCCCCATTAGTCTTATTGATAAAACCTACTGATACGACCTAAGCAAGTGAGCCTGCGGGAAAAAGAGAACTACAAAATTTGTAAGGTCTTTTTTAGACAAATTTTGAAATGTTATCGTTTATCGCCTCACGATCCAGTGGTAATAATAGGAATTATACGCTATGAACCAAGATGAACCAAATTTGTGTTTGATTTCATCCATGGAGTTAAGTAACAACTTATATAGAATTTGGCCATCATTGAATTCCCTAATATTATTTTCTTCTTCCCTAACATTTTTGTGTATATTCACAAAAGGCACCGTAGGTTCAAAATTAGTATGTGAATATTCACTAACAACACAAATCACTTCCAGTTTCTAGTTACAAATGACCGCTCGCATAATGCAAAAGTTATAATAGATATGTGTTACTGGGAGATAGTTTGATAAGATGTTAACAAATTAATTCTAATTGGTATTTACTATACATCATTTATAATTAACCTCTTCAACCTGATTAAAAAAATAGGTAGTAGTTCAAATATAGGCTATAACTTAATAAATAGTTATCGATGATGAATTTAGGTATTTCTATTGGCAACACTATTAGGTAAGTAAAAATTATTACAAACAAAACTAAGCGTCGTAATGTAAACATTGATAAGGTAGGCGTAAAAGGTTATTCCCGCTATGTTTGATACATAACAAGTTTGCGGTTTTGAATATAATAACGTAATATAACAATAGCGAAGTGTGGTTAGGCATTTAACGGAATTATTTGGGTCGATCAATCGAGACAAATAGTGTTCTTTCGCGTATTTAAAAGCAAGATACATATCGATTAATTTGGTTCCGTAACCAACAAAGAACTCAGATTTTTCAGGTCGTCTCACGTTGTTGAAAGACTACTAGAGATAAATTTAGCGTTGATATTTAAATAAAACCACTGCAATAGTACCTATTTATCGATATTAAAAAAGTTATTACAGCGAGATAGTAATAAAACATACAAACACATTTTATTCACTACAAAAGGTAAAGACAAGACAAGAATACACGTAACACGTCCCATACATTCATATCCAGGTCAATTACAAAATAATTAGATTCTATGATTTTTATTTTAATATACACAAACAAAAAAACATAATAATATAAATAAATAATATCTAAAAATACAAACAAGGGTGTTATCTCTTATCATCGATCTTACCAGACAACCTTTGGATGGACATAAAAGAAGAAAAAATATAGAGTATTAAAGATACAGTTTTTAGAGTCACAACACCCACCCCTGAAGCAATTATAAAGCAAACATTTTCATCAAAACGGATAGCGAACCCGGGCCTCTTGTTTCACAACTGTAATACTGTGGCGCAGGGGCTTTCCTCCAAATTTGTGTACTATGATAAAATAGGCAATACAACCTATCAATAAAACTAACTGCTTAATAATTTCGACGCACCTGATACAGCCGGAATAGCTCAGACGGTAGAGCATTAGGTCCTGGTGACCTAGCGGTCCCTGGTTCAAATCCAGGTTTCGGCACTTTCAAATCATCCATATCACACTCTTTTTTTTGTGCTGATCTTTTTATTATATGTTTTGTGTTAATTTAAGTTTATAAGTCACAAAACTTAGGGAAAATTATTTAATCCAAATCTTTTTTTTTTATTGCTATGAATGACGAGGCGAGCAAGCCGTTCGCCTGATGGTAAGCGATACGACCGCTCATAAACAGTAGCAACATTCCACTGCGCTCGTCATCCTGAGACATAAGATGTTAAGTCTCAATATGTCCAGTAGTTACTCTGGCTACAATGTCCTTCAATCCGAAACACAACAGTGCATTTACGCAGTGTTGTTTCACGGGAGAAATAGACATTGCGGTGGTACCTACCCAGATGGCCTCTCACATATGAGAGACCTACCACCAGTATCTTATCGCTCATAGCGATATTTTCGCGCAAATTATAGAGCGGCGGTAAAAAAACACCATGAGGCAATATAAAGTATTATTTAATCATCCTATGCTTTATTTCAAGGAGCTATACCTTGATTCAAATGCACAGATTTATGGTCTATCCCTTATGAGTATAGAACTCAATAAATGCCTTTTTGTATATTTTATTTAAAAATAAAATATGTTTTTGCGGATATATAGTGCGATGTAATTCTTCATTTTAAAATATAAGAAATTGAGCGCATACCACCCTTATTCCACACTAACAAGGGATCGATAGCACATTGTATTGAATCTATGTTGCACAATCATTTGAGTAGTTTTTCACAACGACCGCATGCCAACGTCAACCATTTTGAGACTATGTAACGATGTCATAAATCAGGAGTAGGTAGTACCTAAATTTCTTAAATGAGAATAATTCGAAATTGTCGGCTGGCCCGTGATAACCATTTATCTCATCGGGACTCGGGTGTTTCCCTGAGAAGTGAATAGCAGGATGAACTCCTTATCTCTGGAGTTGTGCCATATATAAACAGAGAAAAAGCCGACATCAGTATCATTCCTTTTCGTGACTCGAAACGAATACATCATGTACATGTCGTGCATCCTGGTCGCGCTGGCGCTGGTGGGCACGCAGAGCCGGTACATCACTGAAGACGAGCTGCTGGCGCCAGTGTGGAGCTCAAGAGTACGGCGGGACGCGCACGGCGCCGTCACAGTCAACTCGGACGGCACCTCAGGAGCGGTGGTCAAAGTTCCACTCCACCGTACGGAAAACAACATCATCAGCGCCGTCGGCAGTGCAGACCTTGATAAAAATTTCAAACTGGGAGCTGTAACTGGAGGTTTGTCACTGGACAACCGGTAAATATTATGTCTTTGACTTCAATACAATATACAGTTTCTTGTTTCAACCGCTAACAATGCATTACCTTGTAGCAAAGGCCACGGCCTCACTCTGACCGACACGCACCTGCCCGGCTTCGGCGACAAGCTGACGGCGGCGGGCAAGCTGAACGTGTTCCACAACGACAACCACAACCTGGACGCCAAGGCGTCTATCACGCGGACCATGCCCGACTTCCCGCAAGCACGTGACTACAACACCTTCGGCGGCGGTTTGGACTACATGTTCAAGTGAGTATAAGCTCGGCTCGAACTGACTGTGGGTGCTGTGGCTGCAGTACGCGTGCTGTACTCACGCTGTGTTGTTTGTGCAGGGACAAGGTGGGTGCGTCGGCCAGCGTCTCTCATACGCCACTCTTCGACCGAAACGACTACTCATTAGGCGGCAAATTGAATCTGTTTCATACGCCTGACACCTCGATCGACTTCAACGCCGGTTACAGGAAGTTCGACACGCCCAGCTTCAAGTCTGACTGGGAGCCCAACTTCGGTTTCTCCTTATCCAAATTCTGGTAATCTAGTATTATTGTAACTTTACACAAATTATCTAAAGTATATTCTGAAATAATTCTTTGACCAAGTCTTTTATTCCTGAATTGCATTTTATTAAGATATACAATATAAACTTTAGAAGGTTCCGTGGTTTTGTGTCTTGATAAAATCTTGTCTTTTGTAATCGATTTTACAACAGTGTTCTAAGAATAAATAAATAACTCTTTAATAAATAATTATTTTTTATTTTTAAGACGTTAATCCATATTTTATTAACTTAAAACCTCTATAAAATTAGCTTGATTACGTCATTTGAAACACTAGATGCTCTGGATAAGACAAAATTGTAACATATAAAAATACATCCAACTGTCACATACATAGTCCTGACATTAAGAATAAGATCGAATTCGTGGTGCCAGGAGGCAGGAACTACTAGAGACTTTTCGGTCTTACAAACGCCGAGACCCGAGACAAATACCTGTTATATGTATACATATTTCGCTTTTATAACTTTTTACATGTCTCAAATACTCGACCTAGTTCCATTCCACCACTAATGATCACAAAGTTTTAAAGGCACTTCCTGAATAAATATTAATTTAATGATAAATTAAAACAAATTATTTAGAAAAACCCAATGATGATAAAAAAAAAAGGTGAGAATCTCCTGCTAGGATTTGGTTGTGTGAAATCTTGAAGTTTCTAATGACCATTTTTATAGATTTGCAACAAATATTTAAAACTAGCTTCATTAAAAATACTAGCTTGCATTCAATATGTTTTTGAAGGTATGTGACTGGCGGGGTCGGGATTTTTTAAACTGATTTTATTTCGTAGGTTTTGATCACATTTGATTCACACAAGATTCTTTTTTAGTGTAGGAACGGAAAACGGAAACGGAAAACTACGCAACGGATTTTGATGCGGTTTTTAAATTGATAGAGTGATTCAAGAGGAAGGTTTATGTGTATAATACGTGCATATTATTGTAGAGAAATCTATATTCACCCGGGCGAAGCTGGGCCGGGCCGCTAGTTAATTATAAAGAAATGCTTAGCATTCCACTGCGCTCGCCATCCTGAGATATACGATGTCTTAATATATCCAGTATCTACTGGCTCAGTAACTATTAATCTGGCTCCAATGTCCCTTAAACCATAACACAACAAGTCATTTACTACAAAACTTTATTTATTTTATTAATTTATAACTCAAATTCTGGAGTGTGTTTGCCACACCAAAAAGCCTCTAGTAGTTCTTGTACCTACAACACAAGACTCGATCTTAGTATGGAGTCAGGAGTATGTATGTAGCTGCGTATTTATTTATTTAAATTCCTCAATGTCAACTCCATTTGATCAATTAAAACTTTTCATTATTGTACTGGTAAAATTGTGTAATAAAAATGTGCTCGCCCATTAACACGAGACAAGAAAATTATTTTCAAAACAGAGTTTAAAGCATTAAGTACAATTTTAGTTATTACTGTTTATATATTTCACTAGCGGCCTGGCCCAGCTTCGCCTGGGTGGAGATATTCTTTCACTCCACTCCAAACTTGAAATTTCTAGTGTTACATCTATACAAATAGTGCGTTATCACGATATCTCGCTAAAATACAAAATTTGATTTTCTTTTGATACGAAGGTAATGGTGCAATAAATAATACTAATAAGCTCTACGTATAAACCTTTCTTATAAATAATTGTATCTGTTAATGAAAATTTCTTTAAAATTTGTTGCATAGTTTAAAAGACTTTGTGATCGATATGGCGATAGACTTATCACAACATGGGACGAAAATATGACAAACCGTGGGTCCTGATTGCACCTCTTCCTACCCCTTCTGCGAAAAGGCGTGAAGTGAAGTCATGCAAGCTCGTCTAGCTACTCATTGAAATAAAAAAAAAGTCGGTTTTACGGGCGAAGATTTTACGTGACAACGTCTTTTTCTCGGTAGAATATTTATTGATATGAATATAATTAAATTGCACAATAGGAACAAGGAATTGAATGAAAATAAGAATTGCACAAATTTTAACTATAGAAATATATTTTGTTTACTAAAACACTATCAACATTTATCAATAGTATGACATAACCTATAAACTCAGTTTCTCAACTTTTGTGTCAATCTAACAATTAATCAATCAATCATAGTTTACGATAATGAAATATCAGTGTACAATTATTTACCTTTATTGTTGTAGTTGTTGTAAATGATAAATGACGAATCTAAGCACTCCATATTTTCACTACAGACACAGCTGACGATACTTTAACCACACGTGTGAACTTGTATTGTGACGCTTTCTTGTTTTTCCAACGCCAAGAACGTTCGAGAAAGACAAAGACAGAGACACAAGCATGCGCCGATTCAATGCGCCTAATTCTCTAGTGCTGCGCGCGCGGCAGACCGATCATAGTTGAGTGGGAGAGAGACGCAAGGCATTCGGCGGGCCTCTCTCTCGTTCGATGACTCATCGTAACGTTACCGGGCGTTACACTTTTTCATAAGTGACTCCCAGCCGCAACCTAATTTAAGACGTTGTCACGTCAAAAAAAACAATCCGACTAATAACTAAAAACTTCATAATGGCGGCCAAAAATCCGATTCCAACTGTGAATTCAGATTATTTAAACGAAGGGTTCTTCAGATATCGATTTCGGAACCAATCGCATCAATAACAAAAAAGTTCAAAATGGCGGCCACAATTTTCGATTCTGACTCCGAATTTAAGTTATTCGAACAAAGGGTGTCTCATATATCAATTTCAGGCACCAATTGGATCAATAACTAAAAAGTTTAAAATGGTGGCCAAAATTTCCGATGCCGACAATGAATTTGGATTATTTACACAAAGAGTTTCTCAGGTATCGAATTTGACACCAATTGGATCAATAGCTAACACGTTCAATATTAATTCATCCCTTACTTTACCCCCATGTGCCGTTGTTCCAAAATTATTGCACGCCATTAATTAGAGTTTGTAATCAGGAGCAAAAACATAAATTTTCATGAATATATCGACACTGTCGTAGAACAAAGTCGGATTTGCAAAATCTCTACTTTACAGGAGAGCTGTTTGAAGTTTTAGAAAAACTTTTTATTGAATTATTTTATTCCTAGTTATTGCGGTTAAATATAACTTACCAAAAGTTTATACTCCAATGTCAAGCCTTTTTATAAATAAATATGAAGAAAATTTATCAATTATTTTAAAAAATAGGTGTTTTATGAGAATATTCCACGTTGTACTACGTAAATGAGAACGCTAGTTGTTATCTTACGGCAATATTCTATGAAAATTAGGGTTACCTATGTGCACTACCGACTTTTTTGTATGGAATGGTGAACGAAAAATGATGATGTATGTTTTTGTTTTGAGCACAAAACTCAGTTTTTGAACTGAAAAATAAATTAAAATCTTTTATTTTAATATATATATATATATATTTAACGTTAGATATTAAATCATATATTGTAATTATTGTTATAGCTGTATATTTATTACATTTTTCAGTACTTAAGTTATTTTTTTGGTATCAAATTATCAAAACAAAACTGCAATTATCTTTAAGACTACCATTTAAAACTAAATAGTACAGCATAGATAAATATTTCTCAACCCGTTGTATTTAGCATAACGATCATAAAGCTTTATTAACTTATGATCTTCAAACTAATAATTTATCATAATTATAAAAAAGATACATATTCATAGTGTAATGTAAATGTTAATATTATATAAAATCATATACAAGAATATAAAATTAATTTCTTAATAAATATTTTTACCCATCAAATTTAAAAGGGAACATTAATGCAACGTTTGAAGAATAAGTGCTCAGAAATAATAGAGGTCACAATACACAAAATAAATATATCATTATTTATACCTCATTATTATAAGCTTCGAAATCGTTTGTCAAGAGTTATATATATATGTATTATTTCAAATGTGCAAAGATGAAATTGTAAAGATGTGGACAACAATCAGGCAACTATAGGTAACGGTATTTTTATTTAGAACATATTTATAAATTATTTACTAGGATCATTTTTATCAATATTATACACATGTTTTATTTTGTTACATGATATTTTTTTCGTTACTGATATTTTTCAAGACAAGCATATTTTAAATTTTAGATTAAACATCAAAAGAGACCTGTGGTGCATATTTTGTACCAAATATAGATTCGAATTTGTTTTGGCCCATATTAGAATTCTAATTGATTGTTTTACGAGAAATCTTTGAAAAATAATCAAATTGAACTTTTTAGCAGCATAAATGTACAAAATAATAAGCAATTCTGAATCGATTTTGTCCCCCACGATAAATCAGTTTTTTATAAAGCACTTTTTGGGTTTTAGGACAATAAATCTAGTACACAGCTGCTTAACAGCATACATAGCTAATTAAAAAAAAGATTAGCGCAAAGTTGTTGTATCATTATAACATGAAAAGAAGAAAACAATATAAACAGTAGCTAAATTTGCGCCTATTCGGATGATCCTAATTAAGGTATCGGAAACTCTTTTAGCTTAAGAGTATATTTTATAACAAGCGCCTACTGCTTTTCGTTAAGGCCTAGGTTCCAATATCAATGACTATACTATAAAATAATTCAATCATTGTTTATAAGAAATTTCATATCCATATTTATAATTATATTTGCAAGGCTCAGTCATATCTTCTTAATGTATAACGTTTCGTTTCTTTAAAACATGATTCTTAACCAGATTTAACAAACATATCCTTCTCATTTCTAAACATGTATCTTTACATATTTTGCGTTCTTTCCACGTTGAGGAGTAGAACAGATTACCGTTTAATTCGGGTAAACTATAAAAAAACAATATTTATATTGCCTATGAAGTTAGCATTAAGCTAAACCGACCGCTCTTGAGCAATGCACAAAATAAAACATTCCAGTGGCCGTGATTAGTAATTCGAAAAGGCTTTGGTGTTGCAATATTTAATAGTGATTATCTGTATATAGATGCTATATTTAATTTTTTTGTATAACAAAAAGCAGTACATTTTTAAAGTTGGGATCATCATATTCTATGTTAAATGGATTTGGTACAGATAACTGATGAATATAATATTTTCTCTCATTATATTCACAGTTTTCTATATTGTAATCGCCAATAACATCATACCAGACACCTGCTAGCTGAATAAAAAAAAATTCTACACGTGGTGGTAGAGGTGATGTATCAAACCACAACACACCACCAACATCAAAATCTGCATCATAAGAAAATAACATTTAATCAAAAGTATGAGTTAATTACATGAACTAAAAAACTGCAGTATTTTATAAACAGTAAGTGTAATATAAATAAAGTAAAAAGCATTTATAAATGCGGAACAAAGTATTATTTTAGTTTGCTTCACACAACAACGAAGTAAACTATGATACGACTAAAAAAATACAACGAATACCCGAAGTAAGACGTCGTATGTGTACATATGATCTAAATGATTTACAGAAATTTCAAACAAAAACGTGGCATAACTTATATACGACACAGTTTTTTAAAAAACTTAATAAATAATTTAAATGTTATAAATACATAAGATATAATTAACAGTGTAGAATATAAAATAAAGTATTGAGATAAATATATTTTTAAGAATTCCGTAGAATAATGTTGATTCATAACATACGTCCTGGTTTTATACATTTATTATATTATTGACTATAAAACCTAAAAATAACATTTTTTATAACTAAAATAAAATTGGAGTCATGTGAACATTGTACATGCATAATCCATCAGACAACGCTACAACTGAGGATACGCAGAAGCTTACCGATCCAAACACGTTTTCGTCTGGTAGGCGACAAGAATGTACGTGCTATAATGACATTGTACGTCGGAATAATATTGAGATACAACTTTGTCCGATTGAATATCTCCGAAAGTATTCATAATAATTTTATTTTTTCAAGCTGTACTGATAAAGAATTGTTTTCTAAAGAATAATATACAAAAAAAGTGGTTTCGTCTTTTGATCACATACTACCTTGTTTTACGGGCGTGTCGATATCTTCAATAGTTTATATTTTCCATTTCCGTTTCAGCCCTTATTTCAACCCCTTTATAAAAATATATAGCCTATATAACTCCAGAATAATATACCATTCGAATGGTGAAAGAATTTTTCAAATCGGCCCAGTAGTTTTTGAGTTTATTCATAAGAAACAAAAATCCAAAAATACTAATGTTTCCTCTTTATAATATTAGAAGAATAGAGTATAGATTGTTTATACCAGTTATTTAGATTTTTAGTTTATATTTATTATGATGTTATTCTAAATTTTTCTTTCTTTTCCTATATGCTTTACTCAAATTTTGGATTGGAGATATATCGTCAGGCGAACGAGTGCTGCCCAGCTCCCGTATAACTCCACAGGGAGACAGGGGTGGCTGAAAATCGGCACTGCTTCGTACTTAGTTGCCGAGTTTAAGCAGAGTCTTCCTATTGCACTACAGGTCATTTTTAATTATATTGTACTTTGTTACTAATTTATAGCAATAAATTGTCTTTAATTGATTCATTTTTATTTCTATAAAAATCATGACTCGCCGACATACATATATGTTATGTTTGTGATTACGTTTATTCACATACACAAACAACTACAAAAAAGAAGGAACAATATTATAAAGTAATTGTAGTTAATGTAGAGTATGCTTTTTTTAAATTTTTATATTAGAAACCAAATACTTATTTTACAAATATTTACAAATTATATCGCAGAAAATATTTTATTTTCCAAGTAAAACATTATACGACAATACTGGACTAGAAGAATTTGGAGAAGGAGAATCCGAAGTTGGGCTCCCAGTTAGACTTGAAGGCGGGAGTGTCGAACTTCTTGTAGCCGGCGTTGAAGTCGAGGGAGGCGTCCGGGGAGCGGAACAGATTCAGCTTGCCACCGACCGAGTAGTCGTTGCGGTCGATGAGGTCCGTGTGAGCCGCGCTCAGCGACGCGCCGACCTTATCCCTGCACACAGACCAAGCGTTAATACAGTACGTGCATTGCAGCAGCAGAACTGCCGCCAGCTCGCGGCGAGCTCGTACTCACTTGAACATGTAGTCGACGCCGGCGCCGACCGTGTTGAAGTCTGGCACGCGCGGCAGGTCCGGCATGTTGCGCGTGAAGGACGCCTTGGCGTCCAGGTTGTGGTTGTCGTTGTGGAACACGTTCAGCTTGCCCGCTGCCGTCAGCTTGTCGCCGAAGCCGGGTAAGTGCGTGTCGGTAATGGTGAGACCGTGACCTTTGCTGTAGTTGAAGGCATTATTAGAAAAGCTTGCAATATGATAACACATATTGTTTATAAGTAAAGGAGAATAACTTACGCGTTGTCTAACGCCAAACCTGCTGTTGCAGCGCTTAGTTTTAAGTTCTTATCGAGGTCTGCACTACCGATAGCGCTGATTATGTTCTTGTCATCGCCTGCGAATGGAACCTTTACTATCGCTCCTGAGGTGCCGTCAGAGTTGATGGTGACGGCGCCGCGCGCGTCCCGCCGTACTCTTGAGCTCCACACTGGCACCAGCAGTTCATCTTCAGTGATGTATCGGCTCTGCGCGCCCACCAGCACCAGCGCGACCAAAATGCACGACAAGAACATGATTTATCGGTCTCGAGTTACAGAGGAATGATGCCTCTGTGGTGATCCTCTTGGTTTATATACTGCGTAGCATTAGTTGCAGAGATAAGGAGTACAGCCAGGGAAATGAATGAACCGTGACTTTACGATACCTTAATTTTTTTTATTTTTCAGAGTTAAGGAAAATTCTGCCTAATTCAAAATACCACCTAATTTTATTCCGAGAATGTCGAGTATTACAAATATAGTTTGCAACATCATTGGATAACCTTAATATTAAATTGTTTACGCAGTTTAATTTAAAATTAAAAGCTGAAAATGCTTATTTTGGCAGTATAAGCGATAAACTTAACTTGATGGCAAGTAATGATCACCTACTAAAGGCGGCCAACTCACAAAGGCATCATATGTGCTCTATAAGTAATTGAAAGAAAAGAGAAGGGCTTAGGGGAAAGAAAGTAGAAGAGGATGAATGTTGGACCTAAGAAAGTCTAGACAACTTACAAATTTGTTATTTAAGTGAGTTTATTAAAACAGCCTTATATTATTGTAGCTCTATCTAGTAAAAAATCAAAAGAGGGCTTTCTATAATATTTTCATGAATTTATATGACTTAAAATATGACCACAATAGTATAATAAACTATACGAGCACAGGAAAATGCAAACGTTAACTTACAAACAAAAACAAGTATCGATTTGTGCAGCATAATAAATTATAACATTTTGATATTATATAGGGCCTACGTCCATCAGTGGATTTCGCTGTCTGAAGAGAGGTGGAGAGAGATACGAATGTATTACCTAGGTTCTTATACATAATTATGTCCTACTTTTTTGTGTGGGTAGGAATGCTATTAAGCTTTATTTTCAAGACATTGAGGGTATATTCGCTTTATGGATTTTTAGATTTCTACATCATTCAACAAGTAGATCCTAAATCCATAACTACGTCACAATGGGAATGGTTCCGATTGTAAACGCCCGCATGAATGTATTATTTGCAAAACAAAACGAAAAGAAACCGTTTCCTTAACTCGTGCAAATGAAAACAAACGTAAGAATGATGTCACCGCTGGGTCAGCTGTTAGTCTTTAAGTGCAAGTGTTTTTACAGCTTACGTACTGGGGGATGCACTCCTTATCTCTTCACTGATAACACGTTCGTAAATAGGAAGTCGGCGAGACGAACACAAGATGTAATTATCGCATCACGGTTCATTAATAATTTCCCACATCTTGGGTGTTTACCTACAGTTCAAACATATGCGGACATACACGATTGCAATTCTTATCTGTAGCGCACGCTGTTTAAAGACACTATTTACTAGCAATGCAATATTAATTTGTGCTACAAAATTAACTTATGTTCTTTTCTTCTTTTGACAGCTTCCGTGGCGCAGTCGGTTAGACGCTGCCTGTGAAACGAGAGACCGCGGGTTCGATCCCCGCACCGTTAGAATTGTTTGTGCGGCCCACAAATATATCTGTCTGTGAGACCGAAAAGTCTTTCGTATTTCCTGATACCCACGACACAAGACTGCATCTTAGTGTGGGGACAAAACTATGTATGTGACTGTTGGGTGTGTCAATTTAATTAGCCTCGAATTCACTTTATATCGAATATTTGATAATCATCTTTATATCTACCTGAGCAGCGCCACTCTTTCTATTTGAAGCGTTATATTTACTGTGTCCGTAACTTTGAGGAGTGTGGGTTGATCTTACCTTCGTGATATTAACCACGGGAGCCTGGTCATTCCCCTCTAGAAAACTAAACAAGCAAGCAATGCTTAACATTTCATTGTGCTCGCCATCCTGAGACATAATATTATGTTAAGTCTCATTATGTCCAGTAGTTACACTGGCTACAATGTCCACTAGAGCTAAACTAGTTTACAACACAACAGTGCATTTACACTGGTGCAAGACTAAATTAACTAAACCCAGCATCTTCTCCTTGACAAATATTTTAAAGCTGAAACTATTTTATTAGTTTTGATAGAACATCTAGTATCAAATAACATAAGCGCCATAGCAACAAAATATATTTTTTGATGTGAAGCTATAAGTTTAGTGCTTTTTTATTATTATTGTAATGGCCTTCATCGAAAATAGTGTACAAAATACTATATCAGGGAGAGATTATCACATAAGTTCAAAGCTTATCGGTCGTGTTTATAGACATTATGTATTACGACCTGGCAATGTTATCTTCATATGGAAAATCCAATTTCCCTTTTTAATGACGTTGTTACGTAGGTATTTACTTCAACGGATTAAATAAATATTAAATAAACCCAACAATTTTTTGAGATACTTTTCGATCTCACTAATACCCAGACCAGGAAGAACTATTTGTGGGCCGCACGAACATTTTGCTCGGTGCGTGGATCGAACCCGTCACCTCTCGTTTCACAGGCGGCGGCTAACTACCTAAGCCACGGAGGATTAGTCCAAAACTTTAGTCCAAAACGTTTTGACTAAAAAGTAAAAATAATTGATACTGAATTTAAGATAAGAAAATGGAGTAAAATACATATATTTTATTGTTACAAAGCGTGGGGTGTTTACAACAATTACTTATCCTCCTGCACCCCACGCTTTGTAACAATAAAATATATGTATTTTACTCCATTTTCTTATCTTAAATTCAGTATCAATTATTTTTACTTTTTTAGTTGTATATCTTATTAAAGCGTGTATTTTAGTTTTTTTTAACTATTATTTAATTGTTTTGACTAAAAACATCCATCTACGGCTGTATTTCCAATCAATAACGCCATCTGTTGGTCAGTAGTAACATTTGACACTTGAAGAATACAAGAAGCTTATACCCAAATGGAGATTGCATTCCGTATATAAAAGTGAAGCACAAAAATTTGACCTCGAATGACGTTGCGACTGATTGCTATCCTTTTCTTTCGAGTGACAATGAATGAAAATGACTTTTTGTCAATCAATCAGTCAATCAGTCGCAACGTCATTCGAGGTCAAATTTTTGTGCTTCACTTTTATATACGGAATGCAATCTCCATTTGGGTATAAGCTTCTTGGAAGAATACAATGTTAACGCCATCTAGCGATGAATGTAGCAATGGTCATCAATTATAAGAATAATTAATCCTGGCGAATCTAATCAGGATAATTATATATTTTAATCGAATTATTGTATTGTCATCGGTCTTTGACAGGTGTGCAAAATTTGAACGAAATCTGGCCGTTTAAAGTGGGTCAAAATCGCGCCCAAAGAAGTCGGTTACAAACAAACATACAAACATACAAACATACAAGTGAAGCTAATATAAAGCGTGTAACAAAGTAGCTTTCTCTGTCCCTATGTCCCTTCGTATGCTTACATCTTTAAAACTACGCAACGGATTTTGATGCGGTTTTTAAATTGATAGAGTGATTCAAGAGGAAGGTTTATGTGTATAATACGTGCATATTATTGTAGAGAAATCTATATTCACCCGGGCGAAGCTGGGCGGGGCCGCTAGTTAATTTTAAAGAAATGCTTAGCATTCCACTGCGCTCGCCATCCTGAGATATACGATGTCTTAATATATCCAGTATCTACTGGCTCAGTAACTATTAATCTGGCTCCAATGTCCCTTAAACCATAACACAACAAGTCATTTACTACAAAACTACCTTAAAATGATCAAAATATTTACATAATTAATAGCTAATTTATAACTCAAATTCTGGAGTGTGTTTGCCACACCAAAAAGCCTCTAGTAGTTCTTGATACCCACAACACAAGACTCGATCTTAGTATGGAGTCAGGAGTATGTATGTAGCTGCGTATTTATTTATTTAAATTCCTCAATGTCAACTCCATTTGATCAATTAAAACTTTTCATTATTGTACGGGTAAAATTGTGTAATAAAAATGTGCTCGCCCATGAACACGAGACAAGAAAATTATTTTCAAAACAGAGTTTTAAGCATTAAGTACAATTTTAGTTATTACTATTTATATATGTCACTAGCGGCCCGGCCCAGCTTCGCCTGGGTGGAAATATTGTTTCACTCCACTCCAAACTTGAAATTTTTTGTGTTACATCTATACAAATAGTGCATTATCCCGATATCTCGGTAAAATATAAAATTTGAATATGGTGCAATTCGGTGCAATAAATAATACTAATAAACTCTAAGTATACACCTTTATTTTAAATGACTGTATCGGTTGATGAAAATTTCTTTAAAATTAAATAAATAAATAATAAATAACACCCAACAGTCACATACATAGTCCTGACCCCACACTAAGATCGAGTCTTGTGTCGTGGGTATCAGGAACTACGAGAGACTTTTCGGTCTCACAAACACCCAGACCCGGAAGAAATATTTGTGGGCCGCACAAACATTTCTCTCGGTGCGGGGATCGAACCCGCAGCCTCTCGTTTCACAGGCGGCGTCTAACCAACTGCGCCACAGAGGCTGTCAAATTTGTTGCATATTTTAAAAGAATATAGGAACAGCGAGAAATAAAGCGATAATTTACTGAATATTGGCCGGTTCGGGCTCCGCACGGAAAGATTGTATGTTTACTTAACGCTATATGATAAAAACAATTATAGCGAAGCGACTGCCTCAGTGGCGCAGTTATACTGCGGTATGATTGAAAAGCTGAGCTCTGGTTCGAATCCCAGATCGGGCAAAGTGATATTGGATTTTCCTATTCATTACCAGCCGAGCTGATATTTGAGGCAGGAATTTGTGATCGATATGGTTATAGGCTACCTATCACAACATGGGACATCACAATACATGACAAACCGTGGGTCCTGGTTGCACCTCTGCCTACCCCTTTTGCGAAAAGCCGCGAAGTGACGTCATGCAAGCTCGTCTAGCTACTCATGGCAATAAAAAAACCGACTAATAACTAAAATCTCAAAATCAATCTCCAAATGGCGGCCAAAAATTTCCGATTCCAACTGTGAATTCAGATTATTTAAACGAAAGGTTCCTCAGATATCGATTTCAGAACCAATCGGATCAATAGCAAAAAAGTTCAAAATGGCGGCCCCAAATTTCGATTATGACACCGGATGTAGGTTATTCGAACAAAGAGTGTCTCAGATATCAATTTCGGGACCATTTGGATCAATAACTAAAAAGTTCAAATTGGCGGCCAAAATTTCCGATGCCGACAATGAATTTGGATTATTTCCACAAAGAGAGAGGGAGAGAGAATAGCTAAAACGTTCAATATTTAATCCCTTATTTTACCCCGATATGCCGTTTTTTTTCAAAATTGTTGCACGCCATTAATTTGAGTTTGTACTCAGGAGGTTAAACATAAATTTTCAATTTTTTTTTTCTGTGAATAGCGAGACGAGCTAGCCGTTCGCCTGATGGTAAGCGATACGACCGCTCATAAACAGTAGCAACATTCCACTGCGCTCGCAATCCTGAGACATAAGATGTTAAGTCTCAATATGTCCAGTAGTTGCTCTGGCTACAATGTCCTTCGATCCGAAACATAACAGTGCATTTAAGCAGTGTTGTTTCACGGGAGAAAAAGACATTGCGGTGATACCTACCCAGATGGCCTCTCACATATTATGAGAGACCTACCACCAGTAATTAAATATATCTTCAATAGTTTATATTTTTCAATTTTCGTTTCAAGCCTTATTCCAACCCCTGTAGAAAAATATATAGCCTATGTTACTCTAGGATAAAATAACATTCGAATGGTGAAACAATTTTATAATCGGTCTAGTAGTTTTTGAGTTTATTCATAAAAAACCAAAATCCAAAAATACTAATATTTCCTCTTTATAATATTAGTATAGATTGTTTATATCAGTTATTAAGATTTTTAGTTTCTATTTATTGTGCTGGAATTCAATATTTTTCTTTCTTTTCCTTTATGCTTTACTCAAATTTAGGATTGGAGATATTTTATCGTCAGGCGGATGAGTGCTGCCCTGCTCTCTTATGTGTATCACCACAGTGAGACAGAGGTGGCTGAAAATCCGCACTGCTTCGAACTTAGTTGCCAAGTCTTCTTATTACACTACAGGTCATTCTTCATTATATTGTTCTTTGTGACTAATTTGTAGAAATAAATTGTTTTTTATTTATTCATTTTTATTTCTATTAAAATCATAACTCTCCGATATACATATATTTGTTATGTTTTTGAATACGTTTATTCACATTGGTTACGCCATATTTATACATTTCGATACAAGGTCATTGTCTATTCGACGATGTCTCAAACCGCCATTTTATATGTATTTCACGCGCAGTTGGCAGTATTGTAGAATCCTTACTATCCAACATTCCCGCTCTTTTCCTTCTCCCTCTAACGCACGCTTTACCGCATATTTGTATTCCTCGCGCGTGACGTCACGCGAGGACCACGGGGAAGCGCTAGCGCACCCCTCACGCTCAGTTCCGCAACTTCGCTCCGCATCGCCGCACGCGCCGCACACGCATTCGCGTTAAGTAAGTGTTCCCGCCGCCGCTACCCTGCATGTGTGCATATGGCGCCACCGCTAATCCGCAAATAACTAATTAATCGCACGCCGCTTAAATATTAACACCAATTAATTAAGGACTGAGGACCGCATAGTTGATGCCGGCATAACTATTTGCACGGGACAAGCCTCTGTTTGTGTGTGTCGTGTCACGTAGTGCTGCGTCGACGCCATCACGCCGGGACTGCGCGCCACCTCGCCGAGGATGCAGATGTAAGGTAGGCGTGCATTCCTCTACTTGTTCCCGATCCAACCGCATCCGCACCGCGAACCAGCCCCTTCTGAAGGGGACATCACAAATACAGTCCACTTATAATATTGCCAACTCCGCTTATTACTGCTAGCATCAACCTTCAATTGTTTCACCTCTTATAAATTTCGGGCCCTCAGCCAACCCCCGCAACCGCCCCGCACCGCATGGCACGTCGGTCTTTCCGCATCACCACACATGCACAAACAATTCCAAAAAAAGAAGGAACAATATAATAAATTAATTGTAAATTAATGTAGAGTATGCTTTTTTTTAATATTTATATTAGAAACCAAATATTATTTTACAAATATTTACAAATTATATCATAAAAACTATAATATTTTCCATGTAAAATATTATACGACAATACTCGACTAGAAGAACTTAGAGAAGGAGAATCCGAAGTTGGGCTCCCAGTTAGACTTGAAGGCGGGAGTGTCGAACTTCTTGTAGCCGGCGTTGAAGTCTAGGGAGGTGTCCGGGGAGCGAAACAGATTCAGCTTGCCGCCGACCGAGTAGTCGTTGCGGTCGATGAGGTCCGTGTGAGCCGCGCTCAGCGACGCGCCGACCTTATCCCTGCACACAGGCCAAGAGTTAGTACAGCACGCGCACTGCAGCAGCAGAACTGCAGCCAGCTCGCGCCGAGCTCGTACTCACTTGAACATGTAGTCGACGCCGGCGCCGACCGTGTTGAAGTCTGGCACGCGTGGCAGGTCCGGCATGTTGCGCGTGAAGGATGCCTTGGCGTCCAGGTTGTGGTTGTCGTTGTGGAACACGTTCAGCTTGCCCGCCGCCGTCAGCTTGTCGCCGAAGCCGGGCAGGTGCGTGTCGGTAATGGTGAGACCGTGACCTTTGCTGTAGTTGAAGGCATTATTAGAAAAGCTTGCAATATGATAACACAATACATTGTTTATAAGTAAAGGAGAATAACTTACGCGTTGTCTAACGCCAAACCTGCTGTTGCAGCGCTTAGTTTTAAGTTCTTATCGAGGTCTGCACTACCGATAGCGCTGATTATGTTCTTGTCATCGCCTGCGAATGGAACCTTTACTATCGCTCCTGAGGTGCCATCAGAGTTGATGGTGACGGCGCCGTGCGCGTCCCGCCGTACTCTTGAGATCCACACTGGCACCAGCAGTTCATCTTCAGTGATGTATCGGCTCTGCGCGCCCACCAGCACCAGCGCGACCAAAATGCACGACAAGAACATGATTTATCGGTCTCGAGTTACAGAGGAATGATGCCTCTGTCGTGATCCTCTTGGTTTATATACTGCGTAGCATTAGTTGCAGAGATAAGGAGTACAGCCCCTAGTTCGCGCATACGAATAAAATCTTGGGGAACTCCCGAGAGGAGGGAAATGAATGAACCGTGACTTTACGATACCTTAATTTTTTATTTTTCAGAGTTAAGGAAAATTCTGCCTAATTCAAAATACCACCTAATTTTATTCCGAGAATGTCGAGTATTACAAATATAGTTTGCAACATCATTGGATAACCTTAATATTAAATTGTTTACGCAGTTTAATTTAAAATTAAAAGCTGAAAATGCTTATTTTGGCAGTATAAGCGATAAACTTAACTTGATGGCAAGTAATGATCACCTACTAAAGGCGGCCAACTCACAAAGGCATCATATGTGCTCTATAAGTAATTGAAAGAAAAGAGAAGGGCTTAGGGGAAAGAAAGTAGAAGAGGATGAATGTTGGACCTAAGAAAGTCTAGACAACTTACAAATTTGTTATTTAAGTGAGTTTATTAAAACAGCCTTATATTATTGTAGCTCTATCTAGTAAAAAATCAAAAGAGGGCTTTCTATAATATTTTCATGAATTTATATGACTTAAAATATGACCACAATAGTATAATAAACTATACGAGCACAGGAAAATGCAAACGTTAACTTACAAACAAAAACAAGTATCGATTTGTGCAGCATAATAAATTATAACATTTTGATATTATATAGGGCCTACGTCCATCAGTGGATTTCGCTGTCTGAAGAGAGGTGGAGAGAGATACGAATGTATTACCTAGGTTCTTATACATAATTATGTCCTACTTTTTTGTGTGGGTAGGAATGCTATTAAGCTTTATTTTCAAGACATTGAGGGTATATTCGCTTTATGGATTTTTAGATTTCTACATCATTCAACAAGTAGATCCTAAATCCATAACTACGTCACAATGGGAATGGTTCCGATTGTAAACGCCCGCATGAATGTATTATTTGCAAAACAAAACGAAAAGAAACCGTTTCCTTAACTCGTGCAAATGAAAACAAACGTAAGAATGATGTCACCGCTGGGTCAGCTGTTAGTCTTTAAGTGCAAGTGTTTTTACAGCTTACGTACTGGGGGATGCACTCCTTATCTCTTCACTGATAACACGTTCGTAAATAGGAAGTCGGCGAGACGAACACAAGATGTAATTATCGCATCACGGTTCATTAATAATTTCCCACATCTTGGGTGTTTACCTACAGTTCAAACATATGCGGACATACACGATTGCAATTCTTATCTGTAGCGCACGCTGTTTAAAGACACTATTTACTAGCAATGCAATATTAATTTGTGCTACAAAATTAACTTATGTTCTTTTCTTCTTTTGACAGCTTCCGTGGCGCAGTCGGTTAGACGCTGCCTGTGAAACGAGAGACCGCGGGTTCGATCCCCGCACCGTTAGAATTGTTTGTGCGGCCCACAAATATATCTGTCTGTGAGACCGAAAAGTCTTTCGTATTTCCTGATACCCACGACACAAGACTGCATCTTAGTGTGGGGACAAAACTATGTATGTGACTGTTGGGTGTGTCAATTTAATTAGCCTCGAATTCACTTTATATCGAATATTTGATAATCATCTTTATATCTACCTGAGCAGCGCCACTCTTTCTATTTGAAGCGTTATATTTACTGTGTCCGTAACTTTGAGGAGTGTGGGTTGATCTTACCTTCGTGATATTAACCACGGGAGCCTGGTCATTCCCCTCTAGAAAACTAAACAAGCAAGCAATGCTTAACATTTCATTGTGCTCGCCATCCTGAGACATAATATTATGTTAAGTCTCATTATGTCCAGTAGTTACACTGGCTACAATGTCCACTAGAGCTAAACTAGTTTACAACACAACAGTGCATTTACACTGGTGCAAGACTAAATTAACTAAACCCAGCATCTTCTCCTTGACAAATATTTTAAAGCTGAAACTATTTTATTAGTTTTGATAGAACATCTAGTATCAAATAACATAAGCGCCATAGCAACAAAATATATTTTTTGATGTGAAGCTATAAGTTTAGTGCTTTTTTATTATTATTGTAATGGCCTTCATCGAAAATAGTGTACAAAATACTATATCAGGGAGAGATTATCACATAAGTTCAAAGCTTATCGGTCGTGTTTATAGACATTATGTATTACGACCTGGCAATGTTATCTTCATATGGAAAATCCAATTTCCCTTTTTAATGACGTTGTTACGTAGGTATTTACTTCAACGGATTAAATAAATATTAAATAAACCCAACAATTTTTTGAGATACTTTTCGATCTCACTAATACCCAGACCAGGAAGAACTATTTGTGGGCCGCACGAACATTTTGCTCGGTGCGTGGATCGAACCCGTCACCTCTCGTTTCACAGGCGGCGGCTAACTACCTAAGCCACGGAGGATTAGTCCAAAACTGAGGCCAGAAATTGGCAGCCAGATTCATTTCCAAAAGAATTCAAATCCAGAAAATTTGTAATATAAACCTTAATAATTCCTGTTATGGAACCTTTAATGTGATCGTTTAAAAAAATTACCTTTGGCTTCATATTTAAAAAAGCAATATCTCAATAAAATTCAAGTGCCTAGCTGTAAAAAGAAAATATAGCCGCTTTCCAAATTTCTCGACTGTCTCGGTGGCGTAGTTGTACTAAGGTACGGTTGCAAGGCTGTGATCTCCGTTTCGAATCCCGGGTTGGGCAGTGATATTATATTTTACAATTAATTATCAGCCCAGAGTCAGGAATTTGTTCCCGATTTGGCGATAGGCTCGCCACCTATCACATTATGGGACGGAACATACCAGGCGAAATGTGGTTGTCCTGGCACCTCTGCCTACCCCTTCTAGGATACAGGCGTGAGTTTATGTATGTCCAAATTTCTCACTATGTTTGAATTAAAATGTGAATTTGGTTAAAACAGTTTGAAAACAACCTACAATACATTGTTGTATTTCAAACACTAAAGAACAAATATTTTTGTACAATTTTTTGTAATCCATATCTCTTAAACTTATTTTTTTTTTCAACATACTTTACTAGCGGATGCTAACATTAGTTTGTAAATAAATATTTTTGTCCATTCTAATATAGCCGATAACGCGTAACATATATTTTTTTATATTTTTTTGTACTCATGCTGATTAAAATTGTATCAATATTTAGGATATCTATTAAATTAAATTAAAATGTTGGTCGCTTCGATATTAACTTTGTTAGTTTTAGTTCTCGTAACATAATATAACATATTTAATATCTGACGAAGAATTTTCCTTAGCTAAACTAAAAATAAAACATAAAGTTATCGTGAGGTCACGGATCATTCTTAATTTCCTACCTTAAGGGTGTTCCCCATGAGTTCATCCGTGTGGATGGGTACAGGGGGCTGTACTACTTATCTCAACAATTAATGCAACGCACTATATAATCCGAGAGGATCACGGCAGAGGCATCATTCCTCTGTGACTCGACACCGATATATCATGTACATGTCGTGCATCCTGGTCGCGCTGGCGCTGGTGGGCGCGCAGAGCCGATACATCACTGAAGATGAACTGCTGGTGCCAGTGTGGATCTCAAGAGTAAGGCGGGACGCGCGCGGCGCCGTCACCATCAACTCTGATGGCACCTCAGGAGCGATAGTAAAGGTTCCATTTGCTGGTAATGACAAGAACATCATAAGTGCAATCGGTAGCGCAGACCTAGATAAGAACTTAAAACTGAGTGCCGCAACCGCAGGTTTGGCGTTAGACAACGTGTAAGTTATTCTCCTTTAGTTATAAACATCATATGTATTATTAATTTGCAAGCTTTTCTAATAATGCCTTCAACTACAGCAAAGGTCACGGCCTCACCATTACGGACACGCACCTGCCCGGCTTCGGCGACAAGCTGACGGCGGCGGGCAAGCTGAACGTGTTCCACAACGACAACCACAACCTGGACGCCAAGGCGTCCTTCACTCGCAACATGCCGGACCTGCCGCGCGTGCCAGACTTCAACACGGTCGGCGCCGGCGTCGACTACATGTTCAAGTGAGTACGAGCTCGGCGCGAGCTGGCAGCAGTTCTGCTGCTACAATGCGCGTGCTGTACTCACGTTTGGTCTGTGTGCAGGGAGAAGGTCGGCGCGTCGCTGAGCGCGGCTCATACGGACCTCATCGACCGCAACGACTACTCGGTCGGCGGCAAGCTGAATCTGTTCCGCTCCCCGGACACCTCCCTCGACTTCAACGCCGGCTACAAGAAGTTCGACACTCCCGCCTTCAAGTCTAACTGGGAGCCCAACTTCGGATTCTCCTTCTCAAAATTCTTCTAGTCCATTATTATTAATACCAATAAAATAACATATTTTTTTTTGTGATAACGTGTACATATTTATAATATTGTGTTTGGGTAAATTGCTTTTGAATAAAAGTTTTAAGATACGTATTTAATGTCCTTTAATTTGTCTCCCACCCATATAAGTATGAGTATTTCCCCATTGAAAAAGTTTTATTCTATCATCCTCGAATTAGCATTATCATCATTGTAGAGGACCTTATTAACCCCCTACACTTTCAGTAAGGGCATACGACCACCCATGAGGCAATGTGAGTATGTCATGCTCGCTTAAATGTCTGTGCTTGCGGCTCGTGTGCTGGGTCGGTCACTTCCCTGTAACACGTTAATGGGGGCCGGCTGGCAAATACGTCGTACTCATGAACGGATGCTGCTTGTGTAGACTGGTCTGTTCAATTTTCTTATAATGATAATATTTTATTACTTTGTTTTGTTTTCTTTTGCCCTATATTGCTTTTCCTGAACAGTGTATACCGATTTCGCAGTCTGGGCGACCACACTTAACGCAGTCGTACAATGTAATTATTAATTATTATTATAAATAATTTATGAACTGCTCTGAATTGCAAATTCTGTATGATTACTGCATTGTAAATTTATTTTGAAAAGAGCAACGTTAGAGTTTTTTTGTGTTCTTTTCTGGCGAAAACAGCCTTATGAACCGGGTGGTAGTGGAAAAAAAGTTACTGAATCTAAATGATGTATAACATTTTCTGAACTTAGTAAGTAAATATTTTCATTTCATTTCATATCATGGGCAGTAACAAAACCAAAAAACAACATAAATGATTAAGCAATGCTTGGCATTCCAGTGCGCTCGCCACTCCGAGACATACGATGTTATGTCTGATTGTGTCTAGTAGTTACTCTAGCTACAATTTCCTTCTAACTGGAACACAACTGTGAATTTACAGTCATGTTAGGTAGGAAACATAGGCATTACCGTGGTACCTATCCAGGTGGCATCTCACAAATCGGAGACTTGTATTAGCCCATATACGTCCCACTTCAGGGCACGGGCCTCCTCTACAATCGACAGTACGATTGAGAGTGGTTAGGCCATATAGTCCATCACGCTGGTCTAGTGCGGGTTGACTTACATACCAAAGAAATTTCAAATTTAAAAATCGCTAGGGTGTGCAGGTTTCCTCACGATGTTTTCCTTCACCGTTTTAGTGCGTGGTGATTGACTAGCTATCAATTCACATACATATGACTCCGAAAAGTCAGAGGTGCCCTGGGGTTCGAATCCAGTTTGAACATCACATCGACTGCTATAGAGGAAAGTTAAAACAAATGTGCGAAAAAAATCGTGTTTTTTTTTATTTCTACTAGCGGTCCGACCCGGTTACGCCCAGTTGCAAATACACTTTTAAAAATGGCGGCTCAAATTGTTCAATTCTGACAATCACCTTAGAATATCGTGTCGAATCGCGTCCAATTATAATTATTATCAATACTAGCGGCCCGGCCCAGCTTCGCACGGGAACGAATAGATTTCTGTACAATAATATGTACGTATTGCAATTGTACATCAGTTTCTATTTTTTATTAGATAACACTAAAGAATAATTAATTAATCACTTCATTGAATTATTTTCAGGCCAGTTTCGGTACTATTTAGATAAAGCCTGTTAAGATTCTTTTAACTTGTTCATGGAATTTATATACAGCTTTTTAAGTCGAATTCCTTGAGTTTTTAATATACTAGCGGCCCGACCCAGCTTCGCCCGGGTACAAATAGATTTCTGTACAATAATATGTACGAATTATACATATAAACATTTCTCTTGAATCACTCTATCTATTAAAAAAAACCGCATCAGAATCCGTTGAGTAGTTTTAAAGATTTAAGCATACAAAGGGACATAGGGACAAAGAAAGCGATCTTGTTTTATACTATGTAGTGATAAAGCAGACAGACTTACAAACTTTGTCAAAAAGGCAATAAATCGAAATTAGATACAAAACACATTTTGTCTCTGATACTTTTATATAGAGAAATAAGGACAGACATAAATATGATTTTATTAAAAGGAAAAATTATCTTAACTTATGTTCATATTATAATTATAACTTATGCTCTCTAGTTGTATCAATTGATTTAAAACATCTTGTGAAATGTGTGAACTGTGTAACATATTCGTATCTGTCATCTATGTTACGATCTAATAAAATAAATAATATACCTACATTTCATGTACATATGTACATATGTTTACGTATCTGTATCTGTATCAGCCCATATACGTCCCACTGCAGGGCACGGGCCTACTCCACAATCGAGAGTACGATTGAGAGCGGTTAGGCCATATAGTCCACCACGCTGGCCTAGTGCGTGTTGGCGGACTTACATACCATAGAATTTTTTATAAATCGCTATGGTATGCAGGTTTCCTCACGATGTTTTCCTTCACCGTTTTAGTGCGTGGTGATTGACTATCAATACACACATGACTCCGAAAAGTCAGAGGTGTGCCCTGGGATTCGAACCCGCGACCACCGTGAACATGTTGGCAGCCGCGTCTAGTCCGTTTACCAACAGGCCACCACGCACTTTGTTTACGTATGTGTATGCATAAATAAGTAAGTAACTTATATATCATCACACACTTTTATTTATGCGCCTACTTTGCCTTCTCTCTGCACCATCCAAAGGTCGACTGGCAAAGAATGACTTAGGCATTAATTTCGCCCTTACACTAAGTATCAAAAGCATAAATAAATAAATGAAATAAAGAAAATATGTAAATAATTCAAAATACATATAATAGCAAACAAACATTTATTAATCCAAAGTAATACCGACTCACCACCGACCACTCTCAATCGTACTCTCGATTGTGGAGGAGGCCCGTGCCCTGCAGTGGGACGTATATGGGCTGATACAGAATACCGACTTACAAATAAGCCGGATGTATTATGCTTGTTTAGTGTATTTTATTCGATTAATATTGGACTAGAAGTACTTGGAGAGGGAGAAGTCATGTCTAATATTGATAAATTTTAAACTGCAGCATTTATTAATCGGTGTTCAATGACGATATTATATTATTAACAACCATCATCTTTATCAATCTTTACAAATAGGGATAGGGATTTAATGACACAAATTGCGTGTCTTGGTATTTTCATATAAATATTTATTTTTAAAAATAAAATATGACATTACAATGCCAATTGATTTTACCCTACGCATATTTACGAAGTCCGAACTAAAGTATTATGTTAGTCCTTATTGTGCGTTTTTTTATTAATACTGGACTAGAAGTACTTGGAGAGAGAGAAGCCGAAGTTGGGCTCCCAGCCCGACTTGATGAAGGGCGTGTCGAACTTGTGGTAGCCGGCGTTGAAGTCGAGCGAGGTATCAGGCGTATGAAACAGATTCAGCTTGCCGCCTAATGAGTAGTCGTTGCGGTCGATGAGGTCCGTGTGAGAGGCCTTCAGCGACGCGCCGAGCTTATCCCTGCACATAGAACACAGCGTGAGTACAGCACGCGCATTGTAGCAGCAGAACTGCAGCCAGCTCGCGCCGAGCTCGTACTCACTTGAACATGTAGTCCACGCCACCGCCGTACGCGTTGAAGTCGGGCACGTGCGGCAGGTCGGGCATGTTCTTGGCGACGAACGCTTTAGCATTCAGGTTGTGGTTGTCGTTGTGGAACAGGTTCATCTTGGCCTCCGCCTCCAGTCTGTCGCCGAAGCCGGGCTTGTGTGTGTCGGTCAGAGTGAGGCCGTGGCCGTTGCTGCGGTCCAAGCATTCATTAGTGACACTTAAAAATACAGCACTATATATTATACAGAGAGAAAGGGATCCAGTACTTACACGTTGTCAAGAGCCAAGCCTGCTGTCGCTTCGCTTAGTTTGAAGTTCTTATCGAGGCCTGCACTACCGATGGCGCTTATGATATTCTTGTCATTACCAGCGAATGGTACTTTGACCATCGCTCCTGAGGTGCCGTCCGAGTTGACGGTGACGGCGCCGCGCGCGTCCCGCCGCAATCTTGAGCTCCACACTGGCGACAGCAGCTCGTCTTCAGTGATGTATCGGCCTTGCGCGCCCACCAGCGCCAGCGCGACCAGGATGCACGACATGTACATGATGATGTATCGGTCTCGAGTTACAGAGAAGAGTGATGCTGCTGTTGGATGTCTCTGTGTTTATATACAGAGCGACGATATATGCGCTGATAAGCGGTGCATCCCGTAATCCATGCAGGCGTTACAAATGTAAGGAAAACACGATTGACCCGAAGAGATTAACGTTAACCCGAGACAAACTATTTCTTACTCCCATCTCAATGATCAGCTGATAGAGCTGATAGCGGTCTGAAGCAAAAGTCTACCTTCAAATAAATAAATAAATAACACCCAACAGTCACATACATATAATATTCCTGACCTCACACTAAGATCGAGTCTTGTGTCGTGGGTATCAGGAACGACGAGAGACTTTTCGGTCTCACAAATACCCAGAGCCGAAAGAAATATTTGTGGCCCGCACAAACATTTCTCTCGGTGCGGGGATCGAACCCGCGGCCTCTTGTTTCACGTGTGGTTTTGGTTGGGAATGAAGTGAGGGGATCAAGTTAAACAATTCTTTAGAGCATTCACCGTGATACAGGTGGTATACCACGCTTAGAGAGACGACATCCCTCCGGAGTTGTAGCGACTTCAAGTTGCTTGTAACGTCTGCACCATTCATAATGCAGATGGCCCGCCGCTGCAATCCATCCAAGGCATAGAGTAGGTACTGGGCGGATCCATCCCATTGTCATTATTAACGTTATATATTGTGTTAATCATGATCATCTTTTATATGATTCTTGGCAATCGCACGATTTCATTACAATGTTACAAAGGCAGTCATGTGCGTGACGATAAGCAAAACGACCAGTCATGAACATTAGAGAAACCAAACAATATTTCGCGCTCAACATTCTGAGACATAAGATGTTAAGTTTCAATATGTACAGAATTTACTCTGGCTACAATAGTCTTGAAACCGACACACCATAGTGCAATCACAGTATTGTTTAGCGGGAGAAGTAGACATTGCGATAAAACCTACTCAGGCGACCTCACATATGAGTGATCTACCATCAGCGATACTATTATCCAATTGCTGTGATATTTCGGGCTCATCTACTTACTAACCTTACTAAGCAATTAAAAAGGGAAATTGGATTTTCCAGATTACTTAATAAAGGTTAGAGTTCCAAGAAGTAATACATAATCATAGTAGACATAACCGATAAACTTTGAACTTTATCTATATTATTTTCATTCCATAGCATTTTGTACTCTATATTCGAGGAATAAAGGTTATTTTATCACTAATCAAGAGCTCATAAATAACGTTAAAAAATATGGATTACTATGATGCTAAAGTAATTCAGACCTATATTTAGTATCAGTTCGAACAGAATTAAACATCTAGTCCTAGTGAGCTCCTTTAGCAGTCATCTACAGATTCATTAAAAAGTGACTAAATTGCATCCGATGAATGTGATCGATACAAATGTATTGCGTTCTCAATACCGACTGCATTAAATAGTAAATTTAGTGCCATTCAGAGAATCATCCGGGGAGTTATGGTAATGGTAACTCCTAAAGTTATTCGACATTGGTTCGTTATTGTTTATTTGGCAATTTCTAGTATGTCTCTGTTAACGAAGGATATTAGTAATAAAAGTGAAATGGCTAAATTTAGATATGATTACTTCCTTTAATTAAATTAATTAGTTATCACTCGTGCCGGGTCAACGTTAATTTCCTCGGGTCTTGCGTGTATTATTTACGTTTGCAACGTCTGCATGGACTAAGGGATGCACCTCTTATCAACACACTTATCTTCGCGATGTATATAAATACAGAGACACAGCATCACTCCTCTCTGTGACTCGAGACCGATTCATCATGTACATGTCGTGCATCCTGGTCGCGCTGGCGCTGGTGGGCGCGCAGAGCCGATACATCACTGAGGACGAGCTGCTGGCGCCAGTGTGGAGCTCAAGAGTTCGGCGGGACGCGCGCGGCGCCCTCACCATCAACTCTGACGGCACCTCAGGAGCGATGGTCAAAGTACCATTCGCTGGTAATGACAAGAACATCATAAGCGCCATCGGCAGTGCAGGCCTCGATAAGAACTTCAAACTAAGCGAAGCGACAGCGGGCTTGGCTCTTGACAACGTGTAAGTACTGGATCCTTTTCGTTTTGTATAATATTCAGTGTTGTGTTTGCAAGTGTCACTAATAAATGCTTGGACCGCAGTAATGGCCACGGTCTCACTCTGACCGACACACACAAGCCTGGCTTCGGTGACAGACTGGAGGCGGAGGCCAAGATGAACCTATTCCACAACGACAACCACAACCTGAATGCTAAAGCGTTCGTCGCCAAGAACATGCCCGACCTGCCGCGCGTGCCAGACTTCAACGCGTACGGCGGCGGCGTGGACTACATGTTCAAGTGAGTACGAGCTCGGCGCGAGCTGGCTGCAGTTCTGCTGCTGCAGTGCGCGTGCTGTACTCACGCTGTGTTCTATGTGCAGGGATAAGCTCGGCGCGTCGCTGAAGGCCTCTCACACGGACCTCATCGACCGCAACGACTACTCATTAGGCGGCAAGCTGAATCTGTTTCATACGCCTGATACCTCGCTCGACTTCAACGCCGGCTACCACAAGTTCGACACGCCCTTCATCAAGTCGGGCTGGGAGCCCAACTTCGGCTTCTCTCTCTCCAAGTACTTCTAGTCCAGTATTAGTCCACTCACGAATAAAAACCACTTCTTGGGTAAAAAATTAAAGAGTATGTCATTAATTTATGTGTTATGTTATAATCGGAGTAAATAAGTATATTATTTAAAAAAAGACTTCTAACTTATCTGTAACAAGCATTCCTTTTAGATATTGCAGGTTTGTTTGGGAGTATTTGGTGTATTGGTTACTTGACTTCGTTGTATAGAATTATTATCTAAAATATCAGCACAAAAATTCAATATTGACTATACGCCTCATTATCAACAAAAGCTTACAGAATGCCCAATGCCAAAGAAATAGGTAAAATATAGGTAAAGTGTGTGTGTGTCTTTACATATAGGTTAAGTGTTTTTCTTTGTGTATTTTTTGTTCATTTGTTTTATTTGTACAATAAAGTGTAATAATAAATAAATAAATAAATAAATAGCTTCCTCAACATTTCCTACTTGGACATGTTGGAAGTTTCACCAAAAACCATGATTAACCAGTTCTAATTTCTTACTTCCAACTTTCAAGACAAGATTAAGAAATTAATTTCCAAGATTAGCTGTAATTAGTAGGGTTTTTCATCAGGTGTCGCTATCTATGGCAATGGTCCAACTAGCCGGAGCTAAAAATTATCGCCGCACGCCCAACAAGGATTAACAACTGGCAAAAAAATATTCCACACTCAAAATTTAGTCTCACGGGCAGAACGAATGGCCTCGAGAATTATTTTCGCGCCAGCACTGGAATACTGAATATAATTTAACGTAAATCTATGTCTCTTGTAAGGGATAGTTTATGATAATCGTAATTTTCAACAGATGGTTTGGATTAGTTTTGCTTTGTATTAAACAGATGTTCTACTTTACATAAAACTCTGCATTTTATTGTCTTGCTTAGAAATTTAATATTGATTTCACGATCTCAAAACCAGAGATAAAAAGAACCATTTTATTCAAAAGGAATAATTCGGTTCTCGGTCCCAGAGACTTGTTTAATCACTTATATTTTTTTATCAATTTTACACGCTGATTTTCATATCTATGATATAAGATGACGCGGTATAGGTAGTATTCATTAATGGTGATCATAATCCTTACTAATATTATAAAGGTGAAAGTTTGTATGTATGGATGTTTGTTACTCTTTCATGAAAAAATGGCTCAACAGATTTTGATGAAATTTGGTATAGTGACAGCTGACACCCTGGATTAACACATAGACTACTTTTTATTCCGAAAAATATAGTGTTCCCGTGGGATGAGTCAGGAAACCAAATATACATTTTTTCTACTCTTTCAAATTCGAATAGTTGGCACGGGATAGGAGAGGACAGGATTGAACAGCATTCAATACGGACGGGAAATATAGTCGACGGCACGCGGGAAATATAGTTAGTAGACACGCGAAATAATATGTTCTTGATGTGGATTGGACTCAAAAACTATCTGCACCCGGGCGAAGCCGGGCCCGACAGCTAGTATAATATAATGCTACAAATTAAAGCAGCCTTATAGCATTTTCTCTGTGATTTATTTCTTAGACTAGCGGCCCGGCCCAGCTTCGCCCGGGTACAAATATATTTCTGTACAATAATATGTACGTATTATACATATAAACCTTCCTCTTGAATCACTCTATCTATTAAAAAAAAACCGCATCAAAATCCGTTGCGTAGTTTTAAAGATTACAAGCATACAAAGGGACATAGAGACAGAGAAAGCGACTTTGTTTTATACTATGTAGTGATATTCATAACAAAACCTTCAGCTAACCTCACGAATGTAACATCACAGAAAATATACACAGAGTCATTTATTTTGAACACAACATTTGCAATAAGCATACATAGTGCGCGTTACAGCGGCGCGGCGTGGTGAATGCGATCGCGAACCGAAGCGTCTTATTCATAAACTCAAATCTTTCACCAGTCTATGTATATGCATTTACTTAGATTTCAGTATGTTTGTGTTACACAATAATATACGCCATTGACTAAAGTGGTAAGTGGGATGTATTATAGTATCACCTCTTCATCATAATCTCAGCCACAGGAAGTCCACTGTTGAACATAGGCTTCCCACATGGATCTCCACATCGACCTGTTGGCCTGAATCCAGCGACTTCCTGCAACTTTAGCCAGGTCGTCCTTCCACCTTGTAGGCAGGCGTCCGACATTTCGTTTGCCTATACGTGGCCTTCACTCTAGAACCTTTCAGACCCAACGGCCATCGGTTCTTCGCATATTCCACCTCGTCACCTCAGCTAAATGTTGCCCATATTGTTATTTATTATTTATTGTATTGACACTCAATACCCACACCTTTCGAGGGTAAAGAAATACATAAAGAAATCTGTACACCATAGAAACCTTTACAAGATCTTCTATACTATGAGAAGTTTGCTTATCCACTCTAAGCCAGCGTGGTGGATTGTAGCAAATCCTTCTGGGATGCAGTAACTGCATGCTATCATATAGTATATGTACGTTAAGTTAGGATCCTAAAACAAGTGAATCCGCAGCAAAAGATAGTTTTAGCAGTGGATTGCAGTGAGCGAGTAACTCTGCATTCGCATATATCACACAACAGTTGCAAGCGCGCGTCACGGGGACATCGTTTATCATACTGCATATTTTGCTTAAAGAAAAATCACTTTAGTTTATGAAAAATTGCTTTCCATTTATTTGGGACGATTCATTTATATTGTCCGATATGCATAAATATATCGTATGCAGATTCAAACTTCGTACTTTAAATTTCAGTGGATTATATTTTTGGAATATTTTCAAACTTTATGAATAAAGATAACATATTTTAATGCGGGGTTTGCCTAAATGTCAGTAAAATAAAACATGCGAGCTCAATCTAGCTTTGATTGATGAAGTTATTTTCATAATTTTGGCAAAATTTTCACAACCGCAGAGTTTTAAAAATTTAATTCTTCACGTAAATAAAATAAAACCCCCGTTTCTGATTTGAATATAAGTTCTACAAAAATTATGATTTATATATATATGTTACGGTAAGAGTGAATAATTGAAGATTATTAATAATTATCGATTATTATTAACAATTACCGAAAGTCGAGGTTAAAGTGATAAATTAATCACATTTGTCGGTTTTTATTAATAATTTGACCCTAGTAGTGATAAATGTAATAAGTGGCCAAGGGTTGCGGGGCTTTATGGTTCAGTTAGGTCGACTATGCCCCAAAACCGACTCGGAACACCCCGACTTCACGTAGTCTTTTGGCTACCGACCCTAGAGTGTATATAGAAAGCCGGAGGCGCGGAGGGAGAGCAGCCCCCGCCCGCTGTAACGAAGGATAGGCAACCGTGCGAGCCGCAGCGGCTGAGGCTGGTCGCCAGAGGTGACCAGCAAGCCGAAGCTGCGGAGGTGAGCATGGGTGCCTATCTTTTGTTACGCAAGGGCGAAGGGGCTGAACTTCCCGTAGCGCCGGAGACGATGCAGAAGCTAATTTGTATTGACAACAAGTGTTTTAAGGGTTAGGTTGTTATAATATATATTTCGTGTGCGTTACCTTTTCATGGGAGTGGTACCAGGCAGGGGCGTGCGCTCCTTGTAGGCAGAAATGCAGTGCATTACTTGCCATTCACAGATATTATATTATAACGTTCGTACGTTTTAGATGACTTTAATTTATAGTAAATAAATGAATAAACAAAATATAATAACTTAAAAACGCCTAATATTTTATAAATAGCACCTATTTGCAATCACGCAAATATTATATTTGCCACGCGAAAAGCAAGCGGCGCTGCAAAGCAAAATAATGTACCTAATCAACCAAGTCATGCCGCCGCGTCCCGCATGACATTTGTTTGCATGTGTGTAGTAATTTTGGTGTCCGTGCACAGTCGCAAACGCACACACCCATGAATATTGAAAGGCGCAACTCCTGCGGCAGGCCTCGGGAGTTCGGCAGTTGTCGGGAGTGATCGGGAATGTTCGTTGCCTATAATCCTAGTAAAATTAATAGGCGGGAATCTAATAAATCACCTATGCACATTATGCATTTTTGGTTAGTAAGGTTTTATTTGTTTAAATAGAAATGTTTTGTGTTTCGCGGGGGCCATTTTGCCTTTTTTATGTGTTTTTGCATTGTTTACTATTTTATACTAGTATGTTTGTAAAAAAAATAGATTTCTTAGAAGATTTTTCATTTTAACATTTGAAAGTGTGTACATTTAACAGTTTAAGTTTCGATATTAATTATAGTCATTTGCTTTTACTAGTGTGTTTGTTTATTTTTTCAAATGTTATTTGATTGTGAGGTTTGTGTTAAAAATGTATGTTTATCAAATGAATGAATGAGGTGGCCGAAATCTTGCGTTTATTTACACCGGGATAGGTATAGTAATCTCAACTAACCGGGACCTTGAATATGTGAAAATTGAAGCCGACTAGGTGAGTTTTTTTATTTTACTTATTAGAATTTCTTCCGCCGCGACGATCGATCGCTGTTTTGTCTGCGTTGCCGTAGAAGATGGACATGAATAGTAGTACATCTAAGACTTGTTATGTTGGCATGGTTTCTGACTTAGAGATCCGTCGCGTGGCTGTGGCTATGCTAAAAACTATAAAAAAAAAAGTTTTTGTGACCGAGTACTCCGCCGCATACCCAGTGTCATAATCCTGTGCACGCCGCTGGTACCAGGGGAGGTGCGCCACTTCCCCTCTCCTTCCACTCCTCCCAACCCACCCCCTCGTGCTGCCCTATTCTATATTCTACCACTTCGGCTCATTATTGTTTTGATTTTGATTCGCTTTACATCACTCTGCCTTACACTGCCACAAGTAACCTTGTTTGTGTGATCTCCAATTAATATAATTGTAAGACTGTGTTTAATATTATAAATAAATACCTGCTGGTCAAAAAACATTGAGTTTTTATTTATTTTATAACTTTCACCAATATGTGTCGTGAATTATTAATAATTACCAAAACATGTGGTTATTATTAATAATTTTGTAAAATTATTAATAATTTTCAATTAATCAGATTTACCGTAACATATATACATACATAAACTCACGCCTTTTTCCTAGAAAGGTGGGCAGACATTTAACTAGGAAACCCACGTATCGCCACGTTCTATACCACGATGTAATACGGGGCGAGCCTATCACTATATCGGAACAAATTCCTGGCTCCAAGCTGATAATGAATGGAAACATCCAATGCCACTGCATTGTAATCGTAGTTTAGTACAACTACGCCACCGAAGCAATAAAGAGTTAAATAAATAAATAATTAATAAATAACACCCAACAGTCACATACATAGTCTTGACTCCACACTAAGATCTGGTCTTGCGTCGCGGGTATCAGGAACTACAAGAGCCTTTTTGGTCTCGCAAACCCCTAGACCCGAAATAAATATTTGTGAGCCGCACAAACATTTCTCTCGGTGCGGGGATGGACCCCGCGGCCTCTCGTTCCACAGACGGCGTCTAACCGACTGCGCCACGGAGCCTGTCAGTTCGATGAAAAAAATACTATATATGTATCAAATATGATTAATACAAGATTATTATAAAAAGTTAAAGACTTTAATTAAAGGTAGATACGTTAACGCTGGTACGTACTCCCTATATGAACACACTTCGTATAAACCTATATTGATTCAACAAAGCTTTGAAACCAAACATTAATTACAACAGTATACCGACAAATCCATACACGAATAATTGTCACCGAGATATCTCCTATCAATTTCATAACACCAGTGTCAATTAGTTCAGAAATTAATATTCACCAGTTATCTGACGTTTCAGCATCTAATTAGGTTTTATCGGGCAGTCGGCTCGGTATCAGTCACCAACGTCGGAATAATTGGTCCTAGGACAATATCCAGGGCTCCTAGCTCAGTCGCCGTCGTGACATGGATTTATCACCGATTTGTAGCCATATTTTATAATGTAGTGCCGTATTTAATAAAGTGGTTTGTAGTCTCTACTATTTGTAGCAAACTCGATGGAAAGTCGATTGTGTTTTTATATTTGTAGAGCACTTGTTTTTAGAATGCTTTATAGTGTGTTGGATATCTACATAAAAACTTGTTACCGTTCTAATGTAGCTCACAAACAACTTCAATTCCGACTTTCCTCATTAAGAAAATATCTTTTAAATGCATATTTTATTCTACGCTGTCAAATATGTAATTTATGAAATGCACAGATTCTGAATAAAAATAATCCCAACTAGGATCATTTCAACAAAAAATCTCACACAGGACATCAAGGTTCATAAACTTAATCACCTATAATATAGGGTGTATACGATTTAAAGTGATCATAAGATATTGCTCCTCGACTAAATACTCACAATCACACAAAGACGTGAAACATGTTAAATTAGCCCACAGATTGATGTAGCTTTCTGTGAAATAATCATGTCTCATAATTCGGAGTGTGTACTTACCATGCCATACCATTTAAAAGTATACTCGAACAACGCACAACTCACTTTTTCTTCGCGCAAAAATTGCAACGAGGTCCAATGGTAAAACGTTCGCAATCATATTCCATAATCCGTGTTCGTTTGACGTCTGTCTTATGGAAACTAAATGAATTAAGTGCATAAATATAAATCTAGAATCAGACGTTAACATTCGGAACTTGTATAGCGTCACTACTAAATAATATACACCATATCTCACGGCTTATTATTCATAATCATTTGAATTTAGATTAGGAAATGTAGAAATGGTAACGTTGTGTGAATATGTTATTTGTTCTTATGTCTATCTTACTGATGTCGCTGAACAGAGAAAATAATCTGGAAGTATCAGTTAAATATCATGTACCGACTGAAACACGTTTTATATTATGACAATAGCCGCATCAAAAGCACAAAAAAAATTTCAATACTTTTTCACAATACCTTTTTCTTTTCATATCAGCCGCTAGAATAAACAACAGGCACTTACCTGAAACAAATAAAAGGAATATTAAAGATTGAAAACAACGCGATTCAATTGTATTAAAGTCGTCATTTTAATTTTAAGCTTTGTTTGTGTCTATTTAACAGTTATTTTACACTGTCTCATGTACACCAATAGTGAGGGTAGTTGACGGTAACGACACATGATATAAAAGACGGAGCAAGTCGATCGTTCGACCATGTCAGTCACCCTCGGGAGCTCTTTAATACGTTGACATCCTAGGTCTCTTGGCCGGGCATGAGAAATTACGTCATTACTCGCGTTCACATAGTTACCGAACGGGCTGTATATACCCTAATGAACGGTATAACCTAAGGACCAATCGTCCTGGACCTGTTGCCACAACGTGGGGCCACTGTAATCTCAGAGGACCCGGTTATTGAAGACCTAGTGAGATCGTTCGACCCACTGTTAAGGACATCAGTATATTATCAATTTGTATTTCCTCCGTCGCGATCGTGATCACTACAAAGACCAAATCCAGAAACTCTTTAGTTGTTTATTATTCTAATAGTTTGATCAAACTTTGTGGAGTTTTGGTCATGACTAAACTTAATTATATTTTTTTATGATACGCCAATGATTAAGTCTCTATAATAATATTTAAAAAAATCTTCCCCAACCTTAAATTCTCAATTTCTCCAACCAAAAATAAGCCGAACAACCGTCCAAAATATTCATGTAAAAATCAGCTAGCCCCGCGGTTAAATGACCACGAAAAACACAATTCCCGTAGGACAGGAGTTAGTGAACGGAATCCCTTTCCAGCATAAAATTACGAAATGAACCGACCGTGGGTCCTATGGGAAGAGCTCTACACTTAATTCTGCGTTACAAATTGGACCTCCCCTTACTGCACGATTTATAGTTATAACACGATACTTTTACATGAGTGTGATTGATTGGGGAGTCAGGTCAAATTCATAGGTTTCGCGTAAAATTTTATCGAGTGGTAAGAATTGTTTAGCAGCCTGCATGGTTAGGTGTACGATTATATCGTTGGTTTAATAATAGGCTATGTATTTGTGCAATATAAAATTAGTCAAAATTCGATATTTTTTTATTTTAGTATACAGTTTATTTCCATAAATATTAAATTTTTTTTAATGCATACCTTAGAAGATTAGTACAAGAAAACCATTTAATTTTATTACAGACTTCAAAACAACCTAATGCAGTTGGAATATCCAACATTTTTTTATGATTAAAAATTATTTATATTAAATAGTCCTTTAAGTCGGTCGCCTAGACCTATAATGTAACTGTATATGTAGGACTGTTGGAATAATTTAAAACGGAATGTATATAACAATAATAAAGACATTAAAGCTAGTTTTACTAAAACTAAGACTAAAAACGAAATATTTATCAATAAAATATAAACGAATATTGTCTCATTTTGATATCACGATTACAATGAATAAAATATAATGCATGTAGTACATTACAATGTCAAAATACCTAACCTCAAATATTTTATTTCCTTACTACCCAGAAGATGTTGTATGTTCTCCTAACTGTACTCCTTCTCTCCTAGATCTTATCTTTGTCTCCTCCTTAAGCCATGTTGTGAAGCATGGTCAATGTCCCGCTGACGCTTTTTCTTCCCATGATCTATTATTCCTATCATATCGCATCCATCCTCCTAAAGCCTCTCCCAAAATCCTTCTGCAGCGAAATTTTCGTGGTATGAATCTTGGTAATCTTCGCAGGGATGCTGACAGCATTGACTGGAGTTCGCTCTATCAAGTAGATATGGTTGATGTAAAAGTCGACATATTTACAAACAAACTGATAAAACTGTATGATAAGCATGCTCCAGTTCGACCAGTTAAGATAAAACACTTACCTGCACCATGGCTGACCGCGGAAATTAAGGAGTTGCTCTCTAAAAAAGCTTTAGCCAAATCTCGGTACAATCGCCGTACCAATGAGGTAAATTGGCTGAAGTATGTTGCCATTAGAAATCACTGCAGTAAGGTGTGTAGGAATGCACAACGCCGACACATTCATAACTCAGTTGAAAACGGGGACCCAGCTAAAGTCTGGAAATTTCTTAAGACACTAGGAGTGGGTAAATCTCGACATGATTCTATTCCCAAAACTTTAGATTTAAACTCCTTGAACCAACATTTTTCTTCCTCGTCGAATCTGGATAAAACGACTAAACACAAAACCATAAATTATCTTTCTACCCTTCAAACTCCTAATTGTTCTGCCTTTGTTTTCAAAGAATTTGCTAGTTGTGATGTTAGGAGGACCATTACGCTTATCTCCTCCAATGCAGTGGGGAGTGACCATGTCAGCCGCAATATGATTCTACCCATCCTGGACGAAATTCTTCCAATAATTTCCCATATCCTTAATTTTTCCATATCCACACAGACCTTTCCCAGTGCTTGGAAAGAAGCTAATATCATTCCCATTCCCAAAAAGCCCAACGCTTCTATATTTTCCGAATTCCGTCCCATTTCCATTCTTCCATTCCTATCCAAAGTCCTTGAACGTCTAATTCATACCCAATTAAATGACTTCCTTACCAAACATAACCTTTTAAATCCTTTCCAATCAGGGTTTCGTCCAGGACATAGCACAACTACCACTCTGACCCATATTGCGGATGGCATCAGGTCTGGTATGGAGGGGGGCATGCTGACAGTCTTAGCGCTGCTAGACTTCAGCAATGCCTTCAATACTGTTGACTTCGATATCCTACTAAGCGTACTGTGTTCTCTTAACATATCTCCAACGGCTGTTGCTTGGTTTCGTAGTTACCTGTACGGGCGCCGGCAGCGCATCAGTGTCGAGGATAACTTATCCTCGTGGTGCAGTGTAACTGCTGGCGTACCACAGGGCGGCGTGCTATCTCCTCTACTCTTCGCAATTTTTATAAATTCCATTACATATAATCTTCGCTCCTCCTATCACCTCTACGCAGATGATCTTCAAATTTACGCTCGAGCACCTTTAGATAAGATTGTAAGTGCAATTGCAACTATAAATCTCGACATCCGTGAAATTTGTGAGTGGAGCAAGACATATGGCTTGAAAGTCAATACTAAAAAGACTCAGGTCATTGTTGTCGGCAGTCCCAGGATGATTTCGAGACTAGATCACACCCAATTACGAAGTGTTTCTTGCGATGGAATAACTGTTCCATACAGTAACACTGTAAGAAATCTTAGTCTACACTTCGATCAGTCGTTCACCTGGGGTCCTCAGCTTCGAGAGTTAAGTCGCAAGCTGTTTGCCTCGGCAAGGTCCTTGCGACGGTTACACAATGTTTTACCCATTGCCACGAAAATTTCACTTGCGCAAACTCTCCTTCTTCCCATCCTTGATTATGCGGATGTCAGCTATCTTGATCTCACCGAAGACCAACTTAATAAACTTGAGCGACTTCAAAATTTCTGTATTAGATTCATATTTGGACTACGCAAATATGATCATGTCTCTGAGTTTCGTGCTAAGCTCAAGTGGTTACCTATACGCCTTCGTCGGAATACTCACGTTCTCTCACTCCTTTATAATATTTTGTTTAATCCTCTCACCCCATCTTATCTTAAAGAACGTTTCACTTTTCTCCATGACTCACATTCGAGGTCCCTGAGGTCGTCAGAGAACCTGAAGCTGAGAATGCCCGTACACACAACGACATTTACTGATAAATCGTTTGCTGTTGAAGCTGTCCGATTATGGAACGCGCTTCCTGTTGTGGTTCGACGGGCACAAACCTTGTCATCTTTCAAAAAGCTGGTGAAAGCACACTACCTTTCTCACTAAACAGATAAAGCATGGTATTATTTCCTCTTTTCGGATATATTTTTAATTTGTAGTATAATTATATATCTATTATTATAGATGTTTATGTAACTATTTAAAATTGTATGTATGTATATATGTATATATTATATTACGTATGTGTATTTATTATGTCATTTATATGTATTTTTTATGATTATCTATTTTATATTTTATATCTATTGGAGCTTAACTTATCTTTGTTTTACACTGCCCTTTCTTTTTCCTTCTTTTATATCCATCCAAAGGTTGTCTGGAAGAGATCGCTTATTAGCGATAAGACCGCCTTTTGTACTTTTTATAGATGTTATTTCTTTATATTGTTATGTTCTTTTGTATGTGTACAATAAAGATTAAATAAAATAAAAATAAAATAAATAAAGATGTGTACGTGGGCATTAGACGAGGTCCTTTGGGACAAAGTCCACTTCCAATGATTGCCCCTAATCACCTACAATTTCATGGATAAGTTTTATCTTCTATTCTATTTTGTCGACATATAATTTTGTTATCATTGGTATTTTTATTAATATTATATATTTTTCAATACCGGGCGTGATCGATTTTACTCGGGACGAAATTTAACATCCCGATGTTTCGAATTCTTTACAGCTTTCAGCTTTGGTCACGAATGTCCAGTCATTAAATTCGCAAAAATTAGTTTTAAATCAATCAGTTCACACACCATGTGACGCTGTTGGGTTCAGTGATTGTATTAACAAGCGATTTTTTATTTTCCAGTTTCTCTAAGGTACTCATAAATTATCGAGGGCAATTCTTAAATATTTTGCGTACTTTAAATTATTGGCTCAACATCTTTGCTGCCACGAACGCATCACCCTGTAATAGAATAAATTCAAAGTATTAAAGATTTCTTACAAAACTGAAAATTTTGAAATATTTTCCACCCGTAAAGTCAACCTTAGTATATACAAAAATAACATAAATCCAAAATGTTGAACTATACGCAGTATTTAAACCGTCTGGCGACAAAGTGATCCCGGGCGGTTCGTCGCCGCAACAACGCGCCGCGCCGTCTCGCCCCAATCCCGGGAAATTACCTTTTTAACGGTCGTGCCGCGGCCCGGGGCCGTTTATTCAAACACTGTTTGAGTTAAGCTTCTGGTGTGGACTGGAAATTGGCACCAGAATATAGACAGGATGAATGTCGCTGTAACTGTTTGGTTTGAATGTTTTTGGTATGAGTCCAGTACTGGGAGAAAAATGGATTTCTATTTGAGGGATGTGTTACAAAATTGTACATGTTTGGGATAAGTAATTTGTTGAAAAATGTTATGATCAATGACGAATAGAATTGTAAGTTTATTATGGCATTTCATATTCTAAGGCAATCTGCAGCTACTGATGACGTTTAAGTACAGCTCAAGAACTTCTAAGCCATACAATTTATAAAGAGATTACTACCACGTAATGTGGCTCTCCAACTTTAAGGTAAATAAATGGAAAGACAATACATATACTTATGAAGTCTACCTACTTATGTCGTAGTATTAAGGACCCTTAATAAGATTCTACTTTTTCCATTTTCAATACAAAAAAAAAAAGTATTGTTTACTCGAAAAAAATCACAAGTATCCCACGTTCCACCCGTGACGAAAGCGTGCGGTCCACATGCTTCCCACCGGGCGCTGTAAATTTATAAATCAACGGGCCACGTACAAATTTACATACCACACACACCGCCCGTTATTTATTACAATAAACATGCCGCGATTTAACGCCGTATTAATTGCAATAATAACACACATGGACATAAAAATATCGCGCAGAATCCCTTTACGCGGGGAATTATGACGCACGTGCCGGAATGCGCACAATTTATTTTATTTATTGCTAGTAAAGCTGCTTTTCCGGTTTAAAATTTTGTGTAATCCGCGGTGTAATATTTTAAATGTGGAATGGCAAGGTTTTAATCGATTTTGCTCAATTAACACGAAATTGCTTTATTGGGACGACAATATTGCTCTCTCCCTCTCTTCTGCTAAAGTAAGTCCACTGGTGTAAATAGGCGTCCTCCATAAATCGCTGCATCCAACTGTCAACTGAATGCCTCCGTGGTGCAGGCGGTTAGACACCGCCTATGAAATAAGGGGCTGCGGGTTCGATCCCCGCACCGAGAGAATTGTTTGTGCGGCTCACAAATATTTCTTTCGGATCTCGGTGATGGCGGTGAGACCAAAAAGTCTCCGTAGTTCCCGATATCCAAGACACTAGACTCGATCTTAGTATGGGGTCAGATCTATTGTATGTGATTGTTGGATATAATATTTATTTTTATTTTTCACTATTACAATCGGCCTGCATACAACGTCTTCCTGCGATATTATCTAGGTTGTCCGTCCACCTTGTCAACATGACAATATGAATATACATAATACACATCATAATGCGGTCAAGATAATAATATCGCAGTAGTTGTAGTGCATGGTAGTCTGTTGGTGACTGACCAGATACGGCTGCCAAAATGTTTACGGTGGTTGCGGGTTGAAATCAGAGGGCACACTTCAGACTTTTAGGTGTCGTGTTTACCGTGAAGTAAAAGTTCGTGAGGAAACCTGCGCAAAAGCAATTTTGAAGAATTTCTATGATATGTAAAGTCCGCCAAGCCGCACTAGGCCAGCACGGTGGACTATAGGACCGTTACTCTCAATCGTACTCTCGATTGTAAAGGAGGCCTGTGCCCTGCAGTGTATATGGGCTGGTATACATAACAGTTGTCGACAAAATGTTGCTAGCGTCCTCAAAACTGTAACACAAAGTCTGAAACTCAAATGCAATAGACTTGTATAAACCATAATGTCTCCTACTTCCATAAATCATTGTTCGTATAAGTTAACTTAAGACATTGTACGGTCAGCAACATAAGTCGCTGAACACTTCACATTTTTTGATAACCTATTTATGAATTAAAATTTGTACGTACTACTCTGTAGTCATAAAATATAACCAAGTAAAGTTATTTATGCCGAGAAGGGCCATACGATATTGAAAATAATAATTATTTTGGATGATAAGACAATTCCAAATCTCGTGAATGTGTACCGACTTATGTTGCTGACTGTACAACGTATGCACGATTAAGCAACACCTTAATAAAAGTATGGCTGATTTTATTATTACTTACTTTACTACAATTTTATCGTTAAAAATGTACTTTAAACTACAATATGGGATTATTATCTTGTTTTGGATAAATAGCCGAGTAATTAATGCTTCTAAAGTTATTTCTTTAAAGCATTTTATTATAAATACTCAAACACTTTTATGTGTTTTTAATGTCTTCATGTGTTTTATGGAATGTTATAAATTTCGAAAGTATTTTACAGTTATTATTGTTTTGGAATCATAACGGGAACTGACGTGTTAATTACTCTTACTTATGAAAAGTTAATTCCTTACCAAAGGCTTTTTTTATTTCACTATTGCAATGAATGGCGAGACGAACATGCCGTTCGCCTGATGGTGCGATACGAACGCTCATGAACAGTGTAGAAAAACTAAACAACACCTTTAATTACAAAGCAATGTTTGGCATTCCACTGTACTCTCCATCCTAAGACACAAGATTTACAGTCTCAGTATGTCCAGTAGTTAGTCTGGTTAGAATGTCCTTCCATCCGAAACACATAAGTGTATTTACGTAGCTGTTCGGCGGGAGAAATAGACATTACGATGGTACCCACCCAGGCTGCCTCTGACATGAGATACCTAACACCAGTAAAAGCCTTTATGTTTATCATTATAATTATTCTATTCTCACTCATGAAAAGTTCATTACTGAACGTAGGCGTATCCCTAGAACTATTACAACGTACTGTTAGAACCAGCCTGTATCTTATTATGTAGTCTATTAAAAGTTCTTTTAATAAGCTATTGGGTTAAAGTGATCAGCCGCAAGGCGATCATGTATATGATATCAATACAAAGACAACAATTATAAAACAGTATTTTTGTAGGACTGAAAGACTCTCATATTTTTTGTACCACAAGAAAGAGGACCTATTTCTTGTGTATTGAAATTGTGACTATTGTGCCAACATTTGAAATACGTACATTTTATATAAATATTTTCAAAATACACTACATTATTTTAGTGAATTTCATTTTAAATAAACCTCAGTTGCAACACTACAAAACCACGTGACTACCACCTAAATAAAACTTCAAAACAAAATCCATAAATAGTACCAACAAAACTATTAGAGCACTCTTTGAAGTTTGACATCGTAACCCGCACAAGTTAAAACATTCAGTGTACCATCAAAGAGCATTCCACTAATTGAAAGCGCCTAAGCTGATAACACAATAAAGACGATAAGAGGTTCCAGTGACCAACACTAAACTCATTCTTTATGGTTATTGATATCATAAAAAACGTCGCGATCGACGGTTATGGTGTCTTGATTAGTTTTTATGTGGGTTCTGTGTGTTTACAAACGTAGTGGTGTACAAATATGTAACTTTTACATTAGTCTTTAGGTACTACTAGTTTTTGTAATTAAAATATCAGTGTAGGATACCTAATACCAACCAAAAAATATTGCAAAGTTTTAGTGCTCGATGCAAATTATTTGCTTTCAATTTTGTCTCACAAGAGCAGCACTGAAGAATATGTATACTATAACTAGCGGTCCGGCCCGGCTCCGCCCGGGTGCAGGTACACGTTTCAAAATGGCGGTCAAAATGTTCTATTCCGACTATCAATATAGAATATCGACCAATCGGGCCACGAATAAAATTTCCTCGTATTTGCTAGAAATGTCACTACTGCTTCCCTCCTATAGGTCATAGCGTAATGATATATAGCCTATAGCATTCCTCGATAAATGTACTATCCAACACTGAAAGAATTTTCCAAATCGGACCAGCGGTTCCTGAGATTAACGCGTTCAAACAAACAAACAAACAAACTCTTCAGCTTTATAATATTAAGTATAGATTACTAGCTTCTTCTTTAATTAATCATCTCAATCTACCAATCGTCATTCGATAGTAGTAATTAACTAAACAAATTTTCTAAAGCAACTTCTGCTAAGCGAATTTTTGTAACCATCAAAATAAAACATTATCATTATCCTTTCTCCAGCAATTAGATTTAATGGCCACACCCTTACGCCGCATCCAGACTAACAATTCGACCTAAAACTTTTTGCATTCAAGCATCACATTAACACGTCATTAATAACCCTCCAAAAGCATTGTTCTATCTAACCTCGATGGGCCTGAGCGACCGCACTTGGATAATCGACACTATTTACTTGCGAGTCAAGGATAGACGCCAAAACAAATTTCACACGGGGTCTAAACGACCACGGCCGCAGTTTAATCAGACTCAAGTGTAGACACGATAGCTACTGTCGAAATGCGTTGTCGAAATCTATCATGGTCCATTTGCTATCCCACTCTCGCTTATGGACATTGCGTGCGAAGAAAGAGACAGTAAGACCCCAGCCATCTTAATCTAAAGACAGGAAATAACCAGTTCCGACCGACCCGCGTCGGACATATCAGGATTTTTCCGGATTTCACCCGGTTTAGTGCACTCGTAGTAAAGTGGTTCTGGCGGGGTTTTTGTTGAATTCATACGTCGTTTGGGGTCGTGCGGGAAGTCCGTACTTAATTATCTTTTTTCATCGAGTTTTGTTTGCCTTTGTTTTGCTTTTTGGTTAGATAATGACTGCGTGAAATTGTATTCTTTGGGTGAAAATGGCCAGTTAGGTGATAATATTCATTTTTAGGAATTTATTAAAAAGAGACTTACGCCTTGCGTGCGTCGTCTGGTAACTATCTCTGCACTTTTCATGTGTCGACACTATTTTTGGATTGCTCGAATATCTGTAACGTAGTCTGTACTAGTTGAACTTAATATTGAATACTGAATTTTACTCAACCATTAACGTAATGATCTGAGAATCAATTGCTAAACGCAAGTTTGACTCCTGTGGAAATCCTTAAGAAAACCCTATGAATATTAAATACTAGAACTGCGCCGAAACAAATATTTATATATTCATCGCTGACAGGCATACAAACAATAAATTCATACTGCAAACTACCTCCAAGACCATACCACTTTGCATATATCCGAAACACAATCTCCATAACGGTGGTACACGCGCCAGAATTTCTTGGCTCGCCTCAACCCCGGGGCCTCGTACATAATAAAATAAAGATTTAATCCGGTGGCATAGGAAGTTCGCAGTTAAATTTTTAACTAACTGCGCCCCAATGAGTTCTAATTAGACATCGTGTTGCGCAAGTTTTGAGTGCGGGGGATAGTGGGAACGGAGTTTTTTTTTTTTTTTAGAACGACAATTGGGATTTTACGTTTTTGCTGGCACGAGATCAGAACTTCTTTTTTTTAAATCACGTTGGCGTAATATTTAAAACAAAAAGTTTATGGTAAATATTATAAGACTCTTGGCGAGACAAGCAATCCATTGGCCTGAAAGTAAGCGATACGAACGCTCAAAGACAGTACCAAAACCAAACAACACTATGAACTATAAAGCAATGCTTTGCATTCCATTCTGTTCGCCATTCTGAGACATAAGATGTTAAGTCTTATAATCTCCAGTAGTTATTGTGGCTACAAAGTCCTCCAAACTGGAACACAACAGTGCCTTTATACTGCTGTTCGGTGGGGGAAATACACATGAATATATTTTTATTGTATAGTTTTTCATTGCATACTTAATGTTTGTAACAGCAAGCAGCAAACTTTAAGATGTAACATGTATCGCTTGGATCCATTAATTGATATTAATATAAGAAGAAAAGGGTGCATAGGTTGAAAGGGAAAGGATATTATTAAGACTTTTGGGACGGGATTCTAACACGTCATTTTTTAACCCCTATTTTATAGAGCTTGAATTTCTAACTTCGTTTCTAAGTCTAGTCGCTAACATTCTACAAACGCAGTATTTGTGTTTGCTCCTAGTGTGCCACTAAAACTTAATGTCCTTAGCGTAAGTGCTCTCTCTTAATTATACCCAGTATATCCTCCTTCGGAACACAAGGCAGTAGCGAATTCATTTACTATGAGCGTACCTTACAATAAATCAAGCAGGCTTCTCGTGTCAATCGTTTAGACAAATCCCCGATTTCCTAATGATTCTTTGGGGCGGGTTTTTTGCATGCTACAGCAGTGGTAAATAAGAAAATCAGATATATAATTGACCCCAGTATCTCATGGGCCATGCTACTTGATGAAGGATAGCTGAAATGAAATGAAATGAAAATAGAAAAGAAAAAAGAAAATATTTATTAAATCCATAAAATGTCATACATCACTTAGTTTGTCACTTTATTTACTAGATTAATAATAATTAATTAGCTTTTAGCAAGCGTTAATGAGGAATATGTAAGAGCTTACAGACGATGCTAAGATTCCTGATTAATTATTAAACTGTAAAATCTTGAATTCAATATCCTTATTTAAGAAAACTTATATCAAATTTATATCATATATCTTAGTTTTAAAAAGAAACACCAGCAGCAATATTCTTCATCGGAAATCAACCTAGCTCTTTACCTAATTAAGTTTGAACGAACCAACCAATCAATTCCTGCAATCGGACCAAAAATAAAAAGCACTCAAAATTACTGTAGAACGTGAACAAGCCCACGCCGTGGCATGTCTCGCGCGTGTTTAATTAAAAATGCTAATGTTTGAGGACACACGCATTAACGAAGCCCCGTGTCTACCGAGATATCTATCGATTCCGATCCATAAATTATTCGAGGATTTGTATAGAGATGATACTCATATTATTTTTCTATAGATAGCAAAGGTATATTTAAACCTTGCTTATTTTTTTATATTAATTAATGCTAGAGTATAAATAAAGTGTTTTCATATATGTAAATGGATTATCGAAAACATTATTAATTTTGTTGCCTGCCTTGGTGGCGTAGTTGCATTACGGTAAGATTACAAGACTGAGGTCTCGGGTTCGAATCCCAGGTCGGACAAATTGATATTGGATTTTCTATTCATTATCAGCAAGGAGTTTGGAATGTGTGCCGATAAACTGTTAGGCTCGGCCCCGATCACATCGTGGGCCAGAACATAGAGGAGAAAATGTGGGTGTGCTGTTTGTACCTCTGTCTACCATCCATTCTTCCACTAATTATATCCATCAAATGATTGTATGTCAGAATCCTTCCCGTCCTTGTGCGATAAGTCCGCCAATCGTACTTTTTTTTCTAGTTTGAATTGTTTCCTTTTGTTTTATTTATGGTGTAAAATAAAGCTTATATAAATAAATAAATAAAATTACTTTTACGTAATTTTGTCTTTTCGACGTAATAGCCTTCATCATTAACATAATTTCGATTTAGCTCCGATAGAAACAAAGGATATTTTACATATGTCTATTGCAATGTCGTGTTTCCACAGAGACCAAATAGTAAACAATCTCGTACGAAGACCTAATGTTAAAACACAAATATTATTTAATAAATAAATAAATAACACCCAACAGTCACATACATAGTCCTGACCCCACACTAAGATCGAGTCTTGTGTCGTGGGTATCAGGAACTACGAGAGACTTTTTCGGTCTCACAAACACCCAGACCCGGAAGAAATATTTGTGGGCCGCACAAACATTTCTTTCGGTGCGGAGATCGAACCCGCGGCCTCTCGTTTCACAGCGTCCAACCAACTGCGCCACGGAGGCTGTCAATTTATATTTTGAAATAATTTGACAAAAGATTTTGAGTCTGGTTTTAACAACTCTATGAATATATTTTCAGTTAATTACTTAATATATGCCTTCAGCATTTGCTTTTGTTAATAATTGTAGTGTTTTAGGATAACAGCGTGCCTTAATTGTATTCTAGATGTATTTGCATCCTACGATTGTACAGAACAATCTTATTGATACGTGCCATTAGGCTCTGCCCATTTAAAGACGATAAAATTACTTCGTTGCTGCTTTATACGTTTTAAATAGGTAAGTAAAACGAGTTCTGCGCCAGAATTAGAAAAATACAACTTGTAAACACGGTATGCAATAAAAACAAAAAAATACATGCAGTCGAACTGAGAACCTCCTCCTTTTTTTGAAAACGGTAAAAAAAAACATATTATGCAGGCCTTCGTCTTTTGTGCTATTCCAAATTAAGTAAAATAAATGCTTTATATATGCCTTCTGAAGAGGCCGTAAATCGTGTTAGTTATTATGATTATATTTAGCCACAATAAATGTAATACTGAATATTAAACTCTTCCATTATACTTCAAAACGACTTTGTAAAATGTAGGCTCATTTAAATTAACTACATATTTTATTTTTCCGTTCTTGTATCAAACCAGGATCACAATAAAAATAGTTACTATTATTTGGACCAAATACAAGCATAAATTTATCTTTAAATAAATGATAACCCGGAATCTACGTCACACGTCTACGTCACGTCCGAGTCACGAACTCATATTATAACTCTGTCAGCTCACACAATTAATCTGTCACTTGCATCCCAATAAAACTTATCCGTCCTATTAGGTGAGTCGTAGCAACATCAACATGTAATAAAATCGAAGTCAATTATGTAGTGCAAACAGACTGTTTGTTTGTCACGGGCTGCTTTATAGCGGATCTGTTTACGAGTAGTAGAGGGACCGTCACTCCGGGAGGGACCTGCATGGGGTTCGTATTTGATCAGATTATATTGCGGTGAAATTATTTGTTTATATGAATAAATGATCTTGGTAACGCATAACTTCCTAAATTCCAAATAAATCCACACTCCAATTTTGATGCATTTTTTGCATGTGATGAAAGTTATTTACCACCCATAGCCACTAGCCTAAGCCTTTGCAATACCCTCGATGGAGTTCATCTTTGATTATCGCCCAGCCATCTTTTGAAAGGACATATTGAAAAAGATTTTGTAACTTTTTTGAAAAATCAACTTGGAATCTTGGGCGGCAACGGGTTATACAATTATGTTCTTTAAAAAGGACATAATGACTGTGAGCTCAAAAACATCCAAGGGGCTTGGAGGTTAATAGTTCAGATAATTAATAATTTTGTATTAGGCATATTTTCATGTCACCGTTTTTAGAAGAGTACAGAAACCTAAAACAATATCTTGTTTAAAGACTCATAAAACCATTGATAATTTTATTAATTTAGCAGTAAACCTTTCAACCTTAAAATACATACCTCATTTGACCCACATAAACATTAAGTTCCAAATACTGAAAATAACATTATATTCAAAACATTATTCTCCCATCTATTTTCACAAATCACGTAAACAAAGGACTCGGGAACAATTCCGCGCCGCGATTATTATTCGTCGCAAGCGCGCGGTTCAAAAATCCATCAAAGTGTCATCAGAAAGTTGTACGAACACGTGTAGGCGTATTTATTCCTGAAAAAAACTTTAAATAGACGGCTGAGGAGTTGGCATTGAGTTTTCCAAGTTCGGAATTGTTGGGATGTCATTATACTTTAAATCGATTGCGTTTATTGTCTCTTCTTTCCTACCTGACTTATTTCCGGAAATATAAAAAGGTATTTTTTGAGTAGTCCTAATACAGTAAAGAACATCGGCGAAAATGGACCATGAACGGGACCAGTTATGAATGATACATCAAAAATTTTCATAATTTATTAGAGTCAAAATGCATATTTCAATTTATTTTTAAAAAACCGGATAAAAAAGAAAAACTTAAAGTGTTTTTAATAATATTGAACGCATATGAGTGCGTTCCATCAGTTATACTTTGTTTTAAAATAAGGTTTTAACTACAACGTTGAAGGTAGTACTAAATTTAAAAAAAAGTGTAGGTATTTTCTATGACACATGAGTTTTCTTTGCGCTGTCATTTTGCTTTCTTTTGATTTCCGATTTACGACTACTGTTAATTCTCCGATTATCCTTGTATTTTTGACCACTTTGTAAGATTAACCATTGTATAACGATAACGCTTTGTGATTTGGTTAAAGTGTGAAGTATTACCATATTACCAACATGAACTCGGAGCAACAGTGCGCTCCTCAACAATTATATGGTGTTCCCACAGGAAAAGTGTGTGTGTTTTGATGAAAAACAATGATGCCAAACTTCCAAATCAAGGAGACACGGAATAACTAAGTATTGTTGTAACTGTTTATTAGGACGTCGCACAGTACTGTTGCTGTGTCCATGTCATGACTTTGATGTTGCTGCCCCTGCAGAGTTCTTAGATTCTATTGTAATAAGATAAGATGAGAAATAATACATTTATAAAATGTTTTCTGTATTTTATTTTTGTGACCACTGCGTATTATATTTCTATACTAATATATAGGGGGATTTTTCAAGTGTGTGCGGATGGCTAAATACGAAACTATGAAGAATAGCGAAAAATACTCAAAACACTAGTAAATTCTAATAAAATTCTGCGAAATAATGACAGCAAAATACTACATTTTCTCTCATTACTTTAAAGTAACACAGGTATGATGTACACCATATTCAACGGCTAGTTAGTTTTATGACAAGGGAAATTATAGAGCATAGTAATTACTAAGCCATCATTATGATTTAGTACATTTTTCTTCCTAGGTACCTGATAACCATAAGACCACCCTACATTAGGTATATTTGACAATGACAATGACATTATAATGTGCTATTTTTTTTAGTATAATCGTAACCTGGAAAGTTACAAATATATAAATAATTCTAAAATCTCCGGCTTTGCAGAAATCTTTTTGTAACTAGACATCACTCCTCATGCACTATACAACACAATAAACTATATCCCAGCTGTGTAAAATATATTTCTTTGTCAGGTCCCAAAATGTATGGACGTGACCGATGTTCTTTCAAAATTTATTATAGTTAGTCATTTTAAAATCTAAATGTAATAAAGAAAAATAACTCATTAATTATTAAAAAGTGATCATTTGCTACGGTAATCCTAAGGGAGAATAATACGACCTCAAAGGAAACGGTTTAACAAATAAAAAAAAAATCTGTCATCTGGACTAGAAATCAGGTAACACCTACATATAATGCTATTGCAGCCAAATTATTTAATTGCTTTATATTAAGGAAAACAATAACCTCTATGCACTATCTCAACTTCTATATTTTTAAAATAAAAAATTAAATAGAATTTGTGCTCAATTGCTCTCACTAAATAATATTCCCCTCTCACAGCCACTGAAACTTCCAACAAAAAGTCATAGAAACACTCTCAGCGATGACTAGTGAGACAAAACTTGTCTCCAATGTAAAAGCCATTTAACTTACCACAGTCCGTGCCAAAATATAAAAATTACGTGTTCCCGTTAAAGTTTTTAAAATTTCTCCAAGAGTTGAGGATGCACCGGGCATATTCATGAGGGGTGCGCTTGGTGCAAAAAAATCAGCGTCCCGACCGGGCCATAAAGCGCACCTGCTCCACGCCGTCGACTTAACGCCAACTTTCATATAAGGCAAGTTTTTTCCCCCAAACCTTTGCTTTAGTCTTGTGCCAGGTTGTATTCGCGTTGCTGTTGGATTATTTGATACATAATTAGATAGATATTGGGGGATTCGAATGAAGATTATTGGCATATAAATTTGAACTTTCAAATGTTTAGGAAATAGAAAACCATACGTTGATATTTTTTGTGAAACAGGAAATAAACAAATGTGCCATAGGATGAAAAGTTTACAATTCTCTATGCACAGTGCACATCAGCGATATATGATGTATCACGTGGGTTCTACCGGCGCGGCGTTTAAGTTAAGGCTAGGCTTCTCTTCTAGGTTTTTACGATATTTAATTTATTTTGTGCCAAAAAAACCTTCTGTTTACTGCTTTTTACATAAAAAAATTAAATCACTGTCCTATAAAACATCTTTCAATTACCTGGAGACAATCCAAACACACTGCAGATAATTTTGCAAACAACTTATCATATGGAAAGAAGGCATTGTAATTATGGCTTTCTCAATCAGACCCAACCCTATGCCATTACCGCAAATGCCAAAGACGTCGCGTCGCCCAACACATGTTGTAACAATTTGTCTCCGACACAATAACGGTATAGTGGCGAATTACCCACCGCACTGATTTCTTACTCTATCCCCCCTTACCCTCCTCCCCTCCTAGAATATCCCGTTAACAGTTACGTGACGTTAACGTACAGTTAATATCGCATTTGGGCTGTTTTTCATAAAGGCTTGTGTTGTTATTGGTGTTTTTGGGCGTGGATGTTGGTACAGAAAATACTGTGGAATATTGGATAATTTGTACGGTATGCTATGTCTGAAGTATTATTGTGTTATTGATACCTATATCAGAAAATTATTGTTGGTTTTGTTTGTTTCTTATTTTGTTATTCTTATACAATTGCGACGACTTGAACTTTGGAACTAGTCCATCATGCTAGTCCAAAGCTGTTTGGTAGGCTTCAATTTCAAATACACCTAAAAGTCATATTGTATAGTCCTGACCTCACATTAAGGTCTAGTCTTATGTCATTAAGGTATAAGAAATAACAAAACTTTTCAGTGTCACAAACACCCAGACTCGAAAAAAAACCCTGTAGATCGCACAAATATTTATCTCGCTGCGGGGATCGAACCCGCGGCCTCGCGTCTCACACTCTAAGGTATGCAAGCATCCTCATGATTTTCATTAACCTATTTAAAAACCGACAAACAAGCTTCTCATTCAAATTTACTTAAAAATCATTATATCATGTCTCCTTACATCGGACGCGCGAATTGCAAAAACGAGGTTATCGTTTCGATCGCGCGGGTGGTCCCACCAAGCCGCGGGGGGTTAAGTGATATTAAAATTACCGACGCTCTTCTGTTTTGCTGCGTGAGGGTTAAATAGTAAGGTTTGTGAGACGGGCTATTTTTGACCCGTTGGCTAAAAAACCGTTTTTTGTATTGGTCACCAATAATGCGGATTTTTTTTGTATGAGCGATAAAGTTATAGGGATAGTTATCGCCTTTCGAACAACATAATTGTCACGGTCTGTTTATAACTGGATACTTAAGTAAACTCAAAACACGATACGTGGGTCATTATATCTAAGATATTTATAAAAAATAGAGTATTATAGATGCGATGCTGCCTATTAGAAACGAGAAGAAAATCTTCTTATACCAATAATAAAAAGTCGACCTATCAAATTGGTGGTTCATGATGGTACGATCGCCTACAAATCTATCATATTCTACCATTACCTGTCTATCACTTCCCACTTAGAATAATGTTTCGTATTATTTCATACACCATTTTCACTACGCTATAAAAAATTTTTAGATAGTGTAAAGCAATCTCAGCGACCCGCATCTTGACGTAGGGTGGGTCCAGCTACGATATAATATCGGCATGATACGGGACATCGACAGATAACATCTAAAGGGTGTTCCGCTGACGATGATTGTGTTGGCTCGGAGCTAGGATGATGTTTTTGTAAGATTTATTTTTATATATCCTTGTATATTCCATAAGACTACGTAACGGTGTATATTGGAGACCCTCTAATAATATTTTAATGGAGTTGGTGTAACCACCCGAATAAAAAGACGCTGTGAGTACAATTTTAACAGGCAAATAAATATAACCGAGGTACACACATATGTTTGTATTTCGCCTCGAGATGTAATAAGACCAAAAAGTCTCCTATAGTTTAATAGATGCCTTAATTTATTTATACAACGGTTGTATTATGAAGCACTGGGCTTGATTTTTAATTTGTTTGCACAGAGGCGAACCAAATACTTTATATACTCAACTAGATTTTATATAAAAGTTTTACAAAACATTCGTGTGAAGTTTCCCTTCCAATAATGCTGATACTAAAATGTCTAGCTCCTGTAACGCAGCGCAGCGCAGTACTATTCGAAAACAAGACTCTATGGCCCGTACAATATCGCAACATGGCCCGTCGCTACTCGCGCCATTTGCTCCTTATTCCCTTTATTTATACGTTTTCTTGGGATTATATTGTATTGGAGGAAATTTGTGGCATGAGACGGAAACTATGGGAGGTGATCACATTAAAATAAATGTTTTATAATATGGTTATTTTACTTATGGAATAATAAAAAGGAAATTGCGCGACATATGACTTGATTCCAAGGTTTATTATGTTACAACTTACACTTAATGTATGATATGAAGAAATTTCATAAACATATCTTGAAAATGCAAACGAATAAATAATATTTATTGAATATGCTAACATAATGCCTCTAATCCTGTCCAACCAAGCTACACTGGGTATTAAACCCTACTTCCTAAGAGAAATACTTAAACGTTTCGAAATCAATTCGTGTACATGCAGGTAAAACATCATCAGAATCGTATAAATGGAAGTGAGACAACCATTTCAACATCATCATCATCATCAGTCTATTCGCGTCCACTGCTGGACATAGGCCTCTCCTATGGCACGCCATTGGGCTCGATCTTCAGCCCATCGTCTCCAACCGCTACCAGCCATCTTTCGGATATCATCACTCCACCTCGTTGGAGGGCGTCCTACGCTACGCTTGCCGAGACAATCATTTCACTTCTCCAAAATCCTACACTAGCTATTCGGTGCAGTAACACCAAAACAATAAAAAAATAATATGAAAGCTGTTAACACAGAGACCCCAGTCATTCAATAGCCATGCATAAACGCTGACGTCACTCTTTGTGCGGAAACGCAATAAAACAGTTTTATGAGCGGCGAACATTTTGATAATGCTCGTAAAATGTTTGCGAATCGCATTTTTCTTATATGAATTGAATAAATTAAGCTCCGCAAGATGACGATAATACATTGTTTTATTTTACAACCACAATATCGTGAAAGTTGTAAATATTCAATTGCGCGTGAAGTATTGAGGTTGCATTGCGCATATTTATATTGAGGATACTAAAAAACAGCAGGGTTGTTGTGATTGACGAAAGTAGCAAAGCAAAAGTGACGTATACTGCAGTATCAAGCTTATTGCATACTTATGGGATGGATAGTTTATACTTTATCCTCTCTTAACTATCAAGGACCTTACTTCCAAGGTTTTTTTTTAATGAATGGCGAGACGAGCATGCCATACACTGATTGTAAGCTATAACACCGCCCATGGAAAGTAGCAAAACCAAACAACACTCACCATGTATTACAAAGCAAGTTTCGGCATTCCACTATGCTTACAATCCTGAGACATAAGATGTTAAGTCTCAATATGTTAAAGGAAAATCCTGTAATGTTGTTGGCTTGATTTAAATACGTATAATGTAAATAAAGAAAATGATTAATAGAATGACATCCGCAGAATTGCAACTCAAAAAACAATAGGGAATGTGAAATAGTATGTTCATGCTTCAAATCCTAAAGTCCAGGACATACATATGGACATTTGAAAATCAGAATGGGAGTGCTGATTGGTTCAAACCATACCACTTATCTACGAGACAATCACTAGTCTGCAAATCATCTGACGTCCGCTCATACCAAAATGCAGACAGCGCACACAACCTCTAAACACAAAACACAGCGTGACGATATCCCAGGCAAAAAGAACTTTGACCCCAGCGGCAATTTCGCGTCAACTTAGTAACGATGCGAGCTCGGACGTTTATGAGGCAAGCTCCACTTTATTGGACCATATATCTTGGGGCCCTCGCAACCCCGCCCGTCGCTCGGGGCGATTTTTACCCCATATCCTATAAAAAACGTGTATTATACCCGCTTAACGGCAACCGTGAGCGGGAAATGGTTTAAATCTGCGCTCCAATGTAAATACCCACGTATTTGTGTAGGGAAATAGGTATTTTAGGCTGTCGAGGTGGAAACTAGATGGGTTGTTTATGGGGTTTTGGTTCGGATGTGAAATCTACTTGACTAGGAATCTGGAATGGTGGGTCGGAATATATGCATGTACTTTAAGAAATCATTTAGGAGGCTAATGTTTATCTGGACTTGCTGACCCTGAAAAAAGAGTATTCAGACAAATAGTTTTTCAACTAGTTGTCAATTTTTGTTAGTGTATAAATTAGATTTTTTGGTTAAGGGCCTAGGATTAAAACTTAACTACACATATAGCTACTTATGATTTATTGAGCCCTTTAAGTTTTTAATTTTAATTGCATAGGTCCGGCAAAAGAGCAAACAATTTACCTGATGGTAAGTGATTACTGCTCATGAACATCCACAAGGCTTGGATCATGGATTTGTTGACAGCCCATGAAATCAGAAGAGTGGGAAGGAAAAGAATGGAAGGAGGAAGGGGTTATTGGACATGCGGAAATCTCACTCACTGAATGAAAAACTCAACAGCAAAGCTACCGCTTCACGTATATAAATAAATAAATACACCCAACAGTCAGATAAATAGTCCTGACCCCACACTAAGATCGAGTTTTGTGTCGTAGGAATCAGAAACGACTAGAGACTTTTCATTCTCATAAACACCCAGACCCGAAACATATACCTGTGGATCACACAAATATTTGTCGCGGTGCGGGGATCGAACCCACGACCTCACGTTACACAGCCGGCGTCTAACCAACTGCGCCACGCAGGCTGTCAATTTATTTCCTGTGAGACAGTGAAACCACCCGGACGAGCCTTTCCATTCCTGCCTAGCATTCACTGATAATAGCGTGACTCTACCCTTGCAAATAGCAGTGGTACCATGCTAACATTATGTAATAATATTATCAAATAAAACCTAACGATGATATTAGCCAGTAAACTCAATGAAAATAACCCTAAACTTTTCAAAATACTGGCTTTTACTGAATTAAAGTTTTTCTATTATCATAATATTCTGTACAAAACCTACCACGAAAGAACATTCAAAGCTTTTTGCCCGTTTTATTGACATGCCCGACCAACCCGTACCACTATAAAACTTCAAATGAAAATATCCAAATAATAAGAAGGAAATAAATCGCAACTTAAGGGGTAAACATAAAAATTCCGAAAGGGTTTCACAAAACTGTATCGACCGCCGACACGTGTGAGTGCCGTGAGCGAAATTTTAAATGCTGCGGTGGCGGACGTAATGGGCGCACAGTGCAGATTATTCAGTAATTCAACTAATATTAAAATTTAAAAATATATTTAAGAACCTTAGATTATATACCTAAATATACCTGTCTAGATTGAGCAATGCCAACAAACGATGCGCTAAAACTGTCCTCACTTTCGTTGATATGTGTGAGTACTGGTCGTGTAATTATTGTAATCCAACTGTCAAGGTGTGTGTGTTTAGGGATGCCTACTCCGGACTATTAACTTAACTTTTCCCCATTATTTGATAAACAAAATAGGTTAAATAAAATATTTTCTCTTTATTTAAAGTAATCATACAATTAATTATATTTATAACGCATTTTAGTAAAAACAATAAAGATCTAAACCCATCTCCTAGTGTTTGTTTCCGAATAGAATTAACTCTTTGGATTTATTGCCTGGGGTGTTATCTGATTTCTGTATTTATGTAAAATATAAATCATCATAAGTAAAAGTTCGGAACACATAACTGAAGTTTTGTGAGGCTACGAATTGTCTTCTTTTCGTTTCCGCTGTTTAATGTCTCTCCAGCAATTTGCTAGTACGGAATCCGTAGGAAGTCTAAAAATATTATAAGGACCTTGAATAAGTTCTCGCTGTTTCTTCAAAGATGTCAATACCAGTACCCCGTTTGTGAAATTTTGAATGGTAATACACATGCAAGGCAAACAATTAATAAAATTAAAATTATTACTAGCATGACGTCGTGGGTTTCATTCATATTGTGTAGGTAAGTTATTATTTACTCATTAAATAAATAATGCCATTCTTCTTTTTTTCTTCTGATTGAAATATGATGTAATGATATTTGTGTTTTATCTCCCACAGTTTCAACAAATCTTCCTAGTAATAAATTGACAACACTGGTCAATGAAACTCATCTTCAAAATAACGAATTAAAAGTTCATGTTTTCTTCAAATAATAGTGGTTTAACAATAATGTTACCGATAGAAAGTGATATTGGTATTATTGTACAGTTTTCCCACATAATTGCGATACAATTCGACAGCACAAACCGTCATAATTAATTATTTTTCGGGAGCACGTTATCCATTTGTAGTTCAAATGACACTGACGTACGTGAGAAGCGAGTCTATAGTCCCACAAAGTTATCTGACCCGGTGAGAGAGTCGCTGTTGTTGAATTTGGTGTTGCCATTAAAAATACATATAGCAAGCAATAAAGTGGGTGAAGTAAGATTTTTCAATTCGATCAATAGTGTCAGGAAAATGAGTGGACCAGTTTTACTTGCATGTTATTTTTCCTTCCCAAGATTTCTAACAAATCGCTTCCCATACCCTTAAACAAGTGTATCTGTATCAGCCCATATACTATATGTCCCACTGTTGGGAACTGCCCTATTCTACAATCGAGAATGCTATTGAGGGTGGTTAGGCCATATCATAGGCCATATAGTCCACCATGCTAGCCTAATGTGGGCTGGTGAACTTACATACCATAGATATTCTTATAAATAATAAATAATAATAATAATAATAAATAACACCCAACAGTCACATACATAGTCCTGACCCCACACTAAGATCGAGTCTTGTGTCGTGGGTATCAGGAACTATGAGAGACTTTTCGGTCTCACAAACACCCAGACCCGGAAGAAATATTTGGGGGCCGCACAAACATTTCTCTCGGTGCGGGGATCGAACCCGCGGCCTCTCGTTTCACAGGCGGCGGCTAACCAACTGCGCTACGGAGGCTGTCAATAAATCGCTATGGTATGCAGGTTTCCTCACTATGTATTCCTCCACCGTTTTAGTTCGTATTTATTAACTATCAATACACACATGACTCCGAAAAGTCAGATTTGTGACCTAGGATTCGAGCCCACGACCACCGTGAACATGTTGGCAGCCGCGTTAGGTCCATTTACCAACAGGCCACCACGCACGTAAAGATACATTTTAGTTTATGATATGTGCTTACACCTATTTTACTAGTACGTACAAAATTCTGTTTACGTGGAATTTATTTTGAAAAGCTGACAACACAAGGCTGTGGTGGCAGCTACGCGTTGATAATTTTTTTCGAAGGGTATTATTGGTGTCTGAAGACGCTTATCTTCCTTCGTAAAATTGAATACCTGGAGTCTAACGTTCCTAGCGTCACTTTTTAAAGTTTTCGGCATTTTTCACTAATTTTTAATAATGCAGGAAACATAAATACATTGAGTAAACAACCAATGGCGGTTGTGTCAGTGAGTGGCAGGTTAATTGTCAATTTCAAATGACGTCTTTGTTTCCACTTTTGGCCACCGGGCCAGATAACTTTGTGGTTCTATACCAAATTTGGTAGACTTTATTTGAGCCGTGCGGTGAGGTGTGATGTGTCATCTAGACGAGTATATTATAATCTAAGTTAAGAACATACATGTCGTCATCGAGTTGATTTTTAAAAACGGAATGCCAACACCCTCTATAGGCGTTCGACAGAATCTACGCTAGATATTGACTGAAGATGTCAGGGACTTCATAAAAGAAAAGTCAGGGACATCTCAACGGTCTGCGAGCTAGCAGTACGGTTTGTTGGGATCAAGAGAGTAAATATTATCATCGGATAATAGTGCTGTAAGAGCGTGGAGACTTTCTCGCGTTCCGTGAGTAAGATTATGATTTCCTACCATTTGATCTGACACATCCCCACATACGCCCAGAATACTAAGCTATAATTAGCTGTGAAGTATAACGACGAGCATACACCAAGCATGATAACGAACTTTCTGTATCAGCCCATATACGTCCCACTGCAGGGCACGGGCCTACTCTACAATCGAGAATACGATTGAGAGTGGTTAGGCCATATAGTCCATCACGCTGGCCTAGTGCGGGTTGGCGGACTTACATACCATAGAAATTTTATAAATCGCTATGGTATGCAGGTTTCCTCACGATGTTTTCCTTCACCGTTTTAGTGCGTGGTGATTGACTATCAATACACACATGACTCCGAAAAGTCAGAGGTGTGCCCTGGGATTCGAACCCGCGACCACCGTGAACATGTTGGCAGTCGCGTCTAGTCCGTTTACCAACAGGCCACCACGCACTCTACGTTCTAGTAATTCGTAATTCGTTATACATATATACATAAACTTCACGCTAGGCAAAGTTGCCAGGACACCCGCATATTGCCTTTTAAGTTCAGTCCCACAATGTGATAGGGGCAAGTCTATCGCCAAATCAGGTTCAAATTTCTGACTGCGGGCTGATAATGAGTAGAAAAATTCAATATCACTTTGCCCGGCCTAGGATTAGAACCCAAGGCCTCAGCTATGTAGCCGTACCGTAGTACAACTACGCCACCGAAGCAGTCAAAATATACACATAAACAATATAATTATATCAATGAACATGTATTGTTCCTGTAATCTTCAATTAGACTAATGATTAGGCGTTTGTAAGTTTGAGATATATTTGTTTAATATTCGAATATCATGCCAGAAATAACCTTGTATTTTCTGTTTCTCACAACATAACAATTATAACATGCATATTAATTTGATGTATGAGCTACATGTTAGTTGTCGATATAATTAATTGTAACATGTGTTACGTCTGCTTTATAATCTATAGAACACTTTTCTTCTGATTTTCATCGTCATTATGAATTGTAATCCTGAATTTAATATTTAGAGGTGCGAGAGTTCAGAGTACTATTAGCGCGGTTTTCAGCGGATGGTTATAGTTTTCTTCCTTTGCATATTCCTTTCCCATCTCGTTCACAACATCACCATAAGTACCGAAAACTAAAACACAGAGTTGCAACACCATCGCGCCGCAACTACAGCGAGGTCGGCAGCAATAATCGTTAGTGAGAGACGTGTCCTCTACATTTGCGACTTCAACTGTGCCTGCGATTTGTCGCACAAGTGGAAGAAACTTTTTAATTGCTTTATTCGTTTAAACCCGCTCCAAACGATGTCTGTATCCAGTTTAGCATACTAAAGAATAACATGTAGTGTACGGTAGCTTTGTTTTAATTGGGGTGACTTGTACTGCTGTGTAAAATGTAATGCTGATTGCGGTATTATGTTTTAAATAGATAAAATTGATGGTTTCACACTTCACAGTACCAAATTCTATTTTATTATTTTTATTTATTATATACTTAAATGAAATGAAATGAAATGTATTTATTGGTCACGTAGGAAATTTAAAAGCTCTTATGACAAGTCAATACACATAGAACTTAATCTCTATATACAATATATTTCCTATACTTAGTATTACTTATTTTAATTTCTTGCTTTAATTAATTAATTTATTTAATTTATTTATTTATGTAACTTATTTATTTTAAATTAATTTTATTTTTATTTATTATTCTTACCATGCCTAATATGTCAATGATATAGTGAGCATTTTAGAAAATAGGCGAAGATAGTTATTACGAAAGGTAAAGTAGTATTATCGGGCCTCCAACAATTATAAGGACCCCCGAGTATCGAGATTAATAATAAATTCAGAAACTTATTGAATAGCAATATCATTTGAAATTCAATAAAAATAAAAGGTTGTTATTACAAAAAATCGAGGGATACCCTCGTTTCAAGCGTAATATTATTGTACGAAAGAATAATAAAACTCCCCGAAACCGTTTGACTGGGGCGATCTGCGCTTAATTTAGACAAAATTATTTTCAAAGTACCAAAAAGGTCGTGCAGGGGTATTAGTTAGGGATAAATCAGTGAAGACGAAGTTTTAAAAGCTGAGGTCATGGGTTCAAATTCAGGGCATGCCCTTCTTCTTTTTGATTTTTCGAAGCTGCATGCATCATATTTGAAGATACGACAAAGAAAAACGCTGTGAACAAACATGAGATATCTTCTGTATCAGCCCATATACGTCCCACTGCAGGGCACGGGCCTCCTCTACAATCGACAGTACGATTGAGAGTGGTTAGGCCATATAGAGATATAACTGAACGATTTTTATAAATAATCGAAGGTGTGTGACGGTCTCCTTTCCTCATTTGGTAAGCATAGTAATATCAAATTCGGATTTTAAATAATCAAATCGGTGGTAAGTACATAAATAATCTAATATACCTAATTCGCCCATCTACTAGCAGGCTCATGACAATGTTGGTATAGTTACTTATGTAATCCCCAATAAAATATCGAATAAACAAAAATATAATAGAGAATACCGAATAATCGTTTCTAACAGAATGTATTTTTATATCCTACTTAAGAGCGTATACACCTTGCGCGCAAAGTCAACTATAGGTATTTCTTCGTTAATTTCACGCACACCTAAGCGACCAAAGCTGTGTGCGTAGAGCTGCCGCGTCGGCTCGCTATACAATCGGCTCAAACAACTTTGATCCGTGCGCTTCAAATATTCAATTGAAATGTAACTGTAATATAATATCATAAAAATATTTTATTTGCATTATAAGTAGACAAATATTACTGTGCAAGCAAAGAATAATACAAATTTTGGATAATAATCATATTTTCGTTATTATTACATTGTTAAGTTGCATTCAAATCAGTGTTCAATCAGTAGACACTACGGACGTTTTATTAATCATTTCGTGTTCGAACACATAAATAGTGTTAGGGGCCTTACAACCCCTTACAATTACGAAATATATTTAATTTTATATTACAATACATAACATAATTTAGCCTCGGAATTACATCCCATTATATTACCTGAAGCATAATTTATACTCACTACAAAATCATTGTAGGTAATAAAAATAATTAAATATTTTATTACCAAAGTACTAAGATGTGGTAATCGCATTCCGCGCGTGGCTATTTTTACTACGCGCGGCATAATCGACTGCAGCCAGGCCGGAGCGACGAGCGATACGTCCTCCCTCTAGAAGGCCTTGCGGCGGTCTGATTTGATCCACGTCGGACAGCGTGTTTTATAGTGGTTTTTAAAATATTTGTAGAAAACATGAAAACTAATTTTGTTGAAATATAAAAATGGTAATTTATTGATAAGATGTTCTTCTATTATAATATGCAATTGCTATAAAAAATGATGTACGATAAGTTGGTGAAAAAAAATATGTTCTTGACGAGAGTTTCTGAATAATATCGCATTGTTTAAATTTTTATTTTTCAGGAACTAAACACAAAAAGATTATTTTTCTCAGCAAAATCCCTCCATAAGGGTCTTATTAGTCTGATAATATTTTTATTTTCATCTTATATTTAGTGGTTTCGGATATCTTAAGCTTCTAAATTGCCATTTAAAGCCTAAATAACGAAACTTGTGTTCAGTAATCCGTATAGTACTCACTAATTATCCATCAATCTATAATGTTTTCCACCAAAATCCCTAGATGACAACCTTTTCTAAAATTAGTAATAATTATTTTTCCTTGAAATTGTTTATTGGTGGCTATTAACTCATTTGAAAAGTCCTATTTTTAAGCCAAAAAGCGCGTAAAGGGTATAAACGCTCTTAAATATCATGCTTTGTTATCATAAACAAAACTAAAGTTGTCAAAAGTATGAAGTATTTCTGTATCACCCCATATACGTCCTACTGCAGAGCACGGGCCTCCTCTACAATCAAGAGTACGATTGAGAGGGGTTAGGCCGTATAGTCCACCACGCTAGCCTAGTGTGGGTTGGCGGGTTTCCTCACTATGTTTTCCATCACCGTTTATGTTCGTGGTGATTGACTAATACACATGACTTCGAAAAGTCAGAGGTGTGTCCTGAAATTCGAACCCGAGGCCATCGTGAACATGTATTTGACTATCAAATATTACAACCAGGTTTTCATGGCAGGTTTAGTGCGCCAGCTTTTCATCTGTAACGTAAGCTCCATCAACGTTCAATGGTATGAATAAAGCTCTAACTAAATAGTTATTGTGCGGTTGTAAAGTTTATCGGCTAGGGATGGAAAACGGATCGAGGATATATCCGCATAAAATATTTTAAGTTGTATTTTCAGTAGTGACTGTTAATTTATCATGTGTTATTTAGCGCGATTGGTAGTCTATTTCACTAAGACATATTGTGTTGCAGTATCGGTACGGCACTCGTACGAGATAGCTGTGTCGTCGAATCATAATAGTTGTTTACAACTCATTAGCAACCGACCGCCCGCTCCGCTACCTGGCGGCCGGGCCGGGGCTTTTATAGTAATGTCAATTGATTTACAACCACCTTCATAATGAGTGATGTCGAATCTGAGAATTCTTTATTGGAAAGTGAGAAGTGTATGAGTGTACAAGATATGGAAGAACACGAGGATAATGACTACGAACATATGGAACAAGATATAGACGGCTCACATACCGCAAGTAAGAGAGGAAGAGAAGAGGAAGAAGGAGAAAATGAGTGGACAACTGTGTTAAGCAAGGAAAAAAAAATGAAATCCAGACCAAGTAATATTGAAGTATATATCTCATCTAATGAGAAGCTGCCGAAGGTATTTGCAATGGCAAAATTGTTAAAATCACTTAAAATAGATGGCATTGAACGAGTAAAGTTTCTATCTCCTTTCAAAATCCGCGTTGACTTTAACGATGAAGATAGTGCTTCCAAACTAGAGAATAACCAAGACATTACAAACAGAGGATGGAGAACTAACAGGGCTATGGAGACAAATATGTCCTTCGGGGTTATAAGAAACGTAGATATAGGTCTAGACGAGAAAGAAATCATGACCAACATAACGTGTCCAGGCAATGCGAAGTTACTTTCTGTACACCGCCTCAATCGTCGTGATATACAACCACATACCCACGCACACAACCACGCATACAACGAAGCTGTGATGTAATAGAATAGTTATTTGTTTCTTTTTTAAATATTTTTTGCTTGTTTTAGGTTTATTTTGAATTGTCATGTTGTTTGTTTATTGTATTTTTTACTATTAGTTTCTGTCTATTAAATAAGTAACTCCGACTGATCGTCCGCACGTCTCTTGGGCCTCCCATTGAAAATCAGCGTTGTAGTATTGCATATGCAGTACTGCAGCAGAAAGCTGAATGGGAGGTTCCATTGCTGGCGCAATATTTATAATTCAGAATAATTCATTTTATATTTATAATTTTGTTCTTAGTGTAATTCGTTTTTTGTTTTGTATTCTTTTGGTTTTTATTTTTTGTAATTTATTTTGTTATTGTGCTAGCAATAAATAAATATTTCTTTCTTTCTTTCTATATATCTGAAGGCGGGTGGAAGCCCAGTGAGTCCGTACGATTATGCTTTAAGGGTTCTTTTCTTCCTGGCTATGTAATAGTCGATGGGCTGAGAATTAAAGTCAACCCATACGTTTTTCCAGTATCACAGTGTGGAAATTGTTGGAAATTTGGCCATATCTCTAAAAGGTGCCCATTAAACAAGACAATATGTCCTAAGTGTGGTGGAAGCCATAACAACTGCGACACCAAAAACTTTAGATGTGTGAACTGTCAAGGCAGCCATATGGCTCTGGCTAGAACGTTATGTCCAACGTTTCGTAAAGAAAAGAAGCTGAGGGAAATCATGGCTGAGTTCAACATAACGTATAGAAAGGCACTGACAATATATGTCCCACCACCCACTTTACACACCCCACAACAAAAAGAAACAGAGTCACACCAAGTTAATATGAAGAACTCTTTCGTGAACGATTGTCAACCCACTAGTTCTACGCCGAAACTCAGTACCCTGTATGCAGAAGTTGCCAAAGATAATAAAGGTTATAGCAAAAAATCTCCTTATCCCCAGCACAAAAAACTACGTCGAAGACCTTCTTCTCCATATGTGTGGTCTGAGGACGTTGAAGATACATACAACTCTCCAACTCAACAACAAAACGAAACGCCACTTGATGAGGAAAGGGGAAAATCTGTCCACATCCAAGAGTTACTTAAAAAAATTAAAGACATCTTATTCATGAGAGGTGCAACAATCCACGATAAAGTAAAAACTGTCATCAAATATTGCGTAGAATGGATGGTACTATTTATAGCTGATCATATTCCTGACTGGCCTTTATTTCAGACGGTTATAGAGTTTTTCTGCAATAATGGATAACACAAATAAACATATTGCAACGCAGTTTAAAATAATTCAATGGAACGCGCAAAGCTTACGCCCGAAAAGTACAGAATTTGAAGCACTTCTCAATCAAGAAAAGATACACATAGCCATCCTTAGTGAGACATGGCTCGACCCAGGTAGCTTCTTTCGAATTTCAGGATATAACATACACCGAGCAGACCGACAAGATGGATACGGGGGAGTAGCCATTTTAACACACTTCTCCATTAAATCAACGCTATGCGCAATAAACGTCTCGAATCCACAAATACAAGCCATCCACATCAAACTTCTAAACTGCACATTTTTGGAAAACATAATTGCTGTCTACTGTCCATCCTCAGCCCATACAACAAAACGTGACTGGGACGAAATTTTTTCTTTGGCACCAGGGAAGGCACTTATAGCTGGAGACTTCAATGGCCATCACATAAACTGGTCCATCAAGACTGACACAAGGGGCCATCAGATCTTCGATTCTATCATGGACAATAACTTTTTCACACTCAATGCGAATGTACACACACGGATTAAATTAGTCAATGGAACTATCCAACAAAGCTCTCCAGACATAACCACTACTTCAACAGACTTGGCGCACCGATTCAAATGGAATGTTATGAATGAGCATTTGGGAAGCGATCATCTAATAATTAAAATTGAAATGGATACTCACGAGCCTATTATCCTAAAAAAACGCAGGAACTTCAAAAAAGCTAACTGGTCAGAATATACTCAAATGATAGAATCTAAACTAACCAATTTCAAACTTTCTTCAGATAACCAATCTGCGTACAACGAACTCCTAGATGTTTTAAACAGTGCAGCTGATGAGACTATACCTTCCATCAGGACATGTGGAAACCCTCTGCAAGTAAGAAACTTTTTACCTAAACCTTACTGGAATCAAAACCTGTCCCGCATAGTGGCTCAAAGACGCTTAGCTTTATCTAAGTTTAGAGGTAATCCCACTCCTCAAAATCTTACAAATTTACAAAACAAAATAAGTGAAGCCAAAAGAGCAATACGACAAAGCAAACGAAAGTCATTTCAGGAGTTCTGTAATAGCATAGATAGCTCCATTTCTCCAAGTGAAATGTGGAAGCGGATGAAGTGGATTAAAGGTTACAGAGGACAATTAAACATAGCTGATCCTGACCAAACTGCTAAATTGTTACGAAACCTTGCTCCAGATTTTGTTACCCCGGCGACTCCCACATTTACTTCTGCGCCTAGTATCCTATGCAAACCTATTATGGTACAGGAAGTCACTAGTTCGATTAAAAAAACAGACACTGCTCCTGGACAAGACTGTATAACGTACTCCATGGTAAGCCGCCTTCCTGATATTGGTAAAATGATTCTTACCACCTTATACAATAGATTTTTATCTTCCGGGTTTGTGCCTGAACAATGGAGGCAAGTGGTAATTATTCCCGTACCTAAACGAGGTAGTGAGTCTGAACCAAACAGAGGCATTAGACCTATTGCCCTCATATCGTGCCTTTGCAAAATATTTCATACAATACTGACCCGTAGGCTTGAGTGGTTTTTAGAAAAAAATGAATATTTTCCTCAAAGCACCATCGGCTTCAGTAGAGCTAAGTCGTGCAGTGACAGTTTATCTAGATTAGTGGCAAGCATAGAGATCGGTTTTTCTAAAGGCTTCTCAACGGTGGGTTGCTTCATAGATATTGAGAATGCCTATAATAATATAAATGTACCATTTCTATTAAGATCTTTGGATAATTTAGGAGTAGGTTCTATATTATGCAATTACCTGTGGCAATACCTCCATCAAAGACATTTAAAAATTAATTTAAGCGATACTACCTTAATATGTCGAACTACAGGCTTAGGTATCCCTCAAGGTGATCCCTTGTCTCCAATTTTGTTCAACATTGCTACACTTAACATTTGCAAAAATATAACCGATATCTATGCTTTGCAATATGCTGACGACTTCATCCTTTATAGCAGTCAGAAGAAACTCTCCGAATCTGTTTCTGGTATTCAAAATTCCTTATTCACTTTTCAAAATATGATTGCTGAGCTTGGTCTAGACATATCTTCCAAAAAAACCAAAGTTTGCTTATTTAGCAGAGGTAGAACGAGGAAGAGCATCAATCTGGCTGTCAACAATAATCTCATAGAACAAGTAAATTATGTTAAGTATCTTGGCATATGGCTGGATAGTTCTTTGAAATGGGCCAAACACATCAGCGAGGTTAGCTCAAAATGCTATCGATTTTTAAACATTCTGAAGGTTCTAACTGACTCAAAATGGGGTTTACATCCCAAGCATCTAAGAAGATTGTACATAGCCATAATTCGAAGTAGGATAGACTACAGCTGTTTTTTGTACGGTAATAGTGCAAATTGCCACCTTTTGAAACTAGATAGGGTTCAAAACATTGCCATGAGAATCATAGGGGGATTTATAAAGACCACACCCATTCACGTAATGGAAAGCGAACTATGTCTTCAACCATTATCTATACGCAGACTGTACTTAACCGGAAAATATTATTTGCGATCAAAATCCTTCTCCAATAATACCCTTATCCATATACTAGAAGAATTATCCACCCTATGCCAAAGATCTTACTGGAGAAACAAAAAGCTGCCTCGTTTAGTAACTGCTCATAGATTATATAAAGGACTACATATTCACTCGAGTCGTATACTAGACATTTTTTCCTTAGATACATGGATAAACAGCATTGACTTAACAGATACAGTTAGGACTAATATTGAAGGGATTGATAAAGCAAAACGACGAATAAATCCAAAAGAGCTTAAAAACAAATGTTTGAAAATGATATCAGATAATTATAGCGAACACTACGAACTGTATACAGATGGGTCAAAGGATGGTCAGGATATGGGAGCTGCCTTCTTTGATCCCCAACTGAATATTATTACAAAGTTCAAAATTAATTCAAATATATCCATTATGAACTGTGAACTTATAGCCATATCTGAGGCCCTTTCATATATATTGCACATAAATCATGAAAACTTTGTTATATTTTCTGATTCAAAAAGCAGCATTCAACATCTGGCTCGTGTACCCTCGAGTCTTCGAGGGATCCCGATAGCCGTAGTAATTATGGATACTTTACTCAAAATTAGTGCAATGAATAAAAACGTTACCATCCAATGGATCCCATCACATATTGGAATCGGGGGCAACGAAACGGCAGATTCAGCCGCTCGACAAGCAACTCACGAAGGCATATGTGTTTCAAGTCCACCGCTGCACTCCGATATGCTTTGGCAGGTCAAAACACTCTGTAGACAAAGATGGATACTATGATGAAAGATCGAAATCAAAAGACATATGGTACAAAACTATTGAACCTCAACCGCTTCGTTGCCCTTGGTTTGAAAATAAGAAAATGGACAGAAAACATTTAGTGGCTTTACTAAGAATGCGTTCCGGCCACATTCCATCAAATGCGTTCGCGTATTTAGTAGGAAGGGCAAACACCCCAAATTGCACAGTTTGTAATGTAAGAGAAGACATACACCACGTATTGATGGAATGCGTACGGAACACTCAGCAGAGACAGCAAACGCTTAATACGACCACAGAAATAGGGATATGTAATAGTATATTAGCCTCCCCTTTATCAAAGGAAGCGTGGATGCTCTGTAAGCTGTTATTTGTTAGTTTAAGTAGAGATTAGAAAATAGCTTTTAAGCCTTTTATATACTTTTACCTTTTGTTCACTATTTCATGCGTTTGCCTTTCTTTTTGTATACTTGTCATATGGGGTTGACATAATCACATCGAATGTAGTGATTAAAACCCCTTTAAAAAAATGAGAAATAAAAAAAAAAAAAAAAAAAATATTGTGTTGCGGGCAGACAGAAATTGTTTATAATATTTGTTTATAGCATTAGTAACATGAAATTTATTTATTATCTTCATAATCAAAACTGTATACAGGCGGACTTAATGCCAGAGGCATTCTCTAACAGTCTACCTTTAGGTGAAGCAGAAATGAAGTATGTTTATTTTACATTTAGATAGGAAAAATGGTACATACCATTTTTCCTATCTAAATGTAATGTATTCTTTCTTTTCTTTCTATATATATTTTTAAATAACATTATTTAAAAATATATATAGAAAGAAAAGAAAGAAAATACATTTATTATTGCATGGCCACATACAAAAAAAAAGACATTGTAGCATATAAGATAGTTAACAGTTTGCCATTATATGCGCATGGCCAGACAACAATGACTCCCCATTCAGCTATATGCTGCAGTACAACACAGCTGTACTGCAGCGCTGATTTTCAATGGAGGGTCAGTGTGACATCCGGACGCTATGTCCACCAGCAACACATTTGCTTAACATTTTATTACATACAATGTTAATAAAATAATATTAAACAACACACTAAAATTATAACACAACATTAATAAAATAATAATAAAAACAACACACTAAGAATGGAAAAAAAGCAATAAAAAATAATAGCAACATCAAATAAAACAAAAATAGTAATAACAATTCCAAAAAATGAAAATAAAATAGCAGTAAATAATTCACAAACAAAATTCTAATTAATACTTTTGAAAAATAACACATTACAACACTGAAATAAGGCAACTGCAAATTATTCTACCCACAGAATAAAGAGTAACATAAATAAATAATAATCAAAAACACATCATAAATACCCGCACCGCACAAATAAAATAAAATGCGCTGTGTCATATTGAGCACGCCATGTGCAAAAACCGGCCGCGCCAGAATATCGTTGAAGCAAGACAATCTGTGAGTAAGACCAAACTATCTAACTATTGATTTGTTGATTTATGTGTTGTTAAATAATTTAGGAAATGTTTTAGTTATAGTTAATAAATAATACATGCTTACATAAATGAATTTTGACTAAGATTCACAGCTTTGCTTTTGATCTGCAAGAAGAAATTGTTTGTACAAGCGTTTAAAACTGTTCTTACTCTTTTTAGATCGTATAGGCGGCGGGACGTTATTCCAGCAGCGCGTAGCCGCGTATTTAAAAGATCCTCTAAAGGCCGCGGACCTGTGAAGTGGCAACGACAGCGGATTCGTGGAAGAACGGGCAGAATATACGAGGTGGTCTTGCCTCCAGGTCAACTTATCATAAAGGTATTTAGGTCGCTTAGATGCAATAACACCAAATAACAAAGAGGCCAAGTGTAATTTTCTACGCGCTGACATCTTAAGAATGTTCGCGCTGTTTAGGTGCGGTGTGACATGGTTGCGGCGGGGAATATCGAAGCAGAACCTAGCGCACGCATTCTGCACCCGTTGGATAAGTCGATCCGTACGAGATAGAAGACACGGACCATATACGACGTCACAGTAATTAAATCTAGACAGTACCAGACTGTCAACTAGTTTTTTTCTGATATTAACGGTGAAGTATTTCCTGAAGCGGTATAATAGTTTTAATCTGTAGAAACAGTTTTTCACAACGTTTTTAATGTGCGCTTCAAAACGAAGCTCAGGATCAAAAATTAGACCCAAGTTACGCACCGAATCCACCACGTCAATACTGACTCCTAAAATTTTGATATCTGGCTTAGCAGACAATATGGACTGAACTTGTTTTTTACTGCCTAGAATCAAGCATTTTGATTTAATAGGATTTAAAACTAAGGAGTTGCAGTTAGACCAGGACACCACTTTCTTCAATTCCTCATTAATTTTATTTACGGATGATGATGTCGCATCAGCCTTAAAAGACATATACATCTGTAAATCATCCGCAAACATGTGGTATTTACAGTCTCGCAAACAACTCGTTATGTCAGCACCATATATGATATATAGAAGAGGACCTAATATAGATCCTTGTGGTACTCCTCTAGTGACAAATTTGGGAGAAGAACATATTGAGGAACCATCCTCCTTCCTCAACTCAACATACTGGCAGCGGTTTTTCAAGTAGCTGTGGAACCATTTTATTGTATTGGGTTCGAACCCATAATAACTTAATTTCGATAAAAGTAAATTATGGTTTATGGAGTCAAACGCGCACTATTAATAATCGTATTGATCACAATTTAATATTGAACAAAACTATTTACTTCATTTTGTTTACTTGTGTTTAAGGACTTCCGGCTACTTACATTATTCTCTTATTTAGGTCCCCCAAGATACAGGCTTGACCCAGTTTGGGACCCCTGATTATTTTGTAATGCTCAAGACAGATATCCCCTTCTAGGAAAAAGAAGTGAGTTTATTTTTGTATGTTCATATGTATGTAGAATAGTTCATATAATTCAAGTATTCGCAATTAAATTACGCTAATGGCTGGACAAATATTTTTTTTTTATTCTTTACATCTGAAAGATAAATATTAATGTGTAAATATCCGCAAATATTTATTTATTTATTGTGAGATATGGAACGTAAATGATATTTTGTGGTGGCGGGTAACAAAATAATAAATCAGTTGTGTCGCAGACTCGGTCTTATTATTTGCGCTCATTACTAAATTCTTCTAATATCTTACTGGCGACGAGGAAAATTGCAAAATAATACTGTTAAAGTCATTATATTATTAATTACTATCCATTTAAGTATAATTCATAATGCCTATCGGAAAAATTGAACAATTTGATCTCGCAAGCAAAAAGTGGTCGGCGTATGTTAGGCGCATCGAACAGTATATGGCGTTAAATCAAATTAAAAGTGAACACGAAGTAGCTACATTAGTGGTGCTAGTTGGTGAAGCCACGTATGACTTGATGTGCGATTTATGTGCGCCTGAAAATCCGGAAACCAGAACCTTTAAGGATTTAGTGAAGATAGTCGGCGACCATCTCGAACCAAAGCGTTCGGAAATTGCTGAACGTCATGTTTTCCGTTTGAGACGTCAGAACATGGGTGAAAGTCTCTCTGAGTACTTACAAGCGTTAAAGCATTTAGCGAGTACATGTGACTTTAAGAATTCTCTGGAAGAAAACTTGAGAGACCAATTCGTATCGGGATTGGCAAGTGAAGAAATGCGATCTCGTCTGTTCGCTGAACCGAAATTGACCTACAAGAAAGCGGTTGAATTGGCGTTGGCGCTAGAAGCGGCTGACCGGCACGCGCAGGCAAGCGGGTCCGGGTATGCGCGGGACAGGACAGCGGAGGCGGCGGCGACGGTGTCGGCCGACGGCGCGCGCGCCGAGCCCGTGCACCGCGTATCGGCCGCGCCGGGCGCAGCGGCCGCTAAGCCGTGTTGGCGTTGTGGACGCGCTCATCGGCCGGACATTTGTCGTTTCAGAAACTATTCGTGTGATTTGTGCGGCCAAAAGGGCCATATAAAAGTGATGTGTAAACGGGGTTCTGTGCAGGAAAACCGTGAGGCGCGGAAGTGGCATAAGAAAACTCGTGGCGGACATAATTATATTGATAGCGATGATGAATCTGAATGTGATTTTTATAGTCTAAATGTTTGCGGTAGCAACGATCGACCGTTTCAAGTATTAGCTCAGGTTAGCGGGTGCAAAATTATGTTTGAATTGGATACGGGAAGTAAGTTATCCACTATTAATATGTCTGATTACCAAAATAAATTTTCTGAATTGCCTATTTTGTCAAATAATGTTAGTTTACGTTCTTATACTGGAACATTAATTGAACCGATAGGATATATAATAGTGGACGTGGTTGTTGGCAAACACTCTGCAAATGAGCTTAAGTTATATGTTATTAAGAACGGAGGCCCTCCCTTATTGGGAAGGACGTGGTTAAGAAAATTAAAAATAAATAATGTTCAAATAAGCGAGCATTTCGTTTTTAAAATGAATGAGTCTAATTTTGTGGAAAAATTACAAGGCGAATTTCCAACAGTGTTTTCCCGCGGCCTAGGAACTTGCACTAAGAAATTGTCTCTTAAGTTACGTGATACTACTCCGATATTTATTAAAGCGCGACCTTTACCCCTGGCCCTGCGTAAGCCGGTGGAATTAGAGTTACAACGGTTGGAGGCAGAAGGTACCATACGAAAAGTGGAGTATTCCGACTATGGAACACCGATCGTACCAGTTATTAAGAAATCTGGGGGTATTCGTATATGTGGTGACTATAAGATAACTGTCAACCCGTTGTTAATCCGCGAGCCGTACCCGCTGCCTCGAATCGAAGAACTGTTCGCCGCTTTAAGTGGTGGCGAAAAATATTCTAAAATTGACCTCACGAACGCTTATCAACAATTATTTTTGGACGAGTCTTCCCAAGCGTGTACCGCAATTACAACCCATGTGGGGACCTTTGTATACGCGCGCACGCCCTTTGGACTGACTTGTATTCCTGAAAAATTCCAAAAATTCATGGAAGAGACTTTAAACGGATTAAAAGGAGTAGCGGTGTTTATGGATGATATCGCTATAACTGGTAAAAATAATGCGGAACATATGTCTAACCTGCGAGCGTTGTTGAAAAGATTAAGTGAGGTCGGTTTAAGAATAAAGTTAGAAAAGTGCTCATTTATGCAGAATAGTATTAATTATGTCGGTTTTATAATTGATAAACACGGTTTGCATCCAGACCCCAACAAAGTAAAAGCCATTGTGGATGCACCTTCGCCCACAGATGTCACCCAGTTGCGATCTTTTTTAGGATTAATTAATTATTATTCAAAATTTATTCGCAATTTAAGTTCAATGTTGTATCCGTTTTATAAATTGTTACGCAAAAATGTTGTATGGAACTGGTCTGCTGAGTGTGAAGAAGCTTTTAAAAATGTTAAAATGGCTATTTCGAGCAACGAAGTACTTGTGCACTATGATCACAACCTCCCGCTGGTATTGGCGGTAGACAGTAGTTCGCACGGCATCGGCAGCGTGCTGTCGCACCGGTATGCCGACGGTAGTGAGCGGCCTATTAGTTTTGCATCGCGTACTTTGAATGCGGCCGAGCGGTCATATAGTCAGCTTGATAAGGAAGCATTAGCAATTATTAATGGAGTTATTAAACATCATCAATATTTGTATGGTCGTCATTTCATCATCAAAACGGATCATAAACCACTAACATTCATATTTGGACCCAAGTTCGGTCTGCCACAGATGGCTGCCAGCCGTTTACAAAGATACGCGACGAAACTTGCCGCTTACGATTTCGAGATTGAATTTATAAAATCAAAAGATAATTGTAACGCGGATGCTCTGTCTCGGTTGCCACTGCCTATGCCGCCTATGCCGCGCGCACACGAACGTGATGACGTAACTGGACTTACAGGGCTGAACTCTGTGTCATATTTAAATTTTGTTGAAGAAACGTTCCCAATAAGTGCTAAGCAGGTAGCTTTGGAAACTAGTAGGGATAACGTGCTAAAAATGGTTACCGAATATATTTTAAGTGAATGGCCTTTAAAAATACAATCTGAAGAACTAAAGCCATATTACCATCGAAAAGATAAACTCACTATCGAAAAAGGTTGTATTTTATACAACTCTCGTGTTATTATTCCATTAGCCTTGAGGAAGCAAATACTGAATGAGCTTCATGTAGGTCATTTAGGAGTAGTAAAAATGAAAAATGTGGCTAGGAATTTTGTTTATTGGCCTCAACTCGATTCCGAAATTGAGAAAATAACTCGAGAATGTAGTGCATGTATTCAACAGCGTGACGCTCCAGCTAGAACTTTACTACACCCCTGGGTTTATCCATCGCGACCATGGCAGAGAATTCATGTTGACTTTGCCGAACTGCATCGTAGACATTATTTAGTGACAGTCGACGCACATAGTAAATGGATAGAGGTACAGAAAATGGATAGTACTAATGCTAGTGCAACAATTTTAAAATTACGGGAACTATTTGCACGTTTCGGGTTGCCAGCTCAATTAGTTAGCGATGGGGGGCCGCCTTTTGGATCTACAGAGTTTGCAGAATTCATGCGTAAAAATCTTATAGTACATACAATTACGAGTCCTTACAGACCAGCTGGCAATGGGGCTGCTGAGAACGCTGTTAAGTCAGTAAAACGAGCTATGAAAAAGGCGGCACATGAAAAGATGGATATTGATACTGCACTGACGCGATTTCTGTTTCAATATCGTAACTGTCAACATGCTACAACTGGTGTGGCGCCAGCCGTTGCCATGTTAGGTAGACCTCTTCGGAGTAGATTGGATGTATTGCATCCAAGGGAAATGACTTTAAGAACTGTCGAGGCAACAGCTGAGAAAGCTGGCAGTTATAGGCCCGGTTCAGAGAGACAAGTTTCAGTGGGAGATAGGGTACTGGCGCGTGACTATAGGTCGTACCAGGATAAGTGGGCGGTGGGCTGTGTAACTGCACGTGAGGCGCCGCTTACTTACCAAGTGCGCCTTTCTGATGGTAAACTCTGGAAACGTCATATTGACCAAATATTGCCATGTAACAAAGCGGACAATCGGGGTAGCTTGCGAAACTCTTTAATTGACTATGATCGTCCAATTACCGAAACTGATATCACACCTAGTACGGATGGAAATGAAGTTAAAGAATCGCCCGATAGTACCTCAATATCGACCCAAAATGACTCGTCAAGTCCAGCCCTGTGTCCGAGTACGATAAATAGCAACACTTCACCTCAAATAAAACTACGGCCAACACGTGCTTGCAGATTTCAAGGAAAATATAGCAAATAATAATAAACATAATATCTATACAAAGAGGTTCCTATAGTTTTGTACTCGTTATATTTATGTATTGTCACACATGTGTATGTTAGTATTTTCTATTAGTAGAATTATAAGAAATGTTATAAGTAGTATTATATTTGTTAAAATTACTTTAGTCTAAGGAGGGAGATGTGAGATATGGAACGTAAATGATATTTTGTGGTGGCGGGTAACAAAATAATAAATCAGTTGTGTCGCAGACTCGGTCTTATTATTTGCGCTCATTACTAAATTCTTCTAATATCTTACTACTATATCCCATCATTAAGAATACTTCTAATATCATTGGATGGGATACTTACCTGGATACGGGAAGTAAGTTATCCACTATTAATATGTCTGATTACCAAAATAAATTTTCTGAATTGCCTATTTTGTCAAATAATGTTAGTTTACGTTCTTATACTGGAACATTAATTGAACCGATAGGATATATAATAGTGGACGTGGTTGTTGGCAAACACTCTGCAAATGAGCTTAAGTTATATGTTATTAAGAACGGAGGCCCTCCCTTATTGGGAAGGACGTGGTTAAGAAAATTAAAAATAAATAATGTTCAAATAAGCGAGCATTTCGTTTTTAAAATGAATGAGTCTAATTTTGTGGAAAAATTACAAGGCGAATTTCCAACAGTGTTTTCCCGCGGCCTAGGAACTTGCACTAAGAAATTGTCTCTTAAGTTACGTGATACTACTCCGATATTTATTAAAGCGCGACCTTTACCCCTGGCCCTGCGTAAGCCGGTGGAATTAGAGTTACAACGGTTGGAGGCAGAAGGTACCATACGAAAAGTGGAGTATTCCGACTATGGAACACCGATCGTACCAGTTATTAAGAAATCTGGGGGTATTCGTATATGTGGTGACTATAAGATAACTGTCAACCCGTTGTTAATCCGCGAGCCGTACCCGCTGCCTCGAATCGAAGAACTGTTCGCCGCTTTAAGTGGTGGCGAAAAATATTCTAAAATTGACCTCACGAACGCTTATCAACAATTATTTTTGGACGAGTCTTCCCAAGCGTGTACCGCAATTACAACCCATGTGGGGACCTTTGTATACGCGCGCACGCCCTTTGGACTGACTTGTATTCCTGAAAAATTCCAAAAATTCATGGAAGAGACTTTAAACGGATTAAAAGGAGTAGCGGTGTTTATGGATGATATCGCTATAACTGGTAAAAATAATGCGGAACATATGTCTAACCTGCGAGCGTTGTTGAAAAGATTAAGTGAGGTCGGTTTAAGAATAAAGTTAGAAAAGTGCTCATTTATGCAGAATAGTATTAATTATGTCGGTTTTATAATTGATAAACACGGTTTGCATCCAGACCCCAACAAAGTAAAAGCCATTGTGGATGCACCTTCGCCCACAGATGTCACCCAGTTGCGATCTTTTTTAGGATTAATTAATTATTATTCAAAATTTATTCGCAATTTAAGTTCAATGTTGTATCCGTTTTATAAATTGTTACGCAAAAATGTTGTATGGAACTGGTCTGCTGAGTGTGAAGAAGCTTTTAAAAATGTTAAAATGGCTATTTCGAGCAACGAAGTACTTGTGCACTATGATCACAACCTCCCGCTGGTATTGGCGGTAGACAGTAGTTCGCACGGCATCGGCAGCGTGCTGTCGCACCGGTATGCCGACGGTAGTGAGCGGCCTATTAGTTTTGCATCGCGTACTTTGAATGCGGCCGAGCGGTCATATAGTCAGCTTGATAAGGAAGCATTAGCAATTATTAATGGAGTTATTAAACATCATCAATATTTGTATGGTCGTCATTTCATCATCAAAACGGATCATAAACCACTAACATTCATATTTGGACCCAAGTTCGGTCTGCCACAGATGGCTGCCAGCCGTTTACAAAGATACGCGACGAAACTTGCCGCTTACGATTTCGAGATTGAATTTATAAAATCAAAAGATAATTGTAACGCGGATGCTCTGTCTCGGTTGCCACTGCCTATGCCGCCTATGCCGCGCGCACACGAACGTGATGACGTAACTGGACTTACAGGGCTGAACTCTGTGTCATATTTAAATTTTGTTGAAGAAACGTTCCCAATAAGTGCTAAGCAGGTAGCTTTGGAAACTAGTAGGGATAACGTGCTAAAAATGGTTACCGAATATATTTTAAGTGAATGGCCTTTAAAAATACAATCTGAAGAACTAAAGCCATATTACCATCGAAAAGATAAACTCACTATCGAAAAAGGTTGTATTTTATACAACTCTCGTGTTATTATTCCATTAGCCTTGAGGAAGCAAATACTGAATGAGCTTCATGTAGGTCATTTAGGAGTAGTAAAAATGAAAAATGTGGCTAGGAATTTTGTTTATTGGCCTCAACTCGATTCCGAAATTGAGAAAATAACTCGAGAATGTAGTGCATGTATTCAACAGCGTGACGCTCCAGCTAGAACTTTACTACACCCCTGGGTTTATCCATCGCGACCATGGCAGAGAATTCATGTTGACTTTGCCGAACTGCATCGTAGACATTATTTAGTGACAGTCGACGCACATAGTAAATGGATAGAGGTACAGAAAATGGATAGTACTAATGCTAGTGCAACAATTTTAAAATTACGGGAACTATTTGCACGTTTCGGGTTGCCAGCTCAATTAGTTAGCGATGGGGGGCCGCCTTTTGGATCTACAGAGTTTGCAGAATTCATGCGTAAAAATCTTATAGTACATACAATTACGAGTCCTTACAGACCAGCTGGCAATGGGGCTGCTGAGAACGCTGTTAAGTCAGTAAAACGAGCTATGAAAAAGGCGGCACATGAAAAGATGGATATTGATACTGCACTGACGCGATTTCTGTTTCAATATCGTAACTGTCAACATGCTACAACTGGTGTGGCGCCAGCCGTTGCCATGTTAGGTAGACCTCTTCGGAGTAGATTGGATGTATTGCATCCAAGGGAAATGACTTTAAGAACTGTCGAGGCAACAGCTGAGAAAGCTGGCAGTTATAGGCCCGGTTCAGAGAGACAAGTTTCAGTGGGAGATAGGGTACTGGCGCGTGACTATAGGTCGTACCAGGATAAGTGGGCGGTGGGCTGTGTAACTGCACGTGAGGCGCCGCTTACTTACCAAGTGCGCCTTTCTGATGGTAAACTCTGGAAACGTCATATTGACCAAATATTGCCATGTAACAAAGCGGACAATCGGGGTAGCTTGCGAAACTCTTTAATTGACTATGATCGTCCAATTACCGAAACTGATATCACACCTAGTACGGATGGAAATGAAGTTAAAGAATCGCCCGATAGTACCTCAATATCGACCCAAAATGACTCGTCAAGTCCAGCCCTGTGTCCGAGTACGATAAATAGCAACACTTCACCTCAAATAAAACTACGGCCAACACGTGCTTGCAGATTTCAAGGAAAATATAACAAAATAATAAATCAGTTGTGTCGCAGACTCGGTCTTATTATTTGCGCTCATTACTAAATTCTTCTAATATCTTACTGGCAACGAGGATGGGATATACTTCCTATACATTGTATACAAGGCGGACTTAATGCCATTATCTACCAGTCTACCTTTGGATGATGCAGGGATGAGATTAAGTGGGCTTATAAATATATACAAAATTAATAGGAACATAAATAATTAATATATAACGTACAAATACTCGTATAGTGACATTACATTTGAATGTATTGTCAATAGCATATTTTCGGATATTTGTCCCTTTATGCAAATCTAGGGACAAATATCCGAATAATTTGAGCATGCCTAGTACAATTACTTGGAACGCGGCGTGTAACCACGGTGTACCGCGCCATAAACCCTCACTTGACCCTGTGATAATGCCAGCCTGCCTGCTCGTGTCTACCTCATGTCACTACTATGTACTTTGGTACTATTGGAATAATCTATGATGCCTTTAGAATAATACTAAATGCATATTGTGATCAATAAAATAAATGAAGCCAACAGTCAGTACTGCTTCTTCATAGCATAGGCTTTACCATGAAAGTAATCGAAGAATAATCTTTCAAAAATCCTGGACAATAATAAGGATATTGTCATTTCACAGTTACAGAGGATGAAAAACATAATAAATAAAATAGTATAATATCTGTCTGTATCAGCCCATATATGTGGTTAGGCCATATAGTCCACCACACTGGCCTAGTACGGGTTGGCGATAGTATAATATATACTATAAAAACTTAATCTAAAAAATAAGCGATTTAATGCATTATGCTGTTGGTGTATCTAATAAATTAATGGAAATCCAAAGCCTAAGCCATCTAAATTGTATAAATTCATGCTGCTCATATTGGTTATTATCCTACACCAACATCAGCTTAAATACATATAATCTCAATTTTGTAACTGAAATAACAACTGCCATCCACTCAAACAACTAGCAAATATAAAACATGACAAAGTTCACAAGATATCGCCGGAGTTATCAAAATGTAACATTCTCTTTGTTTGCGTATAATACCAACGCTGGCTTTAAAATCATATTATGTTGCAACTGCATTGTGCTATTGTGGAACCGACATTAGCAACTGTATTAATATTGTTCTCTTGTATAATAACCAAATATAATAACGTATTAATTTCTGGTCCGTTTCCTACTTCCGGGCAGATAATTACAAACAAGGTATAATTCCTACCATTTAATGCTGGCACGTGTTTTCCTGAATCACAACAGTGTGGTAACTACCTTTGAAACCTTAAAATCTTCCAGTTTTTTTATTTAGACAGGAGATCCAACATTTAATTTTATTATTGTGACAATTTCGACAGTTATTTACCACTGCAACTATAGTATCCCGGAATCTGCAAGAATACGCGTCATAATGACAAGGACCATTAAATCTCGGCCAGCCTATGGCAACGTTGTTCTTCTTGACCTACAATAAATTATTGTAAAAACCAAAATGAATACGAGTACTAATAATTTAATTTATAAAAGGTTCAATACACATATAATTTTAAATATATCAGATTTCCTCACAGCTGTAACTGAAATTAATTAGTAAGCAGTACGCAGCGCCCACCGCGCCTTATCTAAGATCCTCGATGCTTACAAAGTAGGTACACACATTACAAGACTTGATGCTGATTCTAATCATGTGATTCATTTTATTAATCTTATAGAAGAAAAAATAAATAATGGTGTTGCGAATCGAGATGAGTTCTCTTATCTGTTTGAAAATTAAAGGAGTTTTATAGACCAAGGAGACAAGAAATAGGCTCAGTGGTATTATGAAATAGTTGTGTAAGCCCATGAATTACAACTACTTTGTGGACTAATTTTCATTTTTTGTTGGTGATTTTTCAGAGGAAAATTATTTAGCAGTCACACTATCGCAAGATTTTTTTTTATTAAAGCATGAACGGGCAGGTTTGATAGAAGTTTCAAATATAAAATATATCACTTTACTATTGGACGAAAAAAACAAAAATAAAGATTTTTTGCAGTAATACTTTTTTACGCTCAAAAGCACTGTCATATGAGCTTTTATAGATAGTTTTTATAAATTTATATCAGTATTCATTACAAATATTTACAAAACGTACCGTAAAAATGACATCAACCCTTGAAAAATAACGAAAATACCTTTGATGAAATTTTCAAAACGCACATCAAACAAAGGAAACCCTCAGTTCAAATTTGTAAAGATGCGATAATATTCAGATTTTTAACATTCATGTATCAGCTTTACAACCGAAAGTCATGGCGTGAAACTAAACTAACTCACACGGAACTAACCGGATTTTATTTTAAACCCAGACACTTTGACTTAGAGTATAAATTGGAATGACACAATTCGAATTTAATTTAAAACTGCGGTATGCACTCATATCCCGAGGGATTTACCGTCAAATTGGATTGCTTTCTACAAGTTGTGCATTTGCATAGAAACAAAAGATGTCGACTCGGTGACTTTAAATTTTCAGTTGATATCGAACTGGAACTTCGGTTGGCACGGACAATGGAATATTTTATTTTAATGAAGTTATTTCATGTCTGACTTTACTTATTTTATTTAAATTTACCGAAACGATTGCAAATAATACCTCGTTTAACCGTCTCTATAGGGGATAGAAGTTATTATGCATCTTTGAGAAATAGGTTATTGAATTTAAGGTTTATTCGTCATGGGAGTATACACAATTGCGATACAAATTTAACCGCCATATTGCATCTCCACCATCCGATATAATATGTCTTACGATGTCGGAAATATTTTTACAGGCGCGCAATATGTGTATAACTTTTTAAATCAATTTTATGAACGATACCTGTGTACATAAAAAAGAACACAACTTTTATATTTGATGCTACGTGTCTGCAGAAAATACTAATCACAAAATAATATTTCCTTTGTTCATTAAGCATTTACGCATATACAAAGCCCAGTCTTTAATAATTATATTTATGATCTTATGATTTCTGCAGTAACCTAGCATCTTGCATCCAGCGACTTCTTTATCTGACGAACTTTCTAAAATCTTTTCACCTTTCTCAATGATTCAGTGCTACTTTTGTGTAAGAAACTTTACGCACTTAAGGAATTGTACAAAGATCTACATACGGCTTAAGATACTCCAAAAGCCAACCAGGCCATATTTATGTCGAATAACAGATGATTATCTGTTCCAATTAGTACTCTTTCAGAACTATATCGTACTCAAGGCGTAGTTAATTTTCCAAGCCCTATTAAAATATACAACGCAGGTCGTAAAGTTGAATATGACCCTGAAATTGATATTAGATTAGTAGTAGACGCCGTAGACACTTGATTAGGTATCTATGACTTTGGGGATTAATTATTCTGATAATTGTGGTATAATTAATCCGATTCCCAGACAGTTAATTACTGTTAACCTTATGGAATTGTATCAAACCTCGTAGAGTTTTAAACGTGTAATTATAACTGTAATTCATGAACTCAGCAGGCAATTAGTGCCTACTGTCTCGTAGACTTAGATATGGATTTAAAAAAAAAACGAATATTTTTGTTATAGAAATAATCGCAAGATTATCTAAATAGGGCGACTAAAGTCATGAGCAACCGTTAAAACGATCTCTAACTAAAATATCTCATGTCCTAAACCACTTTTAAAATCGTGATTTTAGCGAGAATGACGTCTTGTTCTTGGGGATTCTTTCAACTTTTCCAAAAGTTGTCATAGCAAATATTGCAATTTAATATTCTTTATTTGGGAGAAATGCAACCTAATCTTTTAAATATCCACATATTTGTAGTATACACATAGATGTGATGACGCGGTCTACGATACAGTAAAATTATAATAGTAAGCCAGGTAAAATTTATACTAGCAACCTAACAAACCCACACATACAAGTTGGACGCCCACCTCGGTTTTGCAAAAAGACAAAAAACTAGGAAATAACTAGAGCCCGAGAATTCGCCTTTTATAGTTTTTATCAAAGAAATTCTGCATCGAAAAGAGCTCTAAAACATAACCGAAAAAAGAAGTAACTACCAAAAAAATTAATCTGCGAAACGGCGCTCGTTTTAAAAACGCTTTTAAATCGTCGAATGATTACATTAACATATCCTGCCCGCTCTAAAATATGCTTTAGCGTTGGCCGTTTAAGACTGAAAATTGCGAGAATTAAAATGCTTTTTTTCAAAAGGAAAGCAGTGCATAATGCGTTGGTTGAAATATTGGAATTTCACGGGACGCGTTTTTTAAAACCACGTTCTAATGCGCTATCTACAGACCTTATATGTCTCGAAATAAGGGTCATTTTCGTTATTTTTTGTGAGATATATTTTTGTCTCACACATGTCCCCAGTTCTGCCGTAGACACATGTCGATGTGTTATCCAGACTCCTTTAAAAATGGGGAGAAATGTAAGAAATTTCCATCTCTGTAGGGGTGGTGGTGACGCGGGACAAATTGCATTATTATTTATGGAAATTAGGGGGTTTTTACTAAGGGATGATTACTTAAGGTCGTGACTAGAAGAAATAAACGAAATATCAAAGGTAATAAAAGGTAAATATTATTATGAGCGTCTTTCCGAAAAAAATGTTTACTCTTCACTTTTATCGACTTTACTATATAGGTATTATACTATATTCATGAATGAATGGAAATGAAATGGAACTGGGCTGGACATGTTTGTAGAATGGAGAAAGATAGATGGGCAAGGAAAATATCGGAGTGGGTACCTAGAGATGGTCAAAGACATAGAGGCAGGCCAAGGAAACGATGGGAAGATGTATTTAAAGAGAGATGTGGAGGAGACTGGAGGACACAAGCTAGAGATAGGGATAAATGGAGGCAATTTGGGGAGGCCTACGCCAAGGAGGCGACTACCACAATAAAAAAATATATAGTAATTGTAAAATATATATTTAATATATTTTTTCTTTTTTTCTAATTTAATAAATATAAAGTTAAATTCTATTCATACGAAATAAAATATATCAATAATAATTGTATAGTATTAAGTATTGTATGTAATCCTAATGATTGTAAATTGTGGTAGAATAAAGGCTATTTTTATTTCATTTTATTTTATTACTATATTCATAGTAGGTATTATTTATATTTATGGTGTTAATAAAACTGTTTTGGATTCCACCATTGACCAAATATATCATAATTTAACTATCTCACATTTTCTTGAAAATAAAAGCACTACATGAATTTATCACCAAGACTAGCATTTGAACTCAAGATTTAGCTGTTCATAATCTAAGGCCTGAACATACAAAAAATGATCGTGTAAAAAAACACGGCTGATGTCTTTGATACATCATAAAAACGGTTGACAAGATAATAAACTATGAAAAATAGAATTACACATTTCCTTACATTTTCCTCCTATTTCAGTGGATTTTTTCCTCCGTATATCTGGCTGATAAATGGTCTCGAGGAATAAGTTACATCAAGTCTGCCGCGAATGTAATAAAAGATTATCGGACTCCCACGCGGATGACTGTCCCGTGGGAATGCCTCCGAATCCCGGCCCTTCATACGGGAATACGGCACTTATACTCTATGGAATTTATCTGCTAGGTTTTGCAACTTCGTATTTTCGTTGTATCTTGCTGACAGGCTTGATTTTGATTTAGTGTTTGCCGCTGTTTTACCAGTCTCGGTGTTTGAAAATGGAACGAAATATGAAGATATTTGAAAAAAGATTCTGTAGCCAGTAAGGTTGTATATCAAGACTAGGTAATAGTTTTAACTCGTAGCTTCACTATGTACCTATCTTATTAAAGTTCAACGACTCCATTGCGGATTTAAATAACGTGATATAGACTTATCAACCCAATCAATAGTCACAGTCCATTTATTAAAATATTAGGATATTTTCTGGTGGTAGGTCTCTCATATGTGGAAAGCCGCTTGGGAAGGTACGATTGCAAGGTATATTTTTCCCGAAAAATACGAGTTTAAATGCACTATTCTGTTTCTGTGTGAAGGAAATTGTAGCCAGAGTAACTACTGGACGTATTAAGACCAAACATCTTATGTCTCAAGATGGCAATGGCAGTGGAGTGTCAGGTATTGCTTTGTTATTCAAGGTGTTGTTTGGTTTTGCTACTGTCCATGAGCGGTCGTATCGCTTACCATCAGACAAACGGCATGCTCGTCACGCCATTCTCGCCAAAAAATGATGGGTCAGGTGTGAGATATGGAACGTAAATGATATTTTGTGGTGGCGGGTAACAAAATAATAAATCAGTTGTGTCGCAGACTCGGTCTTATTATTTGCGCTCATTACTAAATTCTTCTAATATCTTACTGGCGACGAGGAAAATTGCAAAATAATACTGTTAAAGTCATTATATTATTAATTACTATCCATTTAAGTATAATTCATAATGCCTATCGGAAAAATTGAACAATTTGATCTCGCAAGCAAAAAGTGGTCGGCGTATGTTAGGCGCATCGAACAGTATATGGCGTTAAATCAAATTAAAAGTGAACACGAAGTAGCTACATTAGTGGTGCTAGTTGGTGAAGCCACGTATGACTTGATGTGCGATTTATGTGCGCCTGAAAATCCGGAAACCAGAACCTTTAAGGATTTAGTGAAGATAGTCGGCGACCATCTCGAACCAAAGCGTTCGGAAATTGCTGAACGTCATGTTTTCCGTTTGAGACGTCAGAACATGGGTGAAAGTCTCTCTGAGTACTTACAAGCGTTAAAGCATTTAGCGAGTACATGTGACTTTAAGAATTCTCTGGAAGAAAACTTGAGAGACCAATTCGTATCGGGATTGGCAAGTGAAGAAATGCGATCTCGTCTGTTCGCTGAACCGAAATTGACCTACAAGAAAGCGGTTGAATTGGCGTTGGCGCTAGAAGCGGCTGACCGGCACGCGCAGGCAAGCGGGTCCGGGTATGCGCGGGACAGGACAGCGGAGGCGGCGGCGACGGTGTCGGCCGACGGCGCGCGCGCCGAGCCCGTGCACCGCGTATCGGCCGCGCCGGGCGCAGCGGCCGCTAAGCCGTGTTGGCGTTGTGGACGCGCTCATCGGCCGGACATTTGTCGTTTCAGAAACTATTCGTGTGATTTGTGCGGCCAAAAGGGCCATATAAAAGTGATGTGTAAACGGGGTTCTGTGCAGGAAAACCGTGAGGCGCGGAAGTGGCATAAGAAAACTCGTGGCGGACATAATTATATTGATAGCGATGATGAATCTGAATGTGATTTTTATAGTCTAAATGTTTGCGGTAGCAACGATCGACCGTTTCAAGTATTAGCTCAGGTTAGCGGGTGCAAAATTATGTTTGAATTGGATACGGGAAGTAAGTTATCCACTATTAATATGTCTGATTACCAAAATAAATTTTCTGAATTGCCTATTTTGTCAAATAATGTTAGTTTACGTTCTTATACTGGAACATTAATTGAACCGATAGGATATATAATAGTGGACGTGGTTGTTGGCAAACACTCTGCAAATGAGCTTAAGTTATATGTTATTAAGAACGGAGGCCCTCCCTTATTGGGAAGGACGTGGTTAAGAAAATTAAAAATAAATAATGTTCAAATAAGCGAGCATTTCGTTTTTAAAATGAATGAGTCTAATTTTGTGGAAAAATTACAAGGCGAATTTCCAACAGTGTTTTCCCGCGGCCTAGGAACTTGCACTAAGAAATTGTCTCTTAAGTTACGTGATACTACTCCGATATTTATTAAAGCGCGACCTTTACCCCTGGCCCTGCGTAAGCCGGTGGAATTAGAGTTACAACGGTTGGAGGCAGAAGGTACCATACGAAAAGTGGAGTATTCCGACTATGGAACACCGATCGTACCAGTTATTAAGAAATCTGGGGGTATTCGTATATGTGGTGACTATAAGATAACTGTCAACCCGTTGTTAATCCGCGAGCCGTACCCGCTGCCTCGAATCGAAGAACTGTTCGCCGCTTTAAGTGGTGGCGAAAAATATTCTAAAATTGACCTCACGAACGCTTATCAACAATTATTTTTGGACGAGTCTTCCCAAGCGTGTACCGCAATTACAACCCATGTGGGGACCTTTGTATACGCGCGCACGCCCTTTGGACTGACTTGTATTCCTGAAAAATTCCAAAAATTCATGGAAGAGACTTTAAACGGATTAAAAGGAGTAGCGGTGTTTATGGATGATATCGCTATAACTGGTAAAAATAATGCGGAACATATGTCTAACCTGCGAGCGTTGTTGAAAAGATTAAGTGAGGTCGGTTTAAGAATAAAGTTAGAAAAGTGCTCATTTATGCAGAATAGTATTAATTATGTCGGTTTTATAATTGATAAACACGGTTTGCATCCAGACCCCAACAAAGTAAAAGCCATTGTGGATGCACCTTCGCCCACAGATGTCACCCAGTTGCGATCTTTTTTAGGATTAATTAATTATTATTCAAAATTTATTCGCAATTTAAGTTCAATGTTGTATCCGTTTTATAAATTGTTACGCAAAAATGTTGTATGGAACTGGTCTGCTGAGTGTGAAGAAGCTTTTAAAAATGTTAAAATGGCTATTTCGAGCAACGAAGTACTTGTGCACTATGATCACAACCTCCCGCTGGTATTGGCGGTAGACAGTAGTTCGCACGGCATCGGCAGCGTGCTGTCGCACCGGTATGCCGACGGTAGTGAGCGGCCTATTAGTTTTGCATCGCGTACTTTGAATGCGGCCGAGCGGTCATATAGTCAGCTTGATAAGGAAGCATTAGCAATTATTAATGGAGTTATTAAACATCATCAATATTTGTATGGTCGTCATTTCATCATCAAAACGGATCATAAACCACTAACATTCATATTTGGACCCAAGTTCGGTCTGCCACAGATGGCTGCCAGCCGTTTACAAAGATACGCGACGAAACTTGCCGCTTACGATTTCGAGATTGAATTTATAAAATCAAAAGATAATTGTAACGCGGATGCTCTGTCTCGGTTGCCACTGCCTATGCCGCCTATGCCGCGCGCACACGAACGTGATGACGTAACTGGACTTACAGGGCTGAACTCTGTGTCATATTTAAATTTTGTTGAAGAAACGTTCCCAATAAGTGCTAAGCAGGTAGCTTTGGAAACTAGTAGGGATAACGTGCTAAAAATGGTTACCGAATATATTTTAAGTGAATGGCCTTTAAAAATACAATCTGAAGAACTAAAGCCATATTACCATCGAAAAGATAAACTCACTATCGAAAAAGGTTGTATTTTATACAACTCTCGTGTTATTATTCCATTAGCCTTGAGGAAGCAAATACTGAATGAGCTTCATGTAGGTCATTTAGGAGTAGTAAAAATGAAAAATGTGGCTAGGAATTTTGTTTATTGGCCTCAACTCGATTCCGAAATTGAGAAAATAACTCGAGAATGTAGTGCATGTATTCAACAGCGTGACGCTCCAGCTAGAACTTTACTACACCCCTGGGTTTATCCATCGCGACCATGGCAGAGAATTCATGTTGACTTTGCCGAACTGCATCGTAGACATTATTTAGTGACAGTCGACGCACATAGTAAATGGATAGAGGTACAGAAAATGGATAGTACTAATGCTAGTGCAACAATTTTAAAATTACGGGAACTATTTGCACGTTTCGGGTTGCCAGCTCAATTAGTTAGCGATGGGGGGCCGCCTTTTGGATCTACAGAGTTTGCAGAATTCATGCGTAAAAATCTTATAGTACATACAATTACGAGTCCTTACAGACCAGCTGGCAATGGGGCTGCTGAGAACGCTGTTAAGTCAGTAAAACGAGCTATGAAAAAGGCGGCACATGAAAAGATGGATATTGATACTGCACTGACGCGATTTCTGTTTCAATATCGTAACTGTCAACATGCTACAACTGGTGTGGCGCCAGCCGTTGCCATGTTAGGTAGACCTCTTCGGAGTAGATTGGATGTATTGCATCCAAGGGAAATGACTTTAAGAACTGTCGAGGCAACAGCTGAGAAAGCTGGCAGTTATAGGCCCGGTTCAGAGAGACAAGTTTCAGTGGGAGATAGGGTACTGGCGCGTGACTATAGGTCGTACCAGGATAAGTGGGCGGTGGGCTGTGTAACTGCACGTGAGGCGCCGCTTACTTACCAAGTGCGCCTTTCTGATGGTAAACTCTGGAAACGTCATATTGACCAAATATTGCCATGTAACAAAGCGGACAATCGGGGTAGCTTGCGAAACTCTTTAATTGACTATGATCGTCCAATTACCGAAACTGATATCACACCTAGTACGGATGGAAATGAAGTTAAAGAATCGCCCGATAGTACCTCAATATCGACCCAAAATGACTCGTCAAGTCCAGCCCTGTGTCCGAGTACGATAAATAGCAACACTTCACCTCAAATAAAACTACGGCCAACACGTGCTTGCAGATTTCAAGGAAAATATAGCAAATAATAATAAACATAATATCTATACAAAGAGGTTCCTATAGTTTTGTACTCGTTATATTTATGTATTGTCACACATGTGTATGTTAGTATTTTCTATTAGTAGAATTATAAGAAATGTTATAAGTAGTATTATATTTGTTAAAATTACTTTAGTCTAAGGAGGGAGATGTGAGATATGGAACGTAAATGATATTTTGTGGTGGCGGGTAACAAAATAATAAATCAGTTGTGTCGCAGACTCGGTCTTATTATTTGCGCTCATTACTAAATTCTTCTAATATCTTCTAATTCTTCTAATAATTCTTAATTAACATGTACTGCCTTGGAACATTTAAAACTTCTTCAGCATTGTTTTAATAATTTGTGATATTGATGAACAGTGTCAACCTCGTGACATAAAATATCTTCTAGTTGAAAGACTATTAGAGCGATTCCTAATTGAAATCATTTATCCATCAATCTCCTCATCCTGTATTCGTTTCTCATTCACAAGTATAATTATTTTAAAAGCCGATTAATCCTGGCTCACACACTGACACAATATTTCTCTGCTCGGTGCTGACAATCGGATTTACAACGTAAGGGTGGGATGTCTGGCAGTTGTCATTTGTCAAACGGTCTCGAACGAGTCACAACGAGAATATTATGTGATATGTAAAGATCATACTGAGTGATGCGGCGCGCTGATGGAAATCCATGTATAGGGGTATAAGAATGTCGAGTCACATTTCAGGTTCACCTATGTATATCCGAACAATTACAGACTGCAATATTTGTTTCAATTTAGGAGAGATCTCCACTATCTCAATAAAACCTACTTTATTTTTGACACTCCCTCTTATATACATCCCCGCTATCATTAACCGTCTTAATTTAATACTTTTCCTAAATTTATCACTTTACAAATGTACGTTTTTGCGATAGTCTATCTTTCTGTCTGCTCCAATAAATAAAACAAAATAAAGGTTTTATTTATTTATAAACTTTAAACACAAAATGTCGTATATTTTTAATGCTTCTTTGGATGTCTGAAGTCTATTTATTATAATATTTTTTGGTCATATAAATCTATATTAGGAAATTTTCTTGGTGAATATTTATTTATTTATAAACCTCCTGCTTAGTCAATATTCTTTCTCCGATTTACATTTAGCTCAATATCCCCACAATATTCTGTACGACTTAGTCTTTATTCGGCGCTCTGCCAAATGCTTCAGCTTCGCATGCATTTCATTGTAAACAGAAGGAAAAAGCAATTGAGATATGATTCAATATGCCTCGTGAATAATGTTATTATTAAAGTTCCAGCTCTTAACTTACTTTGTAGTCCATCAAGGGGTGAGGAGCCATTCAAGGAAATTATGACTTAAGTTTTGTAGTTTGTTTTGTCACGAACAAATTGTGAGAGTTTCTAGTGCAGTTAAAATCTGATAAAAAAAAACTAAGCTTTTCAATGCGATTGTACAGTGGTTATACTTATTGTTGACATAATTATAACTCAAATATTGTTTGTAGCGCAGTCGTACCACGGTATGATTACAAAGCTGAGAGCTGAGGGCTCAGGTTTGAATCCCGGGCCGAGCAAAGTGATATTGATTTTTTCTATCCATAAGCCCCGAGTTAGGAATTCATACTCAATAGGCTATCGACCTCTATCGCATCGTAGTACGGAACACACAAAGCGAAATTTGTAGCATCTCTGGCTACCCCTTTAGGAAAAAGGCATGAGTTTTTTAGTTAGTTGTAGTAGGATATTCACTGCGACGACTTTATTTTTCTTGTTTTATTTCTGTAATTATTTAAATTAAGTAGCATTATCACATCAAAATATAGAATTAAATAAAACTGAAAGGCATTTCAACATTGGTCGTTCCATTACATATAACCAACTAAGCATTCAGTTATATACACCAAACATGGGTCCGAAAGGGTGTAACAAAATTAAGCTGTTTGTCTAATAACTTTTCAATTTGTTGGACAAATAAAACACACCCGGCGTCCACGCGTTTCCGGACACATCTCTGCTTTAATTTTATTAACCTCATAATTTGAGGGTCATCCCGGCATAATTATCCCTTTATTACGTAACATTTATGTTTGAGTTAATCTTATTATGTTTACGAAATATTTTGAGTTCGAGATGAATGTTGGGTGAAAATGTTGGGTCACTTCATCTTTTAATAGCTGAGAGATTAGGGTGGTGCCTTTGTTTCATTGTAAAACTGATGTGAAATAACATATATGTTGTTGCGTTCATTGGGTAAATTAGAATGTCGTAGACTATATCTGGAGGTAGAATTTACATATAGATTGTAAAACTGATGTGCTGTTATGTTCATTGGGTGAGTTAAAATGACGTACTCTCTATATTAGGAGGTATAATTAATATGAAAATGTATGTGCTCTGTTAGCAACTACCATATAGTATGGTTGAAAATCTTTCTTAGTGGCTCATCCGAGTGTAGATACTTAATTGAAAATTAGTGTAAGTAATTGTAGGAACAAAATAAAAGTGCCATTCCAGTCATAAAAATGATCGCAACTTTATAAGTAAAAATATATTTGAACAATCCTTCCATAACCTTGAAAGCGATCCAGATGTAGACAAGCTTACAACTTAGAAGTTTACCAAAGTGGCCTTATTCAAGATGGAGCAGTTGGCATTATGAAAGATAACGTAACGGGCGGAAACTAATGCAATATAGCAAAAGTAATACCGGCAGTGTTCGATGAAACAATTACCAAGCAGATAACTCCCGAGTGATGTAGCGGACGTTATACGAACAGAAAATGTTTTTTGGGTACCGAACGTAGTGAAGGGAGGCAGCGGAGAAGAGATAAATAATACGTTTACGATCGTAGATTTTTTAATAAGATGTATTTTGTAGAAGTTGATGTCATTTGAAATGGTAATTAGAGGAATGGGAGATGCAAAAACATTGTTAAATACTGATATGGAAATAAGTTTGTAGATGTGGTTTGCAAATCGTAGAATCCTAAGCATAGATTGTACTACAGAGTTCTATTTCAATTACATTATATTATTGTATGTAAAAATAAACACATCTAGTCATGTCAGTATTTTTGTGAATACAAAGTTCTTACTGCCTCGGTGGCGTAGTTGTACTCCGGTACGGTTACAAAGCTGAGGTCTCGGGTTCGAATCCCGGGTTGGGCAAAGTGATATTGGATTTTTCTATTCATTATCAGCCCAGAGTCAGGAATTTGTGCCCGATATGGTGATAGGCTCGCCACCTATCACATCATGGGACGGAACATACAAGGCGAAATGTGGGTGTCTTGGCGCCTCTGCCTACCCCTTCTGGGATATAGGCGTGAGTTTATGTATGTACAAAGTTCTTAGATATTATGACCGCTAACTGATAACCAACAAGCCCTCACCTCAGAAAACTTAGCCACTTTTCTAGACCCTCCAAGGCATCTTTTATTTGAAGTCCACGGCTTCGGAGATAAGACACGGATCGAGGTAACTTTCCTTACGCGCGAACTTCAAACAATCAAGTCTTTATGCTGTCCATTCTTCGGTGAAAAGTAATTAGCGTTTGCGAGACGTTTTCATATCTTTTTTGCGAAAGACTGTGAGGGCCATTGTTTTAAACCCCTCAAACTTCATTTAAAAACCAGACGATGTCATTCAACTTTATAATTGTTTCAAAAGTCTGCTTTCTTTCCATCCTGCCGTTTGCATTATCTTCTCTTTGGCCATTAAAAGGATTAAAGCCACCCGCGAGGACAGTAACGATCGAGGAAATAGATTAATTACAAATACGTGCGCTCAATGGATAGAACTTATCCGTTCTACATTTGCTATTAACTTAATGTAGGAAAAGGTATGTTCTAGTATTCTAGATGATTTCTACGTTCTCCGCCTGTATACGGGATTTTTCAGCATTAAAATGTGTCTTTATGATAATGGCGTCAAGGATTTTTTTTGACAATTTTGTAATAAATTTTGTTTTTTTATTAAGAGCGTATACACCTTGCACGCAAAGTCAACTATAGGTATTTCTTCGTTAATTTCACGCACACATAAGCGACCAAAGCTGTGTGCGTAGAGCTGCCGCGTCGGCTCGCTATACAATCGGCTCAAACAACTTTGATCCGTGCGCTTCAAATATTCAATTGAAATGTAACTTTAATATATCATAAAAATATTTTATTTGCATTATAAGTAGACAAATATTACTATGCAAGCAAAGAATAATACAAATTTTGGATACTAATAATATTTTCGTTATTATTACATTGTTAAGTTGCATTCAAATCAGTGTTCAATCAGTAGACACTGTATCAGCCCATATACGTCCCACTGCAGGGCACGGGCCTACTCTACAATCGAGAATACGATTGAGAGTGGTTAGGCCATATAGTCCACCACGCTGGCCTAGTGCGGGTTGGCGGACTTACATACCATAGAAATTCTTATGAATCGCTATGGTATGCATATGGTTTCCTCACGATGTTTTCCTTCACCGTTTTAGTGCGTGGTGATTGATTATCAATACGCACATAACTCCGAAAAGTCAGAGGTGTGCCCTGGGATTCGAACCCGCGACCACCGTGAACATGTTGGCAGCCGCGTCTAGTCCGTTTACCAACAGGCCACCACGCACTTTTCAGTAGACACTACGGACGTTTTATTAATCATTTCGTGTTCGAACACAGTGAAAAAAAATATGTTCTTGACGAGAGTTTCTGAATAATTTCGCATTGTTTAAATTTTTATTTTTCAGGAACTAAACACAAAAATATTATTTTTCTCAGCAAAATCCCTCCATAAGGGTCTTATTAGTCTGATAATATTTTTATTTTCATCTTATATTTAGTGGTTAAGGATATCTTAAGCTTCTAAATTGCCATTTAAAGCCTAAATAACGAAACTTGTGTTCAGTAATCCGTATAGTACTCATAAATTATCCATCAATCTATAATGTTTTCCACCAAAATCCCTAGATGACAACCTTTTCTAAAATTAGTAATAATTATTTTTTCCTTTAAATTGTTTATTGGTGGTTATTAACTCATTTGAAAAGTCCTGTTTTTAAGCCAAAAAGCGCGTGCAGGGTATAAACGCTCTTAAGCATCTTAATCTCTCAAATTATTTGCGAGGCAGTTGGCTGCCAGTTAAGCTGATTTATAAACATAACATTTTTCATATACTTTCCCTAGATTCTCGGAAGCTGCGAATAACGAAAAAAACATGTTCATAAATGCAATAAAAAATACGTTAAAGTCAATCAATTTAAAAAACCCCACGGCAGCCAGATTTGCAATCTGCGGATCAGCAAAACCCCTATTCAAACACATCCAGCCATCCCCGCTGAATGAAACGACAAACACCGAAAAAATCTAAAAACCGTTGGTTTTAGTGACGCAAATCGGCGGGTTCCAATTGAAACAAACTAAAAATATTAAACGTACACATTGAATGTTGGAATTACTATTGTTGCTTCAATAGTTTATGTACCCTCGGGAACTTTTAGTTTCCTCGGAATAAAAACTGCTGCGTGTTACTCTTTTACTTGTTTTCATTCCATTATAGGATATTGTGAATAGAAGCTATTAGTGAAATAAAATGCAAATAACTTATTGTTTGGTGGAATAAAGAAAGTACTATTTAACAGTCTCCTACATACTGATGCATTTGAGTTTATAACTATGTATTTACTTGGTATTAGGATAACAGCCTGATTATTAGAGTCACTCGGCTACTTCTGCTAAATAATATTTATTGCTAAATTATATTTTATATTTATGTCATTCCTCCCGATGGCAACACGTATCGTAAAAATACCACGCAGTGGTATCGCATTTCAAATTTCAGCTAGTGTATATCCGGTTTATGCTCGACCGACGATAGGTTCATCTATCAAATAACTTATTTTGATTTGGTTCATCGTGAACTTTCCTAAAATAGATAATAGATTTTGCTGTTAGTGACTTTATTGCTATATTTCGGGAGCAATCTAGGTTTAGACCCTGGCTTAACGGTCAACTAGGCACCTATGTTCACCTAGGCTCTATATTCTACAGACATACGCCATGTTCTCCTAGCAAGTTTATTCTTAGTAAACTTTGTTTGTCCAGGCTAAAATTTCGTCCACGTCATTTGATTGCAGTTTGCACGCTCTTCCTGTTGGCAACCGAACAAGTTCCTACATAAATAAATAAACTGATAATTTACGAGTCCAGGCCTCGCTATATGGAACATTTCCAATTGAGAGCATAAAGGAAACAGCCAATGTACTGATGACAAATCAATAGAAGCAATTTAACGGGGCCGTGCCGCGACGGAGGCGGGCGGCCCTTCGCACGCCATGCATCATATTAAATTGAACGCTTGATTTGTAGCACTGAAAGAACGTTTTCAATACTCCTTATTGAACCATTACGTCTAATGGCTGTGACAATGGCGCATTACAAATTTGTCTCGCCGCGGATGGGACAGCTCGAGACGCTCTCGACGACGCGGAAGACAAAGTAAATCTTATTATCGACGTGCGAAGGTCCTTTTTCCGTTGTATGTACGGCACGTCCCAATTGGGTTTATAGCCGGATATTGTAAAATGGTAGTAGTTTAGCCGCACAATGTGTTGTAGGCATTGACGGGCCGCAGCTTGTTGGTTTGATTGTGTTCGGTATTGTAATAGAGTTTAATTTGATGTACCAGCCAGAAATAGTAATCAAATTTCACGCATTCTGGATATTGGTGATCGGAGATCTGAGGCGAACACATTTGATGGAGTTTCGATAGTATTCTCGGATGTCAAAGCAACCGTTTGATATGAACTTTGATTATAATGGCTGGATGTAATTTCAACGGTGTTCGGATAAGAATATTAATATCTGCTCTTGATAGTTGTAGGATGGCGTGTGACTTGAATGTGAAATTAGATATTACATAGCCTTCCGAGTGGCATAGGAAGCTATAGTGCGATAATTTCCATCAAGATATTTTGATATATTAAATTATATTAAATTGACATAAAGAGTAAACTTCTTTAGTGATGTTTCCTATCAGTATTTGGTCATTAATATAGCATTCAAAATTGTTAATACCTATAATCAATAACACATAATATTTTGCTAGTTTAATGATTTAAAATCGAACTAGAGTTATATTTAGGTTCAGACACAACATTCTCAAAATGAACGAACTTTTTAGCAAGTTCTTTGGCAGGGTACAACAAATTTCTACGGAAATCGAACGTAATTCTCCCCGGGAAGCTCTAGATAACAACATCGACGACATCTAAATAAGTTACAACTTGCAACATACTGCGGAAGTAAAACTCTACAAGGAATGAAATAACCTCAATTTGTTTTGCGTACGAATACAAATATAAAGAATTCTGAAATTTATCCACACAACATAATTTTTTAGAACAATCCTTTAAATTTTTAAGTAGTTTGCATAAACCTAACGTATTTTTATTAGCTTATTACTATCATAGATTTATAATATCTGTATCAGCCCATATACGTCCCACTGCAGGGCACGGGCCTACTCTACAATCGACAGTAGGATTGAGAGTGGTTAGGCCATATAGTCCACCACGCTGGCCTAGTGCGGGTTGGTTGGTTTATAATATAAAATGTTTTATTTTTAAATAATTCATTCGTCTTACCTGCAGGACAATTGCAGTCAGCATCCCTGGTCTCCCGTCGCAGTAACTCCGTCTCCGAACTCACCACAGGGTCCGGCTGCACTGTCTTCTTCACCTCCAGGATCTGCTCTTCCAGCGCCAACACCCGCAGCTCCAGACAATGCTGCCTGTACACTCCATACCCACACAGCACGAAGAAGAATCCACAACAGCACCACAAAACACCAGCATTGAGTACGTTCTCCCGCGCGCCTTCTCTCTTTGGATTCGCCATGGCTCTGTCAGACCTTGGCTTACCGCATGACTAAGGTCAAGAATGGTTGATGTCCACACGCGATGTGTTCCCGTTTGGCGGCACAGCGCGACTAGGGGCCCTGCCTCGGGAACACGCTCCCTCGGGAACGGAAACTCCTCGTCCACGTTAACTGCCCTTCTAGTTGTGTCGATTAGCATTCGAGCACCCTTCCAAACTTTGATGGACGTGTTGCATTATTGTGTTATTATATACAGATCCGGTTTTAGAATTGTTTGATACGTTTATCGTGAGCTGTTGATAAATGTCTGTCTTGTCACAAATCTCGAATAAACGCTGCGTTTGATAAATGGCCGTAAATGTTTTAGTAAAAGACTGGGATAACTTATTGACGTCATTTACATAATGCGTATTTATTAAGGTCTATAAATATTCTATTAGGTATTTAATCGCCGCATAGTGAAATACATTGCTTTTAACAGCGAGGTCGAGAAAACGAGTAATTAATTTTTGTGAATTTTGTATTCGAAAAAGTGATTTTGCCGTCGTGAAAATTATACCAAAGGGATTGCAATCCGGTAGGCAAATTGTCGTTAAATTATTTAAAGCTTTTTGTAATACGCTTAAAATTTATGTTAAATCTATTAAAGTACCGAACAGTATATTATGATAAAAGATTAGAGAATTTCTACATCTCAATCATTATTGTACTATATAATAGCTCATATACGTATTTTCAGACAAAAATAGAGACGTCGACGTTATACTATTAGGAATAATGGTCTCTTTGGAAAACAAGCGTCGAAATATTAATTTATCTGCAAAAAATAGAATAGGTGATAAAGTTAAGATTTTCAGCATTCAATTGAAATGACTACGACTGCTTTATTTATTTATTTATGCTTTCTATATAATTTTGTATAAAGGCGGACTTAATGCCTAAGGCATTCTCAGTCGACCTTTAGATGGCACAAAGAGAAAACAAATCAGGCTTTACTATCTTCTAAGATCTAAATGAACAGACTGGTCCGTCAAATTTTCACGAGGGTTTGTTTTATAGTGGTGGCCTGTTACTAAGCGGGCCAGACACGGTTGCCAGCATGCTCTTGGTGGTCGCGGGTTCAAATCATAGGGCACACCGCTGACTTTTTAGAGTCATATGTGAATTGATAGTCAATCATCATGCGCTACAACGGTGAAGGAAAAAATCGTGAGGAAACCTGCATACGATAGCAAATTTGAAATTCTATAGTAGAAGAATCTTGAACCTTGCAGTGGGACGTATATGGACTGATATATAAACTCATTTGCAAAAAAAACGGATTTCACGCGTCGTTACAGAACGTCCCAGACATGCTCTATAGGATTGAGCCTGGTTCTGGAAGAAAACCATGGACCCAACCACGGGATGATCGTTTTCTTGTGAGTCGCGCATTGAGAAATCGCAAGACTTCGTATGTGGACCTTAAGAACAACCTCGAAGAAGTAAGAAATGTGCATATTAGTCTATGCACGGTCAGGAGGAGGCTTCTCGCGGCCAATATACGCAGTCATCGCCCGGCCCGCGGCCCTAAGTTACTCCGTGAGCACAGAGTTGCCAGGCTTAGGTTTGCTCGAAATTGTAAGTCATGGTCTCAAGAAGAGTGGAATAGGGTATTGTTCTCCGATGAAGCCAGGATATCTCTGTTCGGTGAAGATCGACGTCGGCGAGTGCTACGAAGACGAGGAGAATGCTTTGCAGAGGCTTGTTTTGAAGAAATCACACCTTATGGTGGGGGCTCTGTTATGTTTTGGGCAGGAATAAATTCAATGGATCGTACAGAGTTAGTCTTTATTGAAAACGGCTCACTGACTGGACATCGATACATAACGGAAGTTCTAATTCCTCATGCACAACCCGCATTGGCCGCTTTAGGCGAAGACTCAATTTTTATGGACGACAACGCTCGCGCCCACCGGTCTGGCGATGTGGAAGCGTATGTGCAAGAGGTCGGCATTCGTTGTTTGGATTGGCCAGCTCGAAGTCCCGACCTCAATCCTATAGAGCATGTCTGGGACGTTCTGAAATGACGCGTGAGATCAGTACAACCGGCTCCGCAGACCATCAAAGAGCTGAAGAATGTGATTACCGCGGAGTGGGAACGTATTCCGCAAGCAAGTATCCGGGATATCCTTGCTAGCATACCCAGACGAATTCGAGCTGTGATTTCAGCTAGAGGGGCTCACACTCGATACTAAACATTTATCTGCTTTTACTTTATTAAAGAAAAAACAAACAAAAATCTTTGTTAACTTTTACTTCACGAGCATATGCACTACTAGCGAGCATACACTACTAGTGAACTTTAGCATTAAAACCCATAAATTTTATCAAAATTTTATGATAATACTGACGAAAACGATTATTTGCTTATTAATTTACAAAATTGTGAAAGTAAAACTACCTATAATTATCAAACAAACCAATAGTAACATTTGAAATGGTTCATTGCTTAGGTGCCCGTTTTTTTTTTGCAAATGAGTTTATATACCGATTTAATAATGAAACCTATATAACTGACAGATCTTAACAAGTATTTCAAAGATGCATGAAGTGCACCAACGTGCACTAGTCCAGCTTGTTGACTAAAAGCGTAAATCCCTCTCAATCGCAGTATAATCTAATTCTTAACAGTGCCTATTAAAGGGCCTATAAATAAGCCATTATTATAAGCCTTGTAAATCACAAAATCAAAGCAATTCACCAAAAACCCATTACAGAAACAAAGTCACAATTTTGTATGTCAATTAATTTTGTAGAGTAATGTAGAAATCAGCATGACAATAAGTAAAGCGCATTTGCATGTATATTGCTTATAAATCGTGGCCAGATAGCGAAGGAACAATTAAGATTACCCGGGGCATCCTCTTGTTTTACATCCAGACTAATGTCTAGGGGTGGAGATTAAAAAATTGGGTGATGTGAATATTGCACGCCGTGTTTGGTTCCGTAGGGTGATTTGGCAGTTTGTATGGTTTAATTGTAGTTTTTGTGGGTTATTTAAGTTGTGTTAATTTCTTGTATAATTTCGTTGAATGGTGAAGTAGTAGATTTACTCCAAGAATGGCGCTTGAGATGGTATGTCACGCCTAGAAAGCCACAGGAGTGGCATTGATTGCCATGACATACATGGGCATTGGCAATGTGTGGCTGAGCCTCAACATTCCCAGATCTAGATCTAGGGGTAGAGCCAAAGATGCGCTGGCTAGATAGCATCAATGAAGGTATGAAGGTAAACATCATTTATATTGAGGATACCGAAGATCAGACGAAATAGAAGAGACTCAGCCCGAAGGCGGATCATGGCACCGGCCGATATTATGCTAATTAGAAGGAAGGAAGTAAAGAATGGTGACGGAAATCATTGTAGGGAGTTTTTTTTTTTTTTTTTTTTTTTATAATGGCCTGGCATAGTGGCGGCATTGCACCTGATGGAAAGTGTCAATGCCGCCCAGGCAGAGTATCCATTGGCATCGGACGGCAGTCCCATGCCAATGGAAACAATTATGCCGGCCTGCTTAGGTGCCTCTTCACACCACGGCGGAAGGACCCGGGATTGTAGGAAGGAGGGAACACGTGCGCCGGCAAACAATTCCACAGCCTGACGGTGCGGCACAGAAACGAATTTGAGAACCGTTTGGTTCGCGCCGGGATGGTGTGGACCGTCAAGCTATGGCTTCGCAAGCCAGCACGCGTGGTTCTGGTTAGGAATGGAGAGGAGGGGAGCAAGTTGAACAATTCCTCAGAGCACTCACCGTGATACAGGCGGTAGAACACGCTTAGAGAGGCGACATCTCTCCGGAGTTGTAGCGACTCCAAGTTGCTCGTAACGTCTGCATCATTCACAATGCGGATGGCCCGCCGCTGCAATCCATCCAAGGCATCGAGCAGGTACTGGGCGGATCCATCCCAGAGGTGCGAGCAATACTCCATACCCGGCCGGACCTGCGCTTTATATAAGCGGCAAAGCTGACCGGGCGTGAAAAACCGACGCACTCTGTTCAGGACTCCAACCCTGCGTGATGTGGCAGATATTACGCCCTCGATGTGATTCCTTGGATTGAGATCACAGCGGATATCCATACCAAGGATACACAGGTCATTCCGCACTGAGAGGGGAGTACCCTGAAGAATGGGGAGGGGAGAGAACGGGGATTTTTTGCACGTGAACGCACACACCTGGGTTTTCCTGGCATTGAACTCAACCATATTCCTGGAACCCCATGTAGAAATGAGATCCAAGGTCCGGTTGAGCTCAATGACAAGATCTTCGCGTCCCTTCACAGTTTCGACACGGCAACCTGGAGGCCCGCAGTGGTATCGCCCATGAACCGTGCTGTCATCTGCATAGCAATGAATGTTGCCAAGCGACAACATGTCATTGATATGCAGAATAAACAAGGTGGGCGACAGCACCGAGCCCTGAGGAACTCCGGCATTTACCGACATGAGCGCCGAAGCGTGTCCGTCTACGACTACACGTATTCTACGCCCATGCAGAAAGCCGGAAATCCACGAACACAGGTTGCCGGGTAGACCGTATGCCGGAAGCTTGGACAGAAGACCACGGTGCCAGACCCTATCAAACGCTTTGGCAATGTCGAGGCTCACAGCAAGAGCCTCGCCACGCCGGTCTATCGCCTCACCCCAGCGATGCAGGACAAACGCTAGAAGATCACCCGTCGATCGATTATGACGGAATCCGTATTGTCGGTCACTGATCAACGAGTGATCCTCCAGGTAGCGGACCAAAGAGATTTCAAAAATAATAATAGGTGTGTGAATTGCCCTAAACCACAATGTGCCAGTGTCTTACATTGAGGTATTGCTAAAAAAGTGTAACATTTACCAAAATATAAGTTTGACAAACCAAGGTAAATGACTTTAGAGTCACTATAAAATTATGTATTTTTAGAACGTATCGGGTATAAATCAGGCTTAATCAGTAACACCTGTCATAAACAGGATATTTATGCTAAAAGCGTAGCTTATTAAATTAAAGGCGCATTAAGTACCGAATCCATAAATTGTAATTAACGAATATGAATAATTTGTATTGCCTTGTATACATTTACGTCTGTCAAGAAATCGTTAAAAATGTGAGTATAAAATATGCAGGAATATTCACTTTCTACAATTATTCAATAATTGATCACCGCATCAAAATATATATATCTTTGCTTGAGAAACGTTTACATGAGTCTTTTTATGGAATAATGGGCCAATAAGTAAACTTCCTAAATACTGGGAAGTAATCACCGTCGCTCTAGAATACCCATAACACTAGAAGTATTGTCAGCGCGTTGCCGGCCTTTAAGAAAAGTATTGCATTTTGTTGAAAATTACTAAAATGATTTAGAAACACCGCTGAACAAAGCTGATTCCACAAAGATATTGATAGAGGAAGAAAAATCCTTAAAAATCGTGTCATTAAGAAGTATTAGAGAAAGTAAATGTGAAGGTATCTAACTTATAATTGTCTTTGGTCATCGATGCTATTTTGATTTAAAATTAGAAGTGTTCTGTGTTGTTTTGCTACGAGTATTGTATAATGTGTCACCTAAGTAAAACCCAGTCTAGAAATCTTACGTTAATTTTATTTCACGATCCTGAGCCGTTATTGAGAAGCACCAACCATCTATAACTTACATTTTGACATGTACAGTACATGTCAAAATGTATATGTGTTTTGTAGCCTCATTATCAAACTCTCATTTGTAAAGGAAGAGTGCACTGTTCAAAGGTTGTAAAGCCTTACCTTGCAAATCAGCTGAAGTACCTGCAACAAAAACAAAAAACAACAATAAATAGGGGTTTTCCACCAGCCAGCACATCTCTAAAAATGTAAATGCTCAAGTTAACCTTCGGGACGCATTAGCCGCGCAAACTGTCAGGGGACGCGGAATTTTTCATTTCCCCTCGCGCGGATAAATCTCGCGGATCGCGGCGACGGCTCGTCCCTTTCTCTGATAGTGTTTAATGTCGTGATAAATGGCACAAAATAGTTACACCTATGCGGATTGCCTTCAGCGGATTTGTACTGCACGTTTTTTCCGGTGTACGTATTAGTATTAACGAACAATAATGGCGTATACTTAGGAAAAAGACTTCACATTCACATTAATTCATATGACATCGTAGTCATATAAATTATAGCTAGTCAATTAACACGCACATAAACTGTGGAGCAATATATGCAAAATGTCTCTTTGTCTGACTGTAAAGGAATCCTATATTTAAAAATAGGCGATTGCGGTGTGTCCACGGTCTTACAGGTTGAGGTGGGTTTTGTGGGATATTGAGTTTTGTCGGGTACTTGAAGCCGTTATGGTAAGATTTATGTTACTTGATTCGATTAAGATCTACTTCGTGAGTTCTTTATACAGAAACATTTTATAAGAATTTCCCAAAACTAGAAATTTACTAGTGTGGCGATAGGCTCCCTCGGTATTACAACTTGGGATAGGATTAAGCTCGGCCAATAGACGATGCCATTTTTGAACTCTCTGCCCACTACTTCAGCGATAAAGGCGTAAACTTATATATGCATACCATGCGCGTTGCTTATTTTTGTGTGCTAAAACCTAAAAAAAAAACAATAAACAAAAATCTCCTTGCAAAAATACTTGAATCTCACTAACAATCGAATGAATTTAAGTCGTGTAATATATTAAGCGAATAGTAACGCAGTGCACGGCTGCTTCAACAACGAAGATGGAGGATTCCTTAAATTCCCGCGCCGCTGTTTGTGCGATTCCGTTGACATTATTGTACAGAGTTAGGGTGTCTGTCCATTGCGTAGGATACAGACATGAAGCTATAAAAGTAGCAGGGTAAAATTACATGAAATTGTATGGAATACTAGAACGTTCCGTCCAGCTGGTGATAAAGAAATCGATACCTTAATAAATCTTATAGTATAGTCCCGGCATACACGTTGTAGCCAGTGGAGACTAACCGAGCAAAGAATTTGCACAGAAAAATATGAAAATTAACCGTATGAAATGTAATCGACCTTTTTGTAATTACAGAAATATATTGCAAATGTTTTGAAAGCGGTGATTAAACAAACTCCCGTCGAGACGAGCACTTCCGATACGCTACATATTATAATTTAATTCATAGGCGAAATTATTTTTTTTAATTACTGCAATGCAAAGAAAACTAAAGAAAAATCATAACAACCTAAACAACAAAAATATTAAGATCATAAGTGAGTCACTTCAAAATTAATTAAAATTTAAATTAGAAATGTTTATTCAATTTGTCGGTTCAAAAATGTCTTTCACATTATTTACGAAAATTTCGAAATAATTAAATAATCATTTGATTCTTTTTTCTTCAAGCTAAGTTCATTCCATCGTTTGGATATGAGGACATATTTTTTTATTTCAAGATTTATTTCGCTAGCAATGGGTAGTTACCCTAACTAGGTAAACGGGTAGGATACAAGGCGTCCCGAAACAAGTCTAACGAGGGTAAATTAAAATTCCTCACCCGTTTTATACGCAGCCCCAATGCCCGATACAACCGTGGACGTTTTGGTATTCATGGCTTTAGGAAAACTCATAAGACGTAAAAATTTAACAAGTATTTCTAAATGCGTTGGTGGAAAATTTCTGGGATTGTTATACAGCCTTCATTGTTTAGATTAGGCTGGTAACCGTGCGATCTTAGGTTCAATTTTCAGGTAAGGTTTCTCCATGTTTTTTGTTAATGCCATAAGCTAGTCGGGGTATAAAATCTTAATAAAACATTGGCAGAATTATCAATATCGGCATCGCTTGCCATTTTTTGAAAAACTGGACTTAAAATTATACCTCTACAATGTTCTAAAAATTTGAATTGCACGATGTATTTACCTTCTAGATTATTTACACTCAAAATATTTAAAAATGTTTTGAAAACATCACGATAATTTAAGTCAAATATGCACCGTTTTCGCAATTACTTCAGTACAATGAAGGGTAACATCCCCTTGTACAATATATATATATATAGGTATATATACATATACAAAGTGCTGTCTGTGTGCAGACAATTTATGCGCTCGGATATACAGTGATCTTATCTGGACGTATCACCTCGTACGAGCTCGTGTTTCTAATTAACCACACGGTAAATTAACCTTTATTTGACATGTTACTGTAAGATTTTTATCAAAAAATTGCTTGTATGTTTATTTAGGGTTTATTGCGTTGGAAATAAAATATTGAAATGAAAAACTGTGTAAGACCTATATTAATATAACTATTGAAAGCTAGTTTATCTTATGATAGCAAAATGGCTAAGTTAAGCCCAAGGGAGACAGTATACATAGTAGAATATTGAACTAACGAGTAAGAGAACGACTGGTGATAGATTTATGTAGCTCAATATTGTTTTTGTTACTGATAGGTGATCCAATAATCATGTTTCAACATTTTGTAAATTACATCAATACTCTTATTGATGGTGATCATATTATGATTTTCTTCACCAGGCATAAGTACTCCATTTCTATTAAAAATGTATTTTCATTATTTTTCAAGTCGAATTACACAATTCACTTTGGATAAATACAGTGACTATTTTATCCTTTTCCATAATCAGATTCCCCCTAATTCAAACATTCATAATGAAATCTGTTCAACACGCATTCGAATTAACGCGGCACAAACAACCAATAGAAACGAAAGCTTAAAGCAAATCCAATAAAAGTCAGCGAGGCAAAAATTCAATTAATTTACAAAAAATGCCGTAATCAGCGGGGTCAGACACCAAACGGGACGTGTTAGTAAAAAAAGAGGAATAATTCATATTAAACGGTCTGCAGCGCCGCCGTGTCGCAGTCTGATTGAAATATTGTTCCTTTGAACCCTTCCTGTGGGAATTAGCCGGGAAATTCTTTAAGCATTCGGATTGTAAAGGGATAATGCTTTTGGTAAGCGCTGGGAGATGTACGTGATTCGATTTTTTCGTCTAATGTCGTATTGTGTTCAAAATTAAAACAATCTAATATGAAATTAAAACGTGTATGATAATTATAATCAATTCATTAAATATTTGTTTCATTAATGTAAATTAATGAGCTGTGATGTTCAGTCTTCATCACATTAAATACTTGTTATGAATGTGATTGATATTATAATTCATCATAATAATGTATTGTTACTAGCATAGTTGTTTTTAGTAAAATACCAAGTAATTTCACGGACCTAATCAAAAGTTTACTATCGGTAAATCTTTTAGCATACATCAAAACAATGTTTATATTATTTTGCAGTGTTTTTGTGATCGATATATCGCAAAAAAATACAACAAAATACAGAGCTTTGGATATTTTACACACCACCCACTTTACACCAAAAATATATTTAAATTCACTCCACGTTATACTCTAGATCACACAACCCGCCCAACATATAATTTATATACAAAAATAAATCCCCAAAATATGACACAATCTAATACGATATTCGGCGATATATTTTTAACCGGACATAATCCGCAAACAATGCTAGCGACACGATAAATCAAACGTATTTGCGGACAGTACCGCGATATGAGCTTAATATGAATTTATGCGATGCTAATGGCTCGCGTGATTCGTGTAACGACACAACATACGACACACAACACATAGAACACACGAAACGCACTCACCACCGTGTCGTTACTGTTGTGATTTACTGATTGTTTTGGCCGGGATTAACAATCATCGATGCCTATGTACATGTGCTCTGTGTAATTTGCATTTATAATGTATTTGCGCTAGGATTTTCGCGCAATTTAGTGCGGGAGTCGTAGCCAGAATAAATTAGTTGATAGTTGATATTTGCTGGGGGGTCTAAAATGTTTCCCTGATGACTTTTATTCACTTCAAATTAGAATGGATACACTGTACCCATTACTCTAGTTTGAATAATAGTACTCAAATAATACCGACCATTTTTAGTAACTTCATAATAATGTGTTAAAATATTTAACGTCCATGACAGTAGAATAACTTTACGTCGAATACTAACAATTGAAAAAACAATTCGATTTATGTAGCCACCAAATTCAATTTCCAGAGTAGGAAAACGTAACGTTCGTCATAAATTGGCGGTAAATCGGCTATTGGTGGTATAATGTTAATATCCGCTATCCTTATAGCAGAGCTGTGCTGTTATCCAAAAAGTTGTAGAGATACGCTAGTGTCAGTAATGACTCAGCATGAATGGGATGTCCGGAGCGGTACCACTGTCTCATTGGAGATTCATGTAAAGCGACAGCTTCCCTGTTTTGTACAGTGAGTGTCATAAGCGGGTACCATGTTCCCATCCTTTATCCTTCTTGCTCCCCTCCCGATTTGATAGGTCGGCAACACATACATGATCCAAGCGCTATGGATTCATGGGCGTCAGTAATCACTTACATCAGGTGACCTGAGTAGTTTGTCGAAACTATGCAACAAAAAATAAAAAGTCCTTCCTAATAATAACCACTGTACTCGATAATCAAAGATAAGTAAAGGTTCAAATATATTTGAAAATTTGACGATATAGTTATGACAATTTCAAAGTGTTAAAGAGCCTAGAGTATACAAAATTGAAGGTTCATATCCATTACCTTGAAGAAAGTACTTCAATTATTGATAATTTTCCAGTCAAAAATGACAAATACCAGATGCCAATGACTTCACCCCCCCATAAGAATACTTAACAATAACCAGACGCCTCATTAAACCATAAAAACCTGAAGCAATGACGCTAAATTGTAATTTTAATGATGTGAACGACATTGTCGTCAGTTAAATGTGGAATTGAATGTCATTAGGGTGGCAGTGCTCGATCGCTTAATGAATTAATTGGTAAGGCGACAGATATTAGCCGCTAATAATGATGTATAGGACATTAGGTAGTATGGAGGGTGGTTTGATATTATAAATGAGGGATGTTGTTTCCCGAGCGTTATGACCTGTCCTTCCTCAAAAGAGGCTTAAAGAGAGTCCTATTCTTACGGTAGGCGGCAACCAGGCATTGCTGGATCCCTGGCATTGCGAAGGTCCATCAGCGGCGGTGATCGCTTACCTTTAGGCGAGCCGCATGATTAAAAAAAAAACAGCTTAATGATTTAGACAGTATTGGATTAAACAGAAGCCGCAGTAAAAACCTGAAGCTATAAGGCTATAGTTTAATTTTAATTGTGAATGACATTGTCGTAAGTTAAATGTGAAACCGAATGAAATTAGGGTGGCAGTGCTCGATCGCTTAATGAATAATTTGGTAAGGCGACAAATATTAACCGGTAATGATGTATAAGAGACCAGGTAGTATGGAGGGTGGTTTAGGTATTACAATTGAAGGAATGTGGATATCAGTATGGGTCTTAGTTATATTTACGGGGAAACAGAGATAACAGATATTAGACTAATTCGATTATCTTGATATTGATACCTGGTACTTGGTATTTTATAGGCAATCATATTTAAAAAAAGGCGCTAGAAACAATACTATTAAAAACATATTCAAAATTAACATGTTTTTGTAAATATTTACTCTAAAAATATTGTTTTAATGATTAATGAACCAGTACAAGAGTTTTGAGATGAAGTATATCAGTTCAAAAACGAAATAACTGGTGGTAGGTCTCTCATATGTGGGAGGCCATCTGGGTAGGTACCACCGCAATGTCTATTTCTCCCGTGAAACAACACTGCTTAAATGCACTGTTGTGTTTCGGATTGAAGGACATTGTAGCCAGAGCAACTACTGGACATATTGAGACTTAACATCTTATGTCTCAGGATGGCGAGCGCAGTGGAATGTTTCTACTGTTTATGAGCGGTCGTATCGCTTACCATCAGGCGAACGGCTTGCTCGTCTCGCCATTCACTGCAATAAAAAAAAAAAAAAAAATAACGACCTTTGTTCAGGCATCATAAAGGATAAAAAATATTGTCAAATTAGTTACATTTCACGATGCAAAAAAATCTGAATCATAACATTTCCAAATCCATGAATACTTTATAAATCAAAAGACAAAAAACTGCCATTCCTCAAAAACTGAAGCACCTACGTACTCCAATACGAATCAAAATTTTATAGTACTGTACACTCGCCTTCCTGCACCGGCAGAGACCTCGCAAATGAGATCCATTTGGTTGAGTGCTCCGGATTACGGAGGTCGGAGGTCGTGTGGTTGCCCCGCTCTGCTCCTAATAGAGCGGGTTCAGTGCCACTTTGAGGCACTAGATTTAGAGGTTGTAAGAGTAACTGGGGGGATTCTGTTAGGTGTAAAGGAGAAATGGAAAGGAAAGGCGGAAATAAGAGTTTTGTAACGATTTTGGAGTTTTTGCTTTAGATTTTATAATTATTGAAAAGGATTTTATCGCGATTATTTATGTATGTCCATTTAAAAAATAAGAACATTTTTAAAAAAGAGTTTTGTTTCATAGTGTGATTTTCACACAGATATATAAAAAGATTAATGATTAAGTTAAAGACAACTAAAATAAAGATTTTGAAAAATTGGCCAATAAATATTATAAGGCTCATTAAGCTTGCTTAATGGACTAACACAAGACTAGAGATAAAACATGATAAAGGCTGATTTCTTTCAGTATTTGTCCATAACAAAGGATTATAATAACTTCTGTGTTGGAAAAAAATCGTCTTTGCACGTCTGTTCAATCACAAGTATAATTTTGCTGCTTTTATAACAAATTCTAATAAATTAATCCTCTTTACGATAAAAAATCTTCTGATGAATATCTCTGATACTTTTTTATAAAGCATCCACCCCTCATAAACCGAGTCACAAGCAAAAAAATTAGGAAAAATAAATTAATATTACATTAGAATTTAAAGAAGAAAGTTTTTACGACGCAGAATCTCTCGGGGCGTTCCCCTTACATCCTCCTTCTAAATAATAAAGACGGGTAATGATACAAAAAACAGGAAATTTCAAATGAAACTCTTATGAATATTTAATAGGGGCCGGGATATTGGACTTTCTTTTGGAGATTTGTTAATAAAAAAAAATTAAAGGCCATTTACTGAATGTGTTAACAGGAAAATACTGAACGTCAAAGGAAATATGTTTACATACCTATGATATATTCATTCAATGAATATCTTAGAATTGTATTGATACGATAGAATTATTTCTTGAAAGAAAGAGCGAATATTTCCATTTTTGTTTTGATCAATCGCGACAAAGGGACTAAACTGCACCTTAAGGTAAGCACAAATACCGTTCAGACAGAGTATTGAATGGCATCAGACAGAGATCTCCATGCCGTTCGATAAAATTATTTCGGCTTGCTGAGTTGCTTCTTCATAATACGGTTATTATAGGTAAGAAGTCCTATTAATTAAGTTATCTAAGCGATATGAATTAAATTATTGTCTGTCGCGATGGAGATGTTTTTTTTAAAAGCTCTTTTTAGTCTTATTTCAGAAAATCTTCTGTTAAACTTACACTTTTTACAGATATTATTAGTCGTTTGTGTAAAACCAGCATTCCGTAACTACCAACTACAATTGTACTTCTTGCTAATACTCCGATTCGCAAAAAAAAACTGTTTAATCGGGGGCAAGTAAGCCCGACGACCAGTTGATTCAAAAATAGTGAAATATAAGGAGAAAATCAAAACCTTTTCGACAGCAGGATAAATCAAGGTAAAAAGATTATTCTAAATATAAAATAAGCATCCTTACCACACAAAGAAGTTGTAAGCCCATACATTGTCTGAGCTGTGTATGGCGGTTTATTCATTAACATTGTGGAGTACGTCGGGTGGCTCAATAAACTGTTGATAAAACTCCGAGCGCGCTCCGCACACTTAGTTCCGATCTTTAGGATGCTGCGTAAGTCTTGAACTTAGTCTTAGAGGTTGGGGAACTCTTTCTAGAAACTAGGATACAATAAGAGAGGTGCAACGTTTTATAATGTCGCAGAAAGTATGGTTGGTTTATACAAAGCAGACGCAAACCGTATACAGTCAAGGTTAAAAAATAAATTTTGGAAGTTACGTACGTATTGACAGTTTCTTGGTTTAAGAATGAAGGATAGGCCATAAGCCTACTCTAAGAATCTCCAAATTGACTTGTTGGAAACCGCCTGCATTCAGCGACCTCCTGCACCCTTATCCAGTTCACACGTCCACCTGGTAGGCAGACGTCCGACATTTAGTTTGTTTGTACGTGGCCTCCACTCTATAATCCCGGGAGTATGTGATAACATATGGGTATGTGATTCTCGCTAATAAGTCTGTGCTTGCGGTGACGTCGTGTGCCAGGTCGGTCACTTCCCTGCAACATGGTTGAGGAGGCCGATGGCTGGCACATGCGTCATACTCGTGAACGGGTGCTGCTTGCGTAGACTGGTCTATCCGATTTGCTTACATTGCAACAGATTGATTGATGGATTACATAAGGCTTTCGCAATTATTCACTGCTTTGACTAAAAAGAGTATACTGATTCTTCGTTCTGGGTGCCTTCGCTTCAATCAGCCATAGTAGTTATAATATAATATTTATTGTAAATTTACAACAAATTATTATTAAACTGCTCTGATTTAAACCAATATGTATTTTTTTTAATAATTCACTACATTGTAAACTGGTTTTGAAAAGAGCAACACTAGAGTTTCTTGCCCGTTCTTCTCTAGTGAAAACCGTTTTCCGAACCGGATGGTAGATAAAAAAATGACTGAATCTAAATGATGTTGAACATTTTAATGAATTCAATAAATTATTTTCATTTCATTTTCATAATTTGTTCGCGATGTCTGCTTTATAAAAATATATCATACGATTACGAAGAATGGGAAGAATGGATGAAGATTCTATCAACCAGGCAGCTAAGTGTAAAATTATAAATCAAATAATTTTGCAACATGGCTGAACAGTGATGGTAATACTAAAATACACAGCAATGTAAGTCTAACTATTCCTCTCAAGTCTTATAGACTTCGTTATATAATAGCAATTAATTATTATCATTAACTCCGTTGCCCTCTCATCGCTCTCACCAAGCGCTAAAACTTATTGCTTCCGCCCGATGTGAAAACTCGAGATTTGCTCTTTTATTTTGCGGGAAACTCGGTTTACCGGCTCTAATGAGGCTGATGAATCGTCTAGCCGCAGACACGTTCACGCGTACATCTTACATACGCAAACCTTATAAATCCGAAAGTGTTTGTTTGTCACGATTAAACGGTATAAATATCCAACCAATCGTCGTGAAATTTTATTTATACACAAGCGGCTCCGCCCGGGTTCAGATACATGTTTCAAAACGACGGTCAAAATGTTCAATTCCCACTATCAATTTAGAATATCGACCAATCGGAACAAGAAAAATTAATATAATTTCCTCGTAGTTGCTAGAAATGTCACTACTGCTTCCATCCTATAGGTCATAGCGTTATGATATATAACCTATAATAGCATTCCTCGATAATTGTACTGTCCACCACTGAAAGATTTTTTTAAATCTGACCTGCTCTTCCTGAGATTAGCGTGTAAGGCAAGCAAAACAACTCTTCGGCTTTACGAGTATAGATTGTCAGGAGTACCATAAAGGATTATTGTTTCTTATCGTTCCCTCACTGCTGAGGATTGCGATCGTATATGTTGCTCTATCGTGTTTGGTCCTGGACGGTATGTACCGCTAGGTATAGGCTCCCAATAATCACCTTCTTTGTGATGTCTGACCATTTATTCTCCAGCGCGTTTGCCTTTAATATGCTCCAATATTATGAACTTACAGTAAAAGATACAGAGTAATTTTAATTTAGAAATTAAATATAAATATAATAAGTAAGGAAAAATAAGTATAAGATGGTAAAAAAAAATTGTTTGTCACAAAAACGCGGCCTATCGATATGATTAAATTTCAAATAAATATCTGAAATATAAAAATAAGGGTCCTACATCAACAATAAAAAAAACAATAATTTCGTGACATCTAAATCAGGCAGGTGAAGCCGCGAACCAAACTTAAATGGAACATTCAAACTCAACAATTTTAATAACTTTGTGTAATATAAAATACACAAAATAAAATAAACTTTGGTATAACGTTGTGGCTTAAGCCTTTTGATTACTTGTATGTTTATGTAACTTTGTATTCGAAAAGTTCCTAACATTGCCTTTATATTGTTTCTTTGCTTTAACTTAAGCAGCTTGTAGTTTCACATAAGTTTTGCCATTATTATTAGCGTAATTTAATTTTTGCTTCCATAAATTTGCCGAAGTTTTTTTCGGTACGAGTAGTGTTAATGCTCTACAAAATGATTGTATACAAATTTACCTTTTTACGAATTGGGATGGGATGAGATAAAGACTAAAATATAAAATTTATGAAGTATGCTGTATTCGCAGACATAATTATTAATTGGAGTCTATCAGAAGCCTAATGTTATAATTATAGGCTGAACCTGAAATGCGGCGAACTTGCATGGGTAAACATCACTAATACCGGGTATCTCAAGACTGCTACCGAAAACGAAGCCGGGTGGTAGTTTTAGTGGCTACAAACACAATGCAACCAAAAATTTTGCATAGAAACGCGACAATAATTTTTTATGATTTTTTTAAAATCGCCATTTTTGGGTGGTAAATCCATAGTTTTTGCTAAAATGATGATTTAAACTCTTTTATACCTTAGATTATTTATAAATAAAAGGGTATATACTATTATTTTAGAAAAAAATGTATTTACCACTCAAATATGGCAATAGGAAAAAAATAGCAAAAAAAAATTTGTCGCTTTTTTTTCCAACTTTTTCTGTTGCATTGTGTCTGAAGTCGCTTAAACTACCACCCGGCTTCGTTTTCGGTAGCAGTCTTGATATACCCTGTATTTACAGTAATGTGCACTGATTGCTATGGGGTAGTATGCGAATATTCTATACTGACCACTCCATATATTTTATAGTTTTAACTTAAACTCATATTTATGTATCTTTATACCATTGAAAGGTACTAGAGTGGAGGCCACGTACTGGCAAGCGAAATGTCGGACGCCCATCAACAAGGTGGACGGACGACCATAATGATGATGATGATATAACAAAACAGTGACTGCCTCGGTGGCGCAGTTGTACTCTGTACGATTAAAACGCTGAGGTCTCTAGTTTGAATTCCAGGTGGGATAAGTGAAATTTGAATTTTCTAATAATATTCAGTCACGAATTTGTGGCAGATATGGCGATATGCTCTCCCCCTAATCGTGGGATATATAAGGTAAAAGTGGACCTCCTGGTGGTACCTCTGCCTTTATCTTCTGGAAAAAGGCGTTAGTTTATGTATGTTTGTATATATGGCACCCAGAGTCACAGATCGTTGACGGAAAAATCACACAAAGTTAATTTAAACCATTTCCCAATATTGTCCATGACTGAATGTCAACATGCCATCACTGTCGCCTCGCAACTCGTAACACAGGAAATGAAACGAATTTCCTACTTTCATTCGCAGGCCGCCGCGAGCGTGAAAAGGAACGTACTTAGTCCACTGCGTGGAACGGAACGCATTCACGTAATGTTGTTTATAGTCCATAAAAATCTGAGAAGGGTGGATGATATAAAAATATATGAAGATGCTGTTGAATATTAATAAAAAACCTACATTTGTATGCATGATTTTTGGGGTTTATTGGTTAATAACTGTCTGCAGATATGAGCTTTTTTGTACTTTTTGTAAAGCGAGGGTATTTGCTGAATTATGTAATTTTTACGAATGATGAAAAATACCCAACGAAAAACTTCGTGAATATTTTTTTGTAATGAATAGACCAAGGAAATCGCTACCAGACAAACGGCTTCAGTATGAGTATATTGATTGATATCATCGCCAAATAATACCAAATAGAACACAACAGTAGCTAAATTATATTCTAGTAATAGAAAATACAAAAGCAACAATGACATATTTAAAGCACTAAGAATTAAAAATGTTTTGCCATAAATTCAGCCACTACACATGACATATTTTTAAATCTAGTGCAATGTTATAAAATATCGCATTCCATAAATTCAACTTAGAGTAAATAACAAATACTGGATTAAAGCTTATCTAAACAAAAATTACAATACAGTAAAATACAGAATGTCAACGAGATAAACAAACCGCGCGCTATCTACAGAAGAGATAGCGTTATTGGCGCAAGTTATTTCAAATGCCAAAATTGCACTAAAACCTGTATCGAGTTAGTGCGTGTACGTGTGTAAACACGAGACACTACCACAGCAAATGTATTTGCAGAAGGTTCAGTTTACTTTGTCCAATATTTTTTTTGATAGGAGGCAGGCAAATGTGGAGAATGGCGTAGGTAGAATAGAAGAAGGTAGAAGCTAACCGAATGAAGTGTAACGAAGATGAACAAGTTACTACAATGACTACAAGAGAAAGTAAACTGCAGTCCAAATAAAGTATCGATATATTAAAGTCTAAACCTAACTCAAAACTTGAAACAACAGTTTTACACAATTAAGAACTTGCTTTGGAACTTGCTTGCTTGCAAATGGTTGAACGAAGAACAATAACACCTGTATGCAAGGAATACTCTTAATCTATACGTCTTTTTACGATGTATTTTAAACGGAAAGGCTTAAGAATTGTAAAAAAATGGTTGCCTGTAAAGTCGGTTTTACGGGCGAAGATTTTACGTGACAACGTCTTTTTCTCGGTAGAATATTTATTGATATGAATATAATTAAATTGCACAATAGGAACAAGGAATTGAATGAAAATAAGAATTGCACAAATTTTAACTATAGAAATATATTTTGTTTACTAAAACACTATCAACATTTATCAATAGTATGACATAACCTATAAACTCAGTTTCTCAACTTTTGTGTCAATCTAACAATTAATCAATCAATCATAGTTTACGATAATGAAATATCAGTGTACAATTATTTACCTTTATTGTTGTAGTTGTTGTAAATGATAAATGACGAATCTAAGCACTCCATATTTTCACTACAGACACAGCTGACGATACTTTAACCACACGTGTGAACTTGTATTGTGACGCTTTCTTGTTTTTCCAACGCCAAGAACGTTCGAGAAAGACAAAGACAGAGACACAAGCATGCGCCGATTCAATGCGCCTAATTCTCTAGTGCTGCGCGCGCGGCAGACCGATCATAGTTGAGTGGGAGAGAGACGCAAGGCATTCGGCGGGCCTCTCTCTCGTTCGGTGACTCATCGTAACGTTACCGGGCGTTACACTTTTTCATAAGTGACTCCCAGCCGCAACCTAATTTAAGACGTTGTCACGTCAAAATCCTTAAAACACACGACTTTTTACTACAAAACTGGAGTTCGTATGTTAGTTGCAAAAAAATATATGGGTAAATGGGTAAAACATAGACCGATTTAAAGCACATACACAAATTTCGATCTAATACTCGAAGTAAATCATCATAGCTGTATATTTTTCTCCTACAGTTCAATAATATTCTAATCCTTCTGTACTCAACTCCGCAGTGCAAACATTTAGTGTGACTGGAATGGTTCCAAGATAATAAAGCGTTGGTCCGGCCGCGCCGCCGGTCACTTGGCACCCGCCGCGATTTGTGACTTCATACACGTATAGCCTGCGTCTGCCAGCGATAGCGATTAACCCTGACAGATGCCTGAGGTACACCACCGATTATTATACGATGATAGAGGGTGTTTTACTGAGCCTATGGATAGTGAATTGGTTAAGACAAGCACTATAAATATTAATAATTATTACTGAAACACACTATTGAAATAGGAAGACGAAAGGACGATGTACATAGATGCTTGTAAACAGAAACAATAGGATATAAAAAGGCTATGGTATTAGAGGTTAAGACTGTCCTTAGCACTGGAATCTTCACAAGCTGTAAAGAGTATATCTGAGGGTCTGATTAATGTCAGTATTGTGAGGTATCATTATGTTATAAGACAAACTATGACGAAAAATGTGGTGGACATAATCTTGTGTAGTTGTCATAATACGAGGGATATTTTAATATGCCAGCTGTTTAAATAATTCTACCCAACTGCCCCCAAATAAAAAGAGTATTTTTTTAACAAAAAAGTTTAATACGCCATTAAACCCCACCGTAAATGCAAACAAACTTTTGTTTTCAAAAAAAGGAATCTAAAAATATAAAATTAACAGCAGAATAAACTTCCGAACGCAACAATAGCATTTGCATAAAAAAGTAATTTGCTAGATTATTTTTACCATTGCAGAGTGCATGCTCTGTGCGCTCGGGTGTTATGTATTCAAAATAAAACATGAGCAATCAAGCCAAGTGTGCTTGGACAGAGACTTCCAAATTTTTATTGGGATGTAGCCAACAACGGATACAATTTTTAAACGTGCTATTAACCTTTATGACCTATCCTCGTCGGAACAGTTTTATGGTAATGAGAGCAGACAAGCAGACACGCTGCCTGATGGGGCATGGTTATTGATATCCTGTAGGAAGCAATTAACATTTTAGTGGGATTGTGAGAATATTTATCTGTAGCTGCTTTTATTTCGAGCTTAGTTGGTGAAGAATAATTAAATTCCATAATACAATATATTAGATCATTGGCCTTATTAGACAATTTTCAAACCTATATTAGTGATGAAATGTTTGGTCCCTATCGCACGATTTTTAAATTTTGTTTGAGCGATGAAGACAAAACATTCGAGAACTGACATAGGTTTTAAATCTGTCTATGAATAAGGCATATGTTAGCGATGTGCTTAGTTCGAGACAAAATGCGTATACTAGCAAATATTTATTGTTTTATAACCTTTAGATATATTAGGTAAGGATAACTTCAATGCGTTTTATGCTAATGAATAACAATAAAATAATTTGGGTTAGATTTTTCGGAAATTCTAAAGCAGATCTGTTAAAACACTCATTGAGTCGTATCTAACCGCCCATTGCTTTTTGGACTAGGAAAAGTCTAACGCTCTACCGAATAATGTGATTTGCTGTATCATGATCTCACATTTTCTTTTTTTTTTTTTTTTTATTTATTTATTTAAAGTCGCTTTTTAACATCTAAGGTCATTAACGACTACAACAATTTACATAATACACTTATTATATTAATTTATAAACATTAATCAATTTCAGATAACAAATAGTTTGCTTGTAACCTTTCTCATTTAAACATTCTTCTAAGGTACTTAGTAAGTTACATTGTAGTTTCTCATTCATATAAGCTGAACAATTAATATCGAAAAGGTGTGCCACAGTTAAATCCAGTCCACATTTGCATATATTTTTATTAGATTTAGTTATCAAATGAATATGTGTTAAGTTTGTATGTCCTATGCGTAATCTTGTATTAATAACTTGATCTTTCCTGCAGTTGAATGTCATATCGTTTTTATTAAATATAGAATTTCTAATACCAAAAAGTTTACTTCTGTTGTTTGTTTTCCATTTAATGTCCCAAAAAAGTTTAATAGCATGTTTGATATGGTTTTTAATTCCATCTGAAGTTGATTTAATTGAGCTGTCGATCTCATTTTCTTCCGTAGCCATTCTAGCTTCCTTATCTGCTTTATCATTGCCTAATATGCCTTGGTGGCTTGGAATCCAGATTAATTCAAATTTGAAGTTTCTTTGTAGTAAATCGATCATTTTTTGTTTGATTTCTATGATTAGTGGATGTATGTTATTAATATTTTGTAAAGCTGTTAAAACTGATTTGGAATCTGTATATATAACATATTTTTCTAAATTCGATTTATCATAAATTAATTCTAAACTCTTGAGTATAGCTATAGCTTCACAACTGAAAATAGAAAAGAAATCATAAAGCCTATATTTATAACATCTATCTTCAAATATGATTGCACATCCTGTTTTTCCGTTCAAAACTGAGCCATCAGTGAAAATCGATTTCCAGTTTTTAAATTTGTAATTCATTTCATTAAATAGTGCTTTATAAACACATCGTGGTGTATTATTTTTACAGTGTTCTGTAAGATCAAGATTAATGGGGAAATCATTTTTAACCCAAGGACCACAAGTGAGCAATTTATTCGTAATAACAGGGGGGGTGGTTAGTTTTAATTCATTTAAATAATTAGCTACTCTAATTTTTAATGGTTTTGCTAAATTAGGACGAAATTGGAATTCAGTTTCTGTTGTTGATAAATTTGTGTAGGATTTGTAAGTAGGATTTTCAGGGTGAGATAGTAATTTTGTTCCGTATGATATAGCTAACGCCTTTCTTCTTAAGCTTAGTGGCATTTCTCCAGCTTCAGCCAAAATGCTGTCTACGGGACTGGTTTTAAAGGCACCAATACTAAGACGAAGAGCAGTGTTTTGTACACTTTCTAAGGTATTTAATGTTCGAATTTTAGCCGAGTCGTAAAGTATTGAGCCATAATCTATTTTTTGTCTTACTAGAGCACTGTATGTTTTGATCAGACATTTTTTATCGGATCCCCAAGTTGTCGATGATAACATTTTAACTACATTTAGTCTTTTGTTACATTCTGATTTTAATTTATTTATATGAGTAATCCAAGTCATTTTCCTATCAAATGTCATTCCCAGAATTTTTAAATTATCTACTTGATTAATATAATGTTCATTTAGCAACAAATTTATGTTTCTCTCTTTCCTTTTTTTATTAGAAAAAATAATATATTGTGATTTTGTTTGTGAGAATCGAAATCCAGTTTCCATTGACCAGTTTTGGAGTTTGTTAAGTGTGTTTTGAATTAATTTTAACGTAGGTTTAAGTGTTCTACCACTACAGGTAATTGTCAGATCATCAGCAAATAAAAATCCTTTTACTGGTTTGTCGACGTATTTGAGAACATCATTAATAGCCAACAGAAACAGAATTACGCTAAGCACTGAGCCCTGAGGAAGCCCATTTTCTATGGAGATTGAGTTCGACAAAACATCGTTTACTCTTACTTTTATAGTTCTTTGCGACAAAAAGTTCCTGACAAATGCGAGAGTGTTACCTTTAATATTAAGGTCTTGTAATATTGTAAGAACCCTGTGTTTCCAAACCATCTCATAAGCTTTTTCTATATCTAACGCTACGGCTACTACACAATGATCTATTGCAAAAGAGTTAAGTACTTCACTTTCTATGTTAATTAAGTGGTCTATTGTTGATCGAAATTGTCGAAAACCATACTGAAAAGGTGATATACATTTATTTGTTTCGATATACCATCTAATTCTTCTGCTTATAATTTTTTCAAGTATTTTACAGAGATTACATGTCAAGGATATGGGTCTGTAACTTGATTTGGAACTTGAAGGTTTTCCTGGTTTTAGAACCGGAATTACTAATGCTTCTTTCCAGCTATCTGGAAAAGTCTGTTTTTCCCATATATAATTATACAAATCAAGTAAATATTTAATTCCGGTTTGAGGTAATTGTTTAATCATAATATTCGAGATATTATCTGGTCCTGGGCTAGTATTTCCTATTTGAGAGAATATCAGTAACAATTCATGCATTTGTATTTTTTCATTGATAGGGTTAGAGTTATTGCTTATATCAAAGGTAGATCTATCTTCAATGCTATTTTTATAAGTATTAAATTGTTCATTGTAATTTTGTGAACCTGAATTTGCTGCAAACGTTTGAGCTAAAATAGAAGCCGTTTCCCATGGTTTTGATGTCAGAGTTCCATCAGATTTTTCTAATATAATAGTGTTCCATTTTGTATTACGATTACTAACCTTTTGTATCTTTTGCCACATTTCTTTCACTGATGTTTGACTACTTACAGATGCTACCCAGTTTTCCCAGTATAGTTTTTTACTCTCTTTAAGGATTCTTCTAGCGTAAGCTCTTTTCTTTTTATATTCAATCTTGTAGTACGTAGAATTTTGATCATTACTAGAATGTCTTTTATATAATCTGAAGGCTTTTTTTGATTTTTTTATTGCAATTTTACATTCATTGTTCCACCAAGGTAAGTTATTTTTTCTAATGATTCCAGACGTCTGTGGTATAGATTTTTCTGCTGCATCCAAGATGACTTTAGTAAAAGTTTGTACAATATCATTAATAGAAGAATCAAATATAGGGTCTAAATTTATTAAACTAGGTATATTCTCATCGATTTCACTACGAAATTTGAGCCAATTTGCATCTTCAATTTTCCACCTTTTAGGTAATTTCATATTACATTGTATTTCCCTGGAGATATTACATTTAATTGAGATCGGAAAATGGTCACTGTCATATAAATCTTCTAAAGCGTTCCATTCAAAATATGATGCTATATTTTGTGAAGCAAAAGTTAGATCTATGTTGCTAGTAAGACCGGTATTGCTATTAAAATGTGTAGGTTTATCCATATTTAACAACAATATATTATCCTGACCGTCTAGCCATTGCGCTATAATTTTACCCCTATTGTCACATTTTACCGAACCCCAATAAAAATGATGGCTATTAAAATCCCCTAGGATGAGAAAAGGTGGCGGCAACTGCATAACTAAGTCATTAAAATCATTAATATTTAACAATTGACTGTTTGGGAGGTAAATATTGCATATTGTAATTGGTATAGGAAATTTTGTTTTTATTGCTATTGCTTCTAACTGTGTATTTAATTTAATTTCTTCTGGTAATGTATGAGATTTGATATAAGTAGCAACTCCACCACTGGCCCTAGAACTTTGCGATCGGTTTTTGTAAAAATGTTCGTAACTTGTTAATGAGCCGCAATGTTGATTACTAAAATTTGTTTCTTGTAAACAAATGCAAACTGGGTTCAACTGGCATATTAACAATTTTATGTTTTCTAATCTCTTATAAAAACCATTAACATTCCATTGTAATATATCCATAATAATTAATATTTTATAATGTATATAATTGATAATTTAATATGTGTATATAAATGTATAAATTAAATGCTGAAAAACGTATATACGATTTATAATATTTAGTGGAATTGAATTTTAAAACCTTTAGTTGAGAGATGTATCAGGATCTGTGTCTGAAGTCATGAAGGAGACAGGGTTCATTATTTCTTGTAGTTTTCTTGTCAAACGAGAGCATCTGTTTTTTAGTCCTTTGTTCATCTTCCCATGTAACTTATTACACATGTTAATTAGGCCATTTATGTTGTCAGTATATGAATATACCAGTTCTTTAACATTTTGTTTTCCTCGGGCGTTATCTAATAAACTTATAAATTGATCTAAACTGATAGGGAATGGTGGATTCAATTCTATGATACTCCTCTCAACGTCTTTCCATACTTCTTCTTCTGTTCTTCGGTCATTTTTCTTTAATTTTTTCTTCGCATTAACTTTAATAACATCTATATCATCTAGTGATAAATTACTACTTGTTTCATCAGTTTCGTTTTCTATTATATCTGATTCATTTTCTTTTGTAACCTGTGGTTTAGAGAGTTGCGTATTCGAAGCTTCACTAATTGTAGGAGAACGAATACGTTTTTTACCTTTTTGATTTGACTGGGTTAGTTTTGGGTATTCTTCCATTATAGGTGCAGGAAAAACAAAATCTGTGGGTAAGTTGTCATTTCTCTCAAAAATTGTATTTATTTCTTCCGCTGCTATAGGATCGTTAATATCATTTGGCTGTGAGGTAGTTAATTTTTGTGGGCAATTTTTTGCCAAATGACCTGTTGTATTGCATGAGAAGCATTTGAGGGAATCAGTAGATACGTAAATCCAATAATTTGTACCTTCATAATTAATTTGAAAAGATTCAGGAAGATGTTTCTCATCCTCGGGAGAAATAAACAATTGCCGTCTAAAACTTAATATATGCGAGAAACCTGGATCCGTCACACCAACTTTCATAAAGGTTATAGGAGACATAATTTTTATATTCAATTCCTGAAACTTTTGTTCGATGACAAGATGAGGTATAACGGGGCAGACGTTTGATAATACTATTCTTTTATTTCTAGTAATTAACGGTTTTATTTCGAGCACATTTTCTTTGATAGTAATTTGTTTTCTTTCTTCTGTAAGGCTATCAGCTGTCTTTTTGGAATCTAAATATACACATACTCGTGCGTTTGATATTCGTGATATAAATCTAATTGCGTTCGCTGGAATTATAGACGACAGTGAGATAAGATATTCCCTCAGTGTTATTCCGTCAATTGAATCGAGTATGACAGCTTGATCTTTCTTTGGAAAACATGTTGTCGATGCTACATTTGCATAACTAGTAACTTCAGGTTGTGATTGAGACTTTGGGTGTTGTTGAGACGGTGGGGTGGAGTTCATTTCAGCACGAAGGGCCTCCTGTTACCAGGAGGTACCCTTATATTGCACAACTTTAAATTATAGTTTTTAAACACTCAACGCGTAACTAATACAAAACAACACGATAACGAGCGGTGTGTAACACGTGCGACCGCAGTGATTACCCGCGCATTACTGCATTTTCTTTTTATTTCATTCCTTTAATGTTTGTCTTGTTCGTCTTCAATTATATTTTATACACAGAATAATTTTCTTCAAAGCTCTAATTAAAAACCTCGGAGCGGTGAAGCCAGTGAACATGTTCCGTCCGAGAGAGCTTTATATTCAAGTTTTGGCTTTATTAAGATCAAGATGTTGTATGATCGCCGTTGGTCCGGAAAATTTCTTCATAAAAATGTAGAGCTCGACATGCGTGGCCAAATTCTTGTCGGTTGATAGAGACGTAAAGGAGAGACCTTCTCATTTGCATAGAGTTTTTTTATCGACGTCGTAAAGTTTTATGAACGGTTTTCGTAGTTTTAAATTGCTTTTACTTGGTAAACAAAATCACATGCTCTAAATGGCAAAATACAGACAGTCATTGGTATAAGTTAGATCATTTATAATTTTTATTATTTTATAAAAGGAGGGCAATTTAGTGAAATAATAGAAAGAACAACAGGAAAAATAATGTTATTATTTAAGGAAAAATCATTTGTATTTACAGCTCTAATTATTTATAAAAACAACATATTTTATACTATTTTTATTGAAAAACTAACATACATTTAAAACAGAAGCAGAAAACTGTAAAAGCTTAAAAAACACAATTGAAGCAAAAACTCCTCGCAATATAGCAACAATTTTCCCAGCTACATTTCTCGGGGTCCTGTAAATTCTTGCGTTGCGGTCGTTTGGACCATCTCCAATACAAAAGGGGACAGGATTGATTCGGCTCATTAAAATGAATGATGGACTAGAATCACGTCATAAGTTCTGTTGTCGCCGCCCTGGGGTTTGCTAATGATTAATACCGAAATTACGCCATTAGTTACAGAATTAGCATTTAATTGGACGCCTCTTTGTTTGGTTCCTTGTTATTCTTGAGGGTATTTTGAGACGTGACACGATTATATAGCCTTACATTAATTATGAGAAAAAAGGATCTTGGAAAATTAGCCATTGTCTATGTTTTTAAATTGAACTGAATGATGATTTCATTTATTTATTTAAATCTTTACTATAAACAAAAAATAAGTACACAAGAAATAAGTTTTTAATTTTCTAGATTCGTTTTTTTTCAACATATGTAACTTCTCAATCTCTCAATCTCAATCGTACTCTCGATTGTAGAGTAGGCCCGTGCCCTGCAGTGGGACGTATAAGGGCTGATACAGATACAGATATATAACTTCAGCAACATTTAATTCATAATAATCATTAGCCTAAGGTGTTAACACACTTAAAAACAGTTATATACGAAGGGGAATAGTTTGAATTAGTCTACGTCAAACTCCTAAAACCATTTGCAGGTCTTAAAAAGAATAAAATATGATACTGATTTTATTGGCACCTTCGATTTTGGGTAAGCCTCGGTGCCTTGCAGTGGGACATATATGTATTGGTACAGACAGACTACTAATAACACGATCAAATAGTTTTTTTAAAATTCCTCCCAACTAACTAGCTTTGCAATGCTGTATAGTCTGGTCAAGCAATTTTAAACCACAATCCCCAAGAAATAAGCAAGTTAACTAACACTAGGACAATATATGACTCTGGTCGCTCCAGCAATAAAAGAAACCTCTTGCACAGTATATTTGCTGGTACACAGTATATTGCTACACAATATGCTACACTAAGAAATTCTAATAGATTTTGGTTTCTTTATTATATGTATACCATTTCAAGTAAGTTGTTTCAAAAATACGCACAGTTTTTAAAAAAAATCATGTATTATTATAATATTTGAATAACCTTTACGTTCTAAAATGTTTATAAAAATCTACTTTCTATGAACTTCAGTTATAACTTAAAATAATAGATGTGTATAATTTCCAAAATAGAAAAGATAACTTTGCCTATCGTGAAATACTTTATAAAATGAAAAACATAACATATTTCAATTTAACTCCGCGAATCAGTGTCAGAGAACATTTTATACATACCAAAAGGCTTATTATTATGCATGTTGTTAGATGCCAAATATCCATAGGCATTATTATAATTGCTTCTAATACCGTAAGCACTAGGCAAGTAATGACCGTAATGCGACAGGAAAACGGCTAGCAGCGGATCAACTGGCAAATGATTCAGACTATTATATCCACGAGCTTTCAAATCAAACGGCTTAACTGCCTCCCCTGATATTGGACTTCGATCCTTATACGTACGAGAAAGGATGTAATTTTCCATATTATCGTCATCTCTTATATTGTATTTCGCCAAAATCTCGAATAATTTATTGGTTAGATTTAGTTTATTTGAAGTATTGGGTTTAGGCGTTTCGTATACATAGCCGCTGTCTGTTGATTCAGCTCGTTCGGTGACGTCATAGGATTTTCTTTCAAAAGTTTCATTAGAGTCTTTGTTTAATTCTCCTTCATCATATTTATTGTGATTAGTATCTAAAACTTCACTGTCTTTAACATTACTTGTATCTTCAGGGATTTTCAAACTTCTATCAAATCTGTTCATGTCATTCGATGCGACATTGCTTTGTATTTTACTATCTTCTGTCTCTCCATCAGAACAAGCCCTTGAGTCTGAAACTTTAACAATGTAAATATGACTAGGTTTATAAATATTGTTTGCAATTTTGAAATAGTATTTGTAATGTCGTTTACCCCCGTTCTTGCAATCATCACCTATGGCCAGATTACTTTCTTTTATGTCTTTGAGTACGTTTTTGTTCTTTTCCGCATAACTAGGTAATTGAGTAAGATCTACTTCTATGGGTGAAAGTTTTCTAGCGTTTCTTGTTTCTGGAATTACTACTTGTACAAAATCATTAAAGGTTTGAGGTTCAGTGTTGTCTTGGTGCATGTATGGTTCTTGCATAGCATCTGATCTGTCAGGATTGTATACTTGCATACGTGTTATAGGAATCCACCCGTCATTATTGTATAATTCGTAATCTATTTCTCCTCGCACGAAATACGAGAGCTGAAACAAAAATAATGGAAGAATAATATCTATCTATATACTTTATAATGCACTGTTATAGACCCCTCAAAGATTGAGAGCAGACTTTTCTCATTATTTTAAGGACTACTAATGTTTTTCTAAATAAATCTGTCGTGATAAATATAGAATGTATAAAAAGGTAGGCTTTTGTACTGTTTGTCATAATTATGTTCATATTTAAAAAAATAATGTGCTACATATAATTTTTATTCACATAATCTACATACTTAAGACACGCTTGAGTCATCTAATAAATTTATATATCTCAAACACTTCATAAAAATTTTGGCACAATATATAACACTTGTTATTTTCAGATTCGCGAAAAATTCTTCTTCGTTCTCTTCATTACGAAATTCCCAACTGTTGAGCTATAATTGCCAATTACTAATAATTATATTTGAAAGCTCCATCCTATATAAATAAAAGGAAACTTGGTACTTACCATACAAATAATCAAAAGTTCCTTCGCCATGGCACTTTAAAACTAGTGTCTTCAGCCAATTGTTTTAGTGGAGTGAAGCGATGTCGCAGGCGAGTGCGTTTGGACATTGCAAGTAAATGTTAAGCCAAGTTATACTGTGTGGCAAGTGGTCATTTTATTGTTGTGGTCAAAATTTGATGGTAAAATAAGCAGGTTTACGACTAAACCTCATTTTATGGTGAGTGTAAAGTTTGATGGACTTTAAATGTCTTTGATATTTATTTTATTTGTTACATCAACATTTAAAACACCTTTACAATAATTATACCTGTAGTTTGAGACATCGGATATGGTAACTACTGGAATTTTGTACACATATGTCTTAACATTATATATGTACGATTACAATCGATGCGATGGCTGTATATTAGAATGACTACAACACTTTTAGACTGTATGGCCTAAGTCATACAAAAAGTTTTTAAAGTTTATGAGAACATAAACTCATAACATTTTTTCTTTGTAACATGAAAAGAAGCGACTTAAGCTTGCATAAAAGCCACACAAAAAGATATTATGATACGTACGATTACTACAAATGCTCACCTCAACGAGAATGGTAAAGATAACAGAATTTCTTCCTCGTGTAGGTTGGCCAAGAACATAAATCAGGGTTAATCTTGCAATCTTTAAAAATAGTACATTATATTTAAGGGCATTGGCGAATCGCTTGCAAATTTTTTGCTCTATAACAACTCAGATTCATGAAGAGACACCACATTTCTCTTATGAGGAAACAGTTTATAAATGACTAGCAGCCCGGCCCAGCTTCGCCCGGGTACAAATAGATTTCTGTACAATAATAAGTACGTATTATGCATATAAACCTTCCTCTTGAATCACTCATATCTATTAAAAAAACCGCATCAAAATCCGTTGCGTAGTTTTAAAGATTTAAGCATACAAAGGGACATAGGGACAGAGAAAGCGACTTTGTTTTATACTGTGTAGTGATTAGCCTTTTTTTCTTTAAAACTATAATAATAAATGAATCCGCACAGAATTTCAATGTGAACGCGTCTTAAAGCTTTTTGCATTAACACACTAGTTGTGTTTCGGTTTGCGATCACTGTAGCTGCTCGCGCGACAAGATACTGCTCTCAACGTTACACTAAGTGTAGTCACAACTAGCTCTTTACGTTTCTTTTATTGTGCTGTTTTAAATCCATTATCTTTCTGGTAATTGGGAATTGAAATAGCTTTCAAATGTTTGTATTTATGCGTTTGCTACTACCTGAGTTAAATCCATACTGAAGTGTATGTATAATAGCAAATAACCCTTTGTCAGTAGTTCAAATAATATTTTATTATGATCTATTGGCTGCCCATATGGTCTGTGAACCCTAAGGTTATGGGTTCGATTGCCAGGTCGGACAATCTGAGTTTTTTGGTAAGAATATCTGGTGTCTGTTGCCTTATCACAATATGTAGGTACGTAAATAACTACGCTGAAATTTGTGTGGCATTACAAGAATCTCTGTGTACCCCTTCAGTGCTTCGTGTGTCTCTGATCTCTGCCATGAGGTTATGCATGTCTTTATTACAAGTTTGTACAAAAATCAATTCCAATATGCAAAATATTTACCATCGAAATGAACTCAAACACGAGAGGTGGTTACTAAGTGCGCAACGATCAGCGGCATGTTGCAGTAGATACCAGTTTAATGGACATTAATTAGACAAATTGCAATTTGGCACGGCCGCGCGACGGCGGGATTGTTAAAAACTTCCGCGCGCTCAGCCGTTTCGGGTTTAAAGTGGATTTTGGTCGTGTGTAGCAGTTTTGTGATGTTAGTTGGTTGGAATGAAAATGTCGGGAGTTAGGTTTTAGGTTGTGGTAATAGTTGGATAATAATTAAAAAGCCACGCAGACACAATTGGGTTAGAAATCTTAAAACGTAGTTCGTGATGCTCACATAATGTTAAAGCTTGGCGTTTTATCAGTACTATAAACTAATGAGTGCGGTCGTTGGGTTTATACATATAATCAATAATTTAGACCGCATATTTCGTTTTTAATTTTATAATTAATGTTGGGTTAAATTGTAAATAACTTCTTGTTAATAATACTTGAAGACAAAACATAATAGAGTAAGATCCCAGGCCCCCCAGACGTTACTTATTTTCTGATAAAAAATATAAATGGGATAAAGTAGTGTTAGTACGTACTTTGAGTGTGTGCATACCTGCTAGCTTGTGTCGACGGCCAATTCATAGGTACCAGGTGCTAAAGGTAGATAAATACAGTACTGACTTTTCTTAAATTCTCAGTGCTGATTTTTACATATGTTTTAGATAATTTTGTTAAAAATTAATAATAATTATTGCCAGACACTTTCCATCGGCGCTTATCCTTAACAGACGCTTTTAAGCTTCAAAAAAATAACATATTTTTACTTATAATCTCACTCTTGATTTTTATATATGATACTTAGGGAACTATTTGAACACCCCTGGGCAGCAGCCAGACCAATTGGAGGGGTCAAACATACCCCAGACACACATAAAGTGTCGCTATGTGTATGAGCGTGAGGTCATTATTTGTACGCTTGAGTGTGAGAGAGATATCTATTTATCGATATCTTTCTTACTTAAAAATGCAGAGTACCAGATAGCATTTATGAAACTCGGCGATATTCAGTGACTTAGAACTAGAGCAAAATGTGTTTAACACTATACAAAAATTTGTTTGTGAACTGTACAACGTGGCCGGAATAATTGACGTAGATGCTGCCCGACTCCAACTCTTCATCAACACTTATATGGTTTGTGACGTAAATGAAGAGTTCAATCGCAAAAATGTGAAAAACTTTGATGCAAGTAACTTACCACCATGCAAAAGTGAGCTTTTACAGCAGTTTGGACGAGCTAATTACATCACTAGTCTCTGGAAGAAAATTAGTATTTTTAGTCCTGACAATAATGGGTGGACGTTGGAAGACAATAAATATATATCTTAAAATTACACAAAGCTATACATGTCTTTCTTCTTTCGGATTATTTGTAGTTTGAACATTTTGCAATTCAGCGTGATCTTTACTGTCATCATCGTCTAAGTTTGATAAGTCATCATCAACCCAATGTTGGCATTGACTATCTTCATTATCATCCTTATTACTTTCATTTTCTGTTACAAAAATAACATAATTAAGAATCAAAGAGTTACACGGTTATATCAATTATTCAAAGTTAAAGTATAATACCTGATGCTTCTTGAAGCGATTCACTGACAAAGCTCGGCAATTGGTCCCCATCGAACCAGTTAAAATGATATTTATTGTCTTCCAACGTCCCATTATTGTCAGAACTAAAAATACTAATTTTCTTCATATATTACTGGTGGTAGGTCTCTCATATGTGAGAGGCTGCCTGGGTGGGTACCACCGCAATATTTATTTCTCTCGTCAAACAGCAGTTTAAATGCACTGTTGTGTTTCGGATTGATGGATATTGTAGCCAGAGGAACTACTGGACATATTGAGACTTTACATCTTATGTCTCAGGATGGCGAGCGCAGTGGAATGTCAAGCAATGCTTTGTAATTCAAGGTGTTGTTTGGTTCTACTACTGTTCATGAGCGGTCGTATCGCTTACCATCAGGCGAACGGCCTCGCCATTCAAAGCAATAAAAAAAAGGGCATTCTTCCAGAGACTAGTGATGTAATTAGCTCGTCCAAACTGCTGTAAAAGCTCACTTTTGCATGGTGGTAAGTTACTTGCATCAAAGTTTTTCACATTTTTGCGATTGAACTCTTCATTCGCTCATACACATAGCGACACTTTATGTGTGTCTGGGGGGATGTTTGACCCCTCCAATTGGTCTGGTTGCTGACCAGGGGTGTTCAAATAGTTCCCTGAGTATCATATATAAAAATCAAGAGTGAGATTATAAGTAAAAATATGTTATTTTTTTTGAAGCTTTAAAGCGTCTGTTAAGGATAAGCGCCGATGGAAAGTGTCTGGCAATAATTATTATTAATTTTTAACAAAATTATCTAAAACATATGTAAAAATCAGCACTGAGAATTTAAGAAAAGTCAGTACTGTATTTATCTACCTTTAGCACCTGGTACCTATGAATTGGCCGTCGACACAAGCTAGCAGGTATGCACACACTCAAAGTACGTACTAACACTACTTTATCCCATTTATATTTTTTATCAGAAAATAAGTAACGTCTGGGGGGCCTGGGATCTTGGACCATAACATTAAATCAAAGCTGCAATGTAGCTGTAAACGCCATCTTTGTGAGAATAGTGTAACTAAATACAACTACCGTTGTTACTACTGCCATCTTTATTTTCATAAAAAAGTTACCAAGGCATGCACGAGTGACTAATAATTACAAATATACACAATAGATGGCGTTATATTGTAAATGGATATTTTCTAAGAACCGTTCTATATGAATAATTTTGATACTTTCGCATACAAATTAGACTTGTTAGGGATTTTAACCGCAACGAATTGTTTTGATATGATCTATAAATATTCAAAATTAACAGTACAGTTACAATTTTATGAAGTTATAAAATGAAGGAACAATTTGACTGCAAATGGTAAGTGCGGAAAATTACGAAGAAAGAACCGAAAAGGAAATAAAAATTATCTAAGATCTTTAGGCGTTCGAATGCGTTGTTGTCATGCTGTTGTCCATATAATATTAGGAATAGGTTTTCGCTCTTCATAATTTATTATATTGGACCTGTCAATACTAAAGATTATTCGTATACATGGCGAAATAGAATCTACCAAGGGTACGTGCCCTATACATTCTGTATTTTGACGTCCATTATACTTTCTGACTGATAAAATGCAACAGCTATTACACATTACTTTTTTTATAAGTTACTGATAGTTTCACGAGCATCAATATCAATGTTAGCAATATATTTTAATGTTCACGGCCCCACTAGCATAGAAGAAAGATATATAGCCCTGTAATGAAGATTGACGTTCCACTGTTCAACACGTCGTCTGCAATTCCACAAACAATGCAAGTATTAACAAAATTAATTTAAATTTCCAAGATGATACCCGCTTGTTCAGAAGCGAAAACATAAAATATTCCAAATGCTTTCAAAAGCAATGAATGGCGGAAGGTCAAATGTGTCGTAAACAGAAATTTCTAAATTATCATATTATGTATGAGAATCGTAAATTTTAGGTTGAAATGCGAGTGAACGACGAGACGGGCGAAAGTCTTTCTCACCGGCCATAGTTAAATTAAATTAGTGTTATATCTCCGAGATGGGGCTTAGCTAGGTAAACACACGTATTTATATGATAATATCGTTAAATATTGATCAAATTAAGATAAAAAAAATTGGAAAAAAAAAACAAATTTAGAATATATTTAAATTATGATTGCGTTCACTTATTGATGCATATGAAATTAAATAAATAAAAAAAACTGATTATAAATAAAAAAAAATAAAATTTATAATTAATATAAATAATACGATGTATAGAAAATGTTTTGTATATAGAGATTAAGTTCCATGATATTGACTTGTCATAAGAGCTCTTTAATTGCCTACATCATCAATAAATGCATTTCATTTTATTTCAAATACTAGTAAATACATACAATAGTCGCATAAACAGTCCTGGCCCCACACTAAAATCGAGTCCTGCGTCGTGTGTATCAGGAACTCCGAGAGCCTTTTCGGTCTCACAAACATCCTGACGTGAACAAAATACTTGTGATACGCACAAACATTTGTCTCGGTGTAGGGATTGAATCCGCGACCTCTCGTTTCACAGCCGACGTCTAACCAACTGCGCCACGGACCAGTGCAATTTTATCTAACCGTTGTTTTATTGTCCCGTATCTAGAAATCTACAAATTTGCGGGTAGAATATTCGTTCATATTTTTTTAAATTGGTGGCTAATGTAAAGTAATGGTGAGAATCAAAAAGTTAAGACAGCCTCGGTGGCACAGATGGTTAGACGCCGCCTGTGAAACGAGAGGTCCCTGTTCGGTCCCCGCACCGAGAGAAATGTTTGTGCTTATCACAAGTATTTTGTTCAAGTCAGGATGTTTGTGAGACCGAAAAGGCTCTCGGAGTTCCTGATACACACGACGCAGGACTCAATTTTAGTGTGGGGCCAAGATTATGTATGTGACTCTTGGGTGTTATTTATTTATAATTATTAGATCTTCAGAAAAATTGTTAAACAAACGAAACTCGGTAGCAAAACTGTTCAAGATAATATTATATGTGAAAGCTATCATCACTAGTTTACCAAGAGAACATCAGTTATTGAAAATTACTAGACGTTTCTATGAAGCAGAATTTGATTATATGGGCTTGGGGAATTTGTTAATAAAAATATCAAATTAATATTAAAGTTATAACGAAACGTGTGCAGATGGTTTAAACATCTTGCCTAATAAACAGCTGCTAAACGCGCTATAGACATGAAGATAAATTCAAACGAAACGTAATAAGCAATTATAAATTATAAAGGACCTAGTTATAAACAGTACGGCCTCGGTGGCGCAGTTGTACTGCGGTATATTTGTAAAGCCGAGGTCTCGGGTTCGAATCCCGGGTCGGGCAAAGTGATAATGGATTTTTCTTATCAATATCAGCTCGGAATCAGGAATTTGTGCCCGATATGGCAATAGGCCCGCCTCCTATCACATCGTAGGAAGAAACATACAAAGCGAAAGTGGGCGTCCCGGTTGTGCTACCAGGAGAAGCTCTGCCTACCCCTTCTGGGAAAAAGGCGTAGTTGATGTTTTTATGTAATATACTCTAAAGGTACCCGTTTAAAACATTGACTTTTTTGTTGACTATGAAGTTAGAATATAGATAGATAAGGTAAAATACTGCTAGTGATAATATAAGTACATAATATATTAATGTTAGAACTATATTTTATTTAAAAAAAAACTATAATCAGTAAGAAAGAAAATTTCAAACCAACATAAATTGCTTACAATGTTCATATTAAAAAAAAATAACTTGGTATCAACTGGCACTGTCGATTTACCTAGTGTCCCCATATGTTTTATCTTGTAAATAACATTTACAAATCTTTTTCTCTGAAAAAATCATATTTGACCGTTCTATGAAATGAAATGAAATGAAATGAAAATATTTATTGAATCCATAAAATGTCATACACTATTTAGATTCAGTCATTTTTTTTCCACTACCACCCAGTTCACAAGGCTGTTTTCGCCAGAGAAGAACGGGCAAGAAACTCTAGCGTTGCTCTTTTCAAAATAAGTTTACAATACAGTGATCATACAGGAGTTGAAATTCAGAGCAGTTCATAAATTATTCATAATAATGATTATATTGTACGGCTGAGTTAAGTGTGGTCGCCCTGACCACGGAACTGGTATACACTGTTCAGCAAAAGCAATGAAAGGCAATAAAAAATTAAACAAAAATGAAAATGAAAAAAAAAAAAAAAAACAAAGTAATTAATATTATCATTATAAGCAAATTGAGCAGACCAGTCTACACAAGCAGCACCCGTTCACGAGTATGACCCATGTGCCAGCCATCGGTCTCCTCAACCGTGTTATAGGGAAGTGACCGACCCGGCACACGACGCCGCCGCAAGCACAGACCTTTAAGGGAGCATGACGTACTCAAATTGCCTACAACTATGGTGACACAAGTGGGATAAATATTTTAATTATATTTAACAGAGTACACACACCTCCGGTTCTGGGACTTATATTATGTTTTATTCCCACGCCTTACTATCTTCTAAGTATTCCGAAATTTTATAATATGCTTTATTACACAACTGTCGTTTAATATTAGATTTAAATTTATTTATAGATAAGGCTTTTATGTCAGTGGGAACTTTATTATAGAAATGTATACAGTAACCCTTAAAAGATTTGCTAATTTTCTGGAGCCTGGTCTTATGACTGACTAGATTATTTCTATTTCTAGTATTTCTGTCATGAATATCGCTAACCTTTTGAAATTGTTCTATATTCTTATGGACATACATTAAATTAGCGAATATAAATTCTGATGCTACTGTCATTATATTTATTTCTTTAAATTTTTCTCTCAGAGATTGTCTGGAGCCTAACGAATAAATAGATCTTATGGCTCGTTTTTGAAGAAGAAAGATGGTATTAATGTCAGCAGCACCACCCCACAACAAAATTCCATAACTCATTATGCTATGAAAGTAAGCAAAATAGACCAATCGAGCTGTATCAATGTCAGTCAATTGGCGAATCTTGCCCACTGCAAAAACTGCAGCACTCAGCTTTTTAGCTAACGCTGTTATGTGGGGACCCCATTGAAGTTTAGGATCCAATGTGATTCCCAAAAACTTAGTAGTCTCCACAAGGCTCAACACATCCCCGTTCATAAAAATGTTGGCATTCACTTTTTTTACGTTAGGCGTTATAAACCGAATACATTTAGTTTTTTGGCTGTTTAACAGTAAATTGTTAACGCCAAACCAATGAACTATTCTTGAGAGAGTGTGGTTTACTTCGTCAAAAATTGATTGATGTCGTTTAATTTTAAATATCAGTGAAGTATCATCAGCAAACAACACTACCTCACATTTATCCCTTATAAAATAAGGCAAGTCATTTATATAAATCAAAAAGAGAAAGGGTCCAAGAATTGAGCCCTGCGGAACCCCCATAGTAACAACAGATCCATGTGATTTTTGTCCGTTGACATCAACCCTCTGAACCCTATTGTTTAAATATGATTTACATAGTTCAAGAGCAAGTCCATTTATTCCATAGTGGCTCAATTTCCTGATAAGAATATCATGATAAACACAATCAAATGCTTTGGATAGGTCACAGTATACACCTAAAGCATCCTGAGAATCCTCCCAAGCATCAAATATGTGATCTATGAGCTTCACACCAGCATCAGTGGTGGAGCGACCCCGAGTAAAACCAAATTGTTTACTATGAAGTAAATTATTATTTTTAAAATAACTTTGCAACTGTATAAGCATCAGTTTTTCAAAAATTTTGCTAAATGAAGGCAGTACTGATATAGGTCTAAAATTAGAGGGGTCATCTGTACTACCAGATTTAAAAAGAGGTATTATCTTACTGAGTTTCATTTTATCAGGAAATATGCCACTATTAATACATGTGTTAAAGACTAAAGCTAGCTGAGGAGCTAATATAGGTAGTACATAGTTGAGGATCTTTGTAGAGATTCCCCAGACGTCACTAATATAATTGCAACTTGCAAGAAAAAAAGTAATAAATAATAAAATAATAAATAACACCCAACAGTCACATACATAGTCCTGACCCCACACTAAGATCGAGTCTTGTGTCGTGGGTGTCAGGAACTACGAGAGACCTTTCGGTCTCACAAACACTCAGAACTCAGTCAAAAGTATACTACGTTTTCGTTTATACTAGTACGATTTTAATATTATTTGAGAACACCAACATAACACTACAATTCACGTCAATGGGAGTGAAAGTAAAAGCTCTCAAGCCAACATTATAATGTCTGAATGAAATCATAGACTGACTGAGTTAATGACAGGTCGCTTGAATCTAGAATCTAACCGACGGATGTCCTAGTCATTACCTCGAGCAAATATGGTAGATATGATGAGAAACATCATCGTAAATACTAAAATGATTAAGTATAGGAACTTGATAATGGCTATAAGAAAAATAAATGAAAGTAGGGTTTTGTCAATTAAAATATGTAAGTAAATGAAGGACCTATTTTTTTTTAATTTGTAATTAATTCCCTAGGGTCTAACCCATCTTATATTTTCTAGTTAAGCCCAAATGAGTCTTTAGAGTGTAGCGTTGCGACTATACTTAATCATTATTAAAATGGCAATAGCGGGTTTAACTTAATTGTCGTCAGTAGAAGATGAAAAATATTCAACGTTTTTTACTAGTGTACATTATTAAAATTAAGAACTACTGCTAAAGGGATTCCATCTAAGATGTCAGGTGACGATTGGTTCCCAGTGTTTTTCGGTGTACTATATTGATACATACATACATAAACTCACGCCTTTTTTCCAGAAGGGGTAGGCAGAGTTGCAAGGACACTCACATTTCGCCTTGTATGTTCCATCCCACGATGTGAGGGGTGGTGAGCCTATCGCCATATCGGGCGAAAATTCCTGACTCACCGATATACCGGGTTGGTGAAAAAACCCGGGATTTGAATCCAAGACTTCAGCTTTATAACCGTACCCTAGTAAAACTACGCCACCGAGTTAGTACAATATTGAAGAAACCTAAATAAATAAATAAATAACACCCAACAGTCACATACATAATATGGAGATATGACGTTCATTAGGATTAAAATCATGATTTCCTATCACTTACGTACTTAATTTCACTACCGGCACAGCTTCTGGCAGTACTTTCCTTAAATAGCATATTTTAATGTCGGAACAACTCGATATGCGGTGACATTAGACAGTATCGACTATCGAAGGGCGATAGACAGCTGATATCTCGACTTAACCATAACGTGAGTAGTCTATATTGAACAAGCTGTATGTTACAAATATAATAAATTAAAAAAGGGAGATTTTCTATAAATGTGTAATAACGAATTATAATAAAAATTTTGAAATTAATTCTGTACCTATATATTTAAAATTCACGATAAATTTCGTCAGGATACCTAGGGTAAATAATAAATAAATAACACCCAACAGTCACATACATAGTCCTGACCCCACACTAAGATCCTGCCTTGCGTCGTGGATATCAGGAACTACGAGAGACTTTTCGGTCTCTCACAAACACCCAGACCCGAAAGAAATATTTGTGGGCCACATAAATATTTCTCTCGGTGCGAGGATCGAACCCGGGGATTCTCGTTCACATCCGGCGTCTAACCGACTGCGCCACGGAGGCTGTCAAAATTATAATGATGGCACACTGATCTACAATTGATGACATGTCCTCTCCAAGGATGATTGATATGAAAACCGGACCAATATCTCCAGGACACAACGGTGGAACTAATGCCTTTCTAATAAGATGCTAATAAGTGTGGCCTCCCATTCATCTTACATATTATAACTAATTTGGTATATTGAAATAATAAATAACAAACATAAAAAAAGCAACATACAGTCGAATTGAGAACCTCCTCCTTTTTTTGAAGTCGGTTAAAAATAGTAAAAAAAGTCCTATTTTACAAACTACTCCGACTACGGATCAAAATTCAGATACTCGGAGTGAAGGTAATATTAACTCTTCGACTATTTTAAATGTAGCATTTTATATACACATGTACGTATATAAACTGAAGCCTTTTTCCCAGGAGCAGGCAAACTTGCCAGGACACCCACATTACGCCTTGTATGTTCCATCCCACTATGTGAAAGGGGACGATACATGCAATATTTGCCACAAATACTGAAGGTTGATAATAAATATAAAAATTCAATATCACTTTACCTAACCCGGGATTCGAACCCGAGACCCCAGCGTTATTATCGTACTGTACAACCACGCCATCTTAGCAGTTAAATGTATCAACAAGGCAAACAAAGCCACAGGTAAACCTACAGCAATATCAACTTATGCCAAGGGCGGTGTAGGAAGTTACGCGTCGGTGTTGGCAAACCGGTGGAAATGAAAATGGCCCAACGTCCGCACAAGTGACTGATAACGCGACCGGAATGAGAAAACCAGCAATTCATATCAGATTATAGAGAATGATACGCTATTGTATCCGTCGGTAAATGATAATGATGATTCTTTGTTGTCGTTTGCTGCTGTCTTCGTGAACTCTATAAATTGCTTTTGGATATAGTTGCAAATGTATTTTAAAGTACCGGAATTGATTTAATAATTACTCGAATTAGGATACTCGGACTTAAATATAGAACAAAACTCATCAGTTATTTTTACGAAAATTATGTTAGGATGAAGGGAAATATCATACCAGAAAATGTTCATTTCATTTCATCAGTTTTAAATGATGTCTTTCAAATATAAAGTCCATGAAACCTCAATAATTTTGATTATGGTCCATTTGGATTAAACGCAACGCGGGCTAGGAAACGATAGGTGATTCAATCCCCGCACCAAAACTTACTACTATATTTGTTTGAACCGCAAATATTTGTTTTTGGACTGGTATTTTTAAAAGACCGAATATTCTCAGTTTCTGAGTACCATACGACCAGATTTATACCTTATACCTTAGTTTGTACTTATAAATATGTATGTGAATGTTAGATATATTATTTAAGCATATGTTTGTCACCTGGCTATACAGCCTATATATCAATTAGAAATATCATCATCAATCAGACATTAATTTACCAGTTTATCACAAGCGGCGCAGTGTGAACGTTCTACAAAACCAGTGGTTTCTGTCACTGAGTGGATGTCAGTAGCGTAAAAATAATAGGAGAAAGCTTGCCGTGTCGCTGTCGATCTAAACCAATACTAATACTAGTTAATATAATAGATATTGTCTAGTTAATAATTTGATACTGATAAGGTTGTATTTATTTCACTTTTAGTCTGTGGTTTCCTTCTATTCATTCCGATCCATACAAAGGTTGTCGGGTAGAGATCGTCGGTAGCGATAAGGACGGCTTTTGTACCGACTTATGTATTTAACGTTAAATCCCTTAATTATGAAATAGATTTATTATATTTTTATAAAATATGATATAAATTGTACGAATTACGAGAAAAGAAAAGGTAAACCACAAACTACCAGAAACGACTCGATTTGGTTTGGAATCTCATAATTAAACGACGAAACAAAGGAATATACAAGCAATATGCGACCAACCTATACCTTTCAAAAATTATTTCTTCATTGGCAGTCTGTTGACTCTATCCAGTAGAACAAATTAAGAACACGTGCATTTTAAACATTTTTACTAAAACCTACCACGTACGTGCAAGCTCTGGAATGAACTCCCTGCATCGGTGTTTCCTCAGCGCTATGACCTGTCCTTCTTCAAAAGAGGTTTACAGAGAGTTATCTCATCGAGGTAGGCAGCGACTTTGTTGTGCTGGTCCCCTGGCACTACGGAGGTCCATGAGAAGCGGTAGCCACTTACCATCAGGCGGGCCGCTAGCTAGTCTGCCTACATGGCAATAAAACAAAGTAAGTAATAAATTATTAGGTTTTCTTAAAGAAGTAAAAAATTGACCGAATGACGTACTTTTAAAAATTTTTTTAGTTCGAAGAAAATTAAGACGTTTCCATTTGTCAGCTCCATGCCAGCCTCCGTGGCGCAGTTGGTTAGGCTCCGCCTGTGAAACGAGAGGCCGCGGGTTCGATCCCCGCACCGAGAGAAATGTTTGTACGGCCGACAAATATTTCTTCCGGGTCTGGGTGTTTGTGAGACCGAAAAGTCTCTCGTAGTTCCTGATACCCACGACACAAGACTCGATCTTAGTGTGGGGTCAGGACTATGTATGTGACTGTTGGGTGTTATTTATTATTTATTTAAATACAATTTAATAAACTTGAAAACCTTATTCTCCGACATAAGATTTGAACACAGGACCTTACGCTTCACAGGTGTCATACTTCTAATAGACCGAGAAGTGACATACCTACATATATAATACAATTAGCACTAATATATAATATAATATATAACAGATATATAGGAAGCATTTACACAGTGATTCTTAGGAAGCTATTTGCGATCCAATTTCACAGCCCAGCGGCACAACAGTGCAGTGGGATTGCAGTGTTGCAATGCTCTTCTGATATCGGTCCGTTCCTACTGTCTTGTGGATGTTTAGGAATTGTATAGGGCTGTTTCTACTATGACATATAATAGACACAATGTCCATTGTTGAAATAATCAATAGCAGCCAAGCTTATATTTAAGTATAAGCTTCTTGATAGCAGCCTTTAATACAGGTAAAACGCGTGGTGGCCAGTTAATAAATACATCCTACGCGTGTGACGGTCGCGAGTTCGAATCCCAGGAAACATCTGACTTATCGCCAAGTGTGTATTTATATTCCACGGTACTGGTAAACATTGTCAAAAACATGCAGACTGTAAATTTTATTTTCTGTCGTATGTGAATTTTCTATTCATTATTTATATTGAAAACAATTGTAAACTGGAATTACCGCTCCGGGAACATGCCAATAGACGAGTAAAGAGGCTACTCACCTCTTATTTCATCTATAAAACTGCTCAGTCGGAAGATAATTTTGGACTGCAGGCAAGTATATTACGATTAGTTCGGTTTTCAAATTAAAGTATTAGAAAAGGTTATCATTCACCGCGTTTTCGATGTCGCGGCGTCATTAATACCAAAGTAGTTTCCAAGAAACGGTGATTCAATACGACTATGAAGAGATGGATTCGTAATAACCATTAAAATGGAGTCATTTTAACGTAAATTTTTATAGCAGTTGTAGCAATCATACCGGTAGCTTATCTTAGCCTAGTTTATGACGGCGTTCTGAGTAAAACTAATTTCCATAATACAAGTTCTTCTGTGACTTCAACTTTGAAGTTTAAACGAATAAGGGACGCTCTTATTTAATCATGCCTTTCTTTATATCGGCTCATAAAACGCAAATTGGTGATTTCAAGCACCAAACAATGAGTTTTTAGGAGTCTATCCCGCTCTCAAACCTGCCACTGCAAGTTCTGTAAGCCAATGACGATAATTTAATGACGGCACGGCAAATTTCCGGAAATACCACTTGTACTTAACCCGTAAAAAAACAATTATAGCCTAAAATAAATCTGGATCTGGATCAGCCCATATACGTCCCACTGCAGGGCACGGGCCTACTCTACAATTGAGAGTACGACTGAGAGTGGTTAGGCCATATAGTCCACCACGCTGGCCTAGTGCGGGTTGGCAGACTTACATACCATATAAATTCTTATGAATCGCTATGGTATGCAGGTTTCCTCACGATGTTTTCCTTAACAGTTTTAGTTACCTAAAATAAATATATAGATATAATACAAGAGAAAAGGACCAAAGTTGGGGCAGCGTCAGGTGTACGAATAATATAGACATAATAATATAGACATAATGAGATTTAACATCTGAAATCTCAAGATGGAAACGAAATGGAGTACCAAGCATTGCTATGTAATTCATGGTGTTGTTTAATTTTGCTACTTTCCTCTAGTGGTCGTATCGCTTACCATCAGCCGAATTGCAAGCTCGTCTCGCCATTCATCACAATAAAAGATATAAACAATGAGTTGGTACTAACAGCTCTGTATACATACCGGCACATTTCACAAACATTGACAGGCGCGTCAAATTTATTGTCGTGTACGCGTAACTCGCCGGTTACATATGTGCTAACACTGCGTGTCCTCATCTTCACGACGATCGAGGTCTTCCTATTCCTCGGTCTACTTGCAAAACTAGAGTCACCATGATTTGCTTGGTAAGTAGGTTATGTGTGCCAAGAGAGACTAAGAACAAGCAATTTCGATTTCCTGGAGCTTCCATACCTCTAATACGTGACGAAATACGTATGTAACAAATAGTAGCATCACCAGTGTGCCTAGTGTACAATCTAAAAGTTAGAGATTTCAAAAATATGAGACTGTTCCCGACTAAATTTTCTCTTTTTTTATTCTGGCCTTACAAAGTGCATGGATGGTAAGAGAAAATATTGTACCGTATCAGCCCACATACGTTCCACTAAGGATTCGGGCCTCCTCTACAACCGAGAGTACGATTAAGAGTGGTTAGGCCATATAGTCCACTACGCTGGCCTAGTCTGGGTAGGCAGACTTTACATACCACAGAAATTCTTAAAATCGATATCGCAAGCAAAGTTTCTCATTATGTTTTCCTTCACCTTTAAACTACGTAGTGACTGACTATTAATAAACATATGACTCGGAAAATTCAGAGGTATACCCTGGGATTCGAACCCGCAACCACCGTGAACATGACGGTAAGTATAGAGTAGCCTAAATATAGTATACACATCACCATCATCATCAACTGCTCGAAACCATGTACAGTCAGCAACATAAGTCACTACACAGTCACGAGATTTGGAATTGTCTTATCATCCAAAATAATAGTTATTTTCAATATCGTATGGCACTTCTCGGCATAGATGACTTTACTTGATTCTATTTTACGACTACAGAGTAGTGCGTGCAAATTTTATTTCATAAAAAAGGTTATTAAAAAATGTGAAGTGTTCAGCGACTTATGTTGCTGACTGTACATAAGGATGAAACCGAATTGCGGAAAACATGTACGGACCCTTATGTCAAGGAGCTTATTATCGCTTGGACTCGATAGTTGCTATACAAATGTATACAGATATCCTGCCAACTGTTTTTTAATGCTATGTATGGCGTGACAAGCATGCCGTTCGCCTGATGGTAAGTGGTACGATCACTGCACTCGCCTACTGAGACATAAGATGTTAAGTCTCTATATGTCCAGTAGTTACTCAGGCTACAATCTCCTTCGATCCGAAACACTACAGTGCATTTACACTGCTGTTTGGCGGGAGAAACAGAAATTGCGATGGGACCTAACCAGGCGGCCTAACATATGAGAAACCTAACATCAGTAACTTAATTCTCTACCATATAAATTTAACCATCCCCCAAGAACTCCAAACACATTGACCTAATCCACAATATACTTAAACAATTGATAGCATGGCATGACGGAGTAAACCACAAGGCAGCGTTGCGTGACCACAAAATAAATACCAATCTAAATTGCAACTGGCAGCGGACGTGCCCAGATGTTGTAACGGGAAGAGCAGTTGTTGTGTTGACGACCTTTTGTCATAGATTTGGTACCCTACTACTAAAGTCAGTCGACCTTTGAACCAATTACTGAGGCTGAAATGAAAGTGATTTTGGATAGGTCGAATTGTAAGGCTTGAAAGAAGTTGATTTGATGATTAATTTTTGTAGTCAACAATAAGAAATCAATTACAAAATGTTACGTAGGCATGCTAAATACATATACTCGTATACACGTAGCTTAAATTTACCCAACATATTTTTTTTGTCAGATCATTAAAAAAATTGTTGATTTAGTTCTTGAAAACACAGATTACATCAGAAAAACAGACAAAACGGCTAATCCTATTACTTAAAATCTTAAACTCAAGTGACATAAGATTCCGTTATCGAGATAGATCTAATAGCACATATTGGATAACTCGCGCGAAGATGACTGTGCATATTTTGCATAACTTTTTGTTCATGTGGAGCATCTTTTGTAACTATCGAAATGATGAAACTTAGTTCGCAGAATTGGGTTTTAAAACTAGTATATGCTTAAAAATTGCAAACTATTATGTTGCGCAAGGTCAATTTATTTTGGAATAAGAAAGGCGAGACGGCACCTATGTTGATATACATACATACGTCACAGAAGCTGAATTTGTTGTGTAGCACCTACCAAATACCGGGTATATCAAGAGTGCTACCGAAAACGATTTTGTGACTACAAACATAATGCAACAAAAAATTTCGCAAAGAAACGCGACATTTTTTTTTTATTATTTTTTAAATATCGACGAGTTTGGGTTGTAAATCCATAGTTTTTGATAAATTAATAATTTAAAGCATTGCGTGCTATAGCGACTATAAAAATAAAAAGGTGTATACTATTTTTGAAGAAAAAAACTATATATTTACCATCCTAATACGACGATAGAAAAAAAATTGACACCAATTTTTGCACAAAATTTAGTTGCATTGGTTCTGAAGTCACTAAAACTAACACCCAGCTTCGTTTTCGGTAGGAGTCTTGGTATACCCTGTATAATAATGTAAACCGTATGGAGATTCAATATAAAACTTGCAAAGATGACGTATTCAAATGGCAGAATGATGACGGGGAACAACGTCATTAGAGCAACGACATACTGTGTCTTGCGTCGTCGATCCGCCTACTAAGCATGGCGAATAATACCAACATATTGAAGCATCAAAATAATCCTAGTAAGAGATACTTCAGTTTGGATACAGAAGTACTCTGTTCCTGAAACTTCACATATTGCATTTAATATTATAATGGGTTCTCCAATTTCGTGTACGACGGCTACCGTTTTGGTGAATACGAACATCCTACCACAACCAAAATATGATTGTATAAGACTAGATAGAATATATAATGAGGAGTTTGACCCCACAACTATTATATAAAAAATTGTTTAATAATGACACAACTTTCCATTCTTTCTTTTGTAAACGGTTCTAAAGATTACCAAGACTGCAAATTGAGATATGAGTTATTAAGACATCGGATACAATTATTCTAATATGCGGTTGGCATCGCTACGTTTTCTTGGTAGCAAAACTAATGGGTGATAATTATTTAATTACTACATGTATATCGTAATTTCATCGTACACACAATATGAATATATGTTTTTACAATACACACCATATTTCTGGAAGTGCCTTATTAAAATTTGCCAACGCTTAATTCGAGCTGTACGTCGTTATTTCTTTTGTGAGTGTTTGATGGTCTGTGGATAAACGGACCGGCGCGGCTGCCAACATGTTCACAGTGTTCGCGGACTTAAATCCCAGGGCACACCTCTGACTTTTCGGAGTCATGTGTGTATTGATAGTCAATCACAACGCAATAAAACGGTGAAGGAAAACATCGTGAGGAAACCTGCATACCATAGCGACTTACAAAAAAAACTATGGTATGTCAAGTCCGCCAACTAGGGTTAAGCCAGCGAGGGGGACTATATGGCCTAACCACTCTCAGTCGTACTTTCGATTGTACAGGAGGCCCGTGCCCTGCAGTGAGACGTATATGGGCTGATACAGAAAGATTGCTTCGTTGTGAAGTAGCAGACAATATGGAAGAGTATGAAGTGATTTTTAATCTCAAAGTAACTTTATTTTCTAAATAGATAGAAGTGATAAAATAAATAAATTATTATCAACTCTCATATCTCACCTCTGATTGTCATATTGCATAAACTTACAGAATTTGTTTAGAAAATACGTTTCACTGATTTAATTTAATTTAAAAAATAAAAGATGAAGTTACGTGAGACGAGTTTTTATTTTCGATTATTTACATATAGAAAATCATTTATTTGTCACAATCGGAGAAAGTCTGTTGGATAAAGTGATATTTGGTTATGTTATGTGCATAATGTTAATTAATATTAGTCGTAAGAAATAATAAATTGAAATGTCATCAAGGAAGATGAGGGTCATTGCCCTTACTATAGAAGATGTCAAAGATAGGGCGAAATGGAGGAGACTCAGCCGGAAGGCGGACCTTGGCACCGGCCAGGATAATAACCAGTAGAAAAAAGAAAGTATGATAATTTTGACAGCCTCCGTGGCGCAGTCGGTTAGACGCCGGCTGTGTGACGAGAGGCCGCGGGTTCGATCCCCGCACCGAGATAAATGTTTCATCATCATCATCATTATATCAGCCACAGGAAGTCCACTGCTGAACATAGACCTCCCCCAAGGATTTCCACAATTACCTGTTGGAAGCGGCCTGCATCCAGCGACTTCCTGCAACCTTAGTCAGATCGTCCGGCCACCTTGTAGGCGGGCGTCCGACATTTCGCTTGCCTGTACGTTAAATGTTGGTGCGGCCCAAAATATTTCTTTCGGGTCTGGATGTTTGTGAGACGAAAAGTCTCTCGCAGTTGCTGATACCCACGACACAAGACTCGATCAGGACTATGTATGTTACTGTTGGGTGTTATTTATTTTATCGACAAAATATCGAACCTGTCAGGCAGTTCCTAGCAACTTTTGGTTGAAATTATTATAAATTCACGTATGGATGCTTTCAGCGCATTTATGTAATTAAATACTATATTCTTTTTTACCGCAATGGATACACAAATATCCTTTTAATTCCTACAATATTGCCACAAAACGGCATTGGGAAAAGTGACCGGTACCTGTAACAACTCTAATTATTTCGAATTTTAACGCCTACATTAACCACACCTAGGCACTGCACAACTCACTGTAATTCAGTACATTTAATAAATAAAACCAAATACTGTAAAATCAAATAAATCATGAAAATAAGCGAAATTTGTTGCTCGATTAGTTTGAAATATTTTGACGCTGCAGGCTTCTTCCGTGTAAACGTATCACATCATGCATCTTGCTTTAATATATAAGTTAAATCAAGCTATCTCTTTTACATTACCGATCTACGTTTTATAATAAATCTATGATTTGTATCGTCTAAGATGGTACTACATTCTAATGACATTAATTTCAGATTAAAAGTTATAATATTAAAATGTACTTTTATAAAACATATCAGTATGTCATAATTTATCTAAAATATTTTAATTGTGGAAAAAAGTGATGACTCATTATGAATTAGTAGGCTTGTCTGGGGCGGTACCACTGTCCCACAGGATACCGACTTAAAGTGACAGCTTTGATGTCGCATTTTGTTCGTTGAGTGATATTGCTGGATGCCCAGTAGCTCTCTTTAAGATTTGATGAACCGACAACAAAGCTATAATCCAAGGGTTGTAGTTGTTGATTCGCGGCAGCCATTGAGATAATATGCTAGAGGGGACACTGCAAACAAAATGTTTGTAACAAAATGAAGGGTACGTTCTATTTCTGTCTCTGTCACGCCTAAGAACTAACATATCTTCCCTCTCGCTTCAATGTGAACCCGTGTGCACGCACCATACGCAGAGATTTTGTTTCCGATGTCCGCTGTAGTATAATACCTCAATGGCGGCAGCATACCATCAGTTAACATGTTTGCTCGTTTATCGAACCTGTGTATGTATACAAAATATATATTTAAATTACTTAATGGCAACCCTAAAAACCGCACTTTTAATAAATCACAATCAACAACAAAAACGCGTGTTCACACCAGACAATTTTCCGCGCATCGACTAACATAATTTCGTTTTAACGGCCACGCATCTACACTAGTTTTCCAACTATATTGGGAAATATATCGTCACAGCTCAATAAGCATAGTTATGTAAGTGTTACAGTTATTAGAACCCAGTTCAGTATAATTTATATTCTTTAACTGCCAGTTGTTAGGCTTAATGCTTACAACATTGATGGGTGCGCGCAATTGATGTGAAGTTTTTAGAGCAACTAGTTTAAATATCACAAAAAATGCTAAACTTTTTTAGCGAACAAAACTCCGTTTCGTTTCTATATTATGCAAATTATACATGAATTTTTGATAATGATATGATTTTTTGAGTAAAATTTTATAAAAGTAAAGATTTCATTAAATCCCATTACAAATAGGATTAAGGTGTTTTTGACAAATTGTCAGAGTTTTAATAACCGTCAAGTATTTTTATGATAAACTTTAATCAAGGGAATAACTTTGAAAGCTGGCTATCGTGATACATTTTTACATGGATTTTTACTAAATATGCTGACAAAGACAAATAAAAACAAGTCTATGTAGACTTGTTAAAAGCTATGTTTATGTTTAAAGCTATGTAGCTTTAGGCAATAATACGAAAAACCACAACACTAAATATTTTTCATCATTGAAGAAAACGGATCAAAACTTATTTCAATCAGCATTTTAACTTGATTAACTGATGAATTATTTCTTATTAAAGCTTTATCACAATTCCAGTATTTTACTCAAAGAAAACTTTACTTTCCCTGTTTATTTGGAATCAAATTGCGTGTAGAAAGTGCATCGAGTGATAACGACCGTCAGGGCTCGCTATCACGCTCTGATTCCCTGCTATCTTAATACACATATATTATTTGTATTACACCTACATACCGGGTATATCCAGACTGCTACCGTAAATGAAGCCGGATGGTAGTGTTAGTGACTACAAACACAATGCAACTAAAAATTTCGCAAAGAAAGGCGTCAATTTTTTTTATTATTTTTTAAATATCGTCCAGTTTGGGTGGTAAATCTATAGTTTTTGCTAAATAATAATCTAAAGCCTTGCATGCCATAGCGTGTTTAAAAATTAAAGAGCGTACAATATTAATAAAGAAATAACTATGTATTTATCCTGTATCCTAATATGACGATAGAAAAATAAAACAAAAAAAATCGTCACTAATTTTTGCACTTTAGTTGCATTGTGTCTGAAGTCACTAAAACTACCACCCAGCTTCGTTTTCGGTAGCAGTCTTAATATACCCTATAGATCGTTTGCAATACATTTTCCAGAAGACTATCTTGGCTGCTCAATTTTCACTATAATATCTGCCATCATGTATCAAAACGTGTGTATGCTAAGAGCGGATAGAAGATAAGTTTGGATACAAAATAGCTGTACATAAGATAAATTATTATTGTCATTTTTCGTGAAATTTCAGAATGGAAACCCGTGAACATCGGATATATTTTTATTTCCAGCAATAAATCTAGATATGCACAGAAATAAAATCTATTAATTCTTCGCAAGGATCTCCAAGGTATGTGCAAACTGAATACACAAACCAGTGTTTTTTTTTATTGCAGTGAATGGCGATTCGAGCATACCGTTCGCCTGATGGTAAGCGATGCGACCGCTCATGAACAGTAGCAAAACCAAACAACACCTTGATTACAAAGCAATGCTTGGCATTCCGCTGCACTCGCCATCCTGAGACATAAGATGTTAAGTTTTAATATGTCCAGTAGTTACTCTGGCTATGTCCTTCAATCCAAAACACAACAGTGCATTTAAACTGCTGTTTGCCGGCAGGAATTGACATTGCGGTGGTACCCACCCAGGCAGCCTCACACATATGAAAGACCTACCACTAGTACTGTTATAAATCTAAAGTTATTTGGATAAGGCAATGTTTGTTATTTTTTAATGATGATCAAATGATTTGTTGCTATTAGAACATGTACATACGTTTGACGAAAGTTGAACGTTTGAACTAAATATACGTAAAATTAACAAAACAATAAATTACCACATATGAAGACGTTTATTGAAGGCTGTCGGATGTTACCCAAACCTACAAATTGTTTTGTCGGTGTACATATTTCCTAATGGTTTCCTATTCCAATTGATTATTCGGCCTAGCGACAACTTGTAATATAGACTGAATTGTGATGTTGTAGGTTTGATTTCCTAGGACGTCATAGATTTTGGCTTTGTGACATTTTTATTTCTATTAGCTTTGTAAAAAACAAATGAAAATAACAAATGAAGACATATACAGAGTGTCCCATAACTAGACAATAAACTGGTATCCAGATACAGACCAAGCTATGACAGCATAGGAACCAAAAAAAAATAAAGTCCTATCCCCGATAGTTTTCAAAATACAGCCTTCCTAATGATAATTTAAAAAAATCTACCTTGATCTACACTTAACAACAGTGTGACAAGTGGTTTGTGTTATTTATTATTTGTATGCACGTTTTCCAAACACTAATAGCTGAGCTTTAGAACTTCGTACCAAAAGATATCTAAATACCTCTTCTTTTCAAGAAAATGGATCAAATTCCACATGGAATATATTTTAAATAAATTATTGGTCAACTTTGACACCTCACACTGTAAAAAAATGTACTATACCACCCATGGCAAGTTTCACAGAAATTGGCGACTATTGTCTAGATTATAACTTGCTTTTGAAGGGTTTCAGTTCTATTAAGCTGTTAACAGAATAGGACCCAAGTTTTCATCAATACATAATATTAAATTTAGTCATTATTCCGCTCAGATGTTTTATTTCATTCCATCAAAGGTATTGGCGGGGGAAAACTTAACTTACACTATCTGTGCTATGGTTATTCCGCCATTGGTCGGCCGCAAAAGTGTAGTCTGCTAATTTACTGGACTACTTATGAAATTTAGTCCTCAGTAGGCGTTAGATTTGATGTGAAAAGAGTTATCTGGCAGCCCAAATTAGAGCGTTTTCACTTTCTTTAATTATCCACAACATTGGTTAATACAAATATGAATAATAGTGGGATTTGACATGCATAACCAAGTCATTTACTAATTTATATTCTATTCAAGACAGACGCTAAAAGGCCATTAATAAATATATAAATACTAGTGGCATTTGCCATGTAATTTACTTAATATATATTTTATATAAGGCAGAAGCCAGAAGGGGCATTCATATGATATGCTTTGCAATATCAAGTTTTTCCCACTTCCGAATACAAAGTTCACTGACATACACTGTATAATTATACCATTACAGGAGTCACAAGCCGTAAAAATGTTATTAATATAATAATATGAATTGCACAATTAAATAATTCACCGAAGAAAGTTTCGACTATGGAATTCCCTTATGAATTTTAAATAATATAGAAACTTTGTTACGTAACGTAAAAATATTGATTTGAAAAAGATTCTTCTAACAATATAATAGGTAATGTCCGGTTCGCCAAGTAATAATATAGCGGCAAATAATTTGGCTTGTTGTATCCGATGTTGCGGGTTCGATTCCCGCAAAAAATAACAAGTACATAAGTGTATTTATTGTGGTCATTGGTTTTAAACAAATATGTAATGACTCTGAACGACTGCGTTTCATAAATTGATATTATATCGAAGCCGTAAGTTATACCTTCGCACCTAGAATGAATGTTCCTCTAAGAAAAATTAACGATCAGCAAGTAATTAATATCTTAAGAAATGAACGCTTTTTAAATAATAGTAATTTAAGCATGAATCCCGCTCAGTTTTAAGGTACGTATTCCTATCTTGACCCGATCAACGCCATCGATCAAAATATTAACATCGATACACTTGTGCAGTAAACCAAAAAGCCCATCTCAATAAAACCGTCAGTTATGCATAACACGAGTCGCATTACTCAAGCGGTTCGCATCTGAGTTACGGTGCAGGCGCAGCCGCGCGTACCGCTAGTTCATATTCGCATATTTTGCGCCGACGGACGCAAGTTCAACCAACCTTAGTCGGGACCGACAGCGCGCAGTCTGCGCACGCGACGCGTACACGTGTTTTGATATATTAATTTGACGGATTTTTTTTTGCAAAAATTTTTTTTGTCAAGTTACACAGTTGGTGGTGTGTGATGTATCGGATGCGATTGTCGGATTTACGGTGAGAATTTTTTTATAATTTTTTGGAGTATGTATATTTTTTAAATAAAATTTCATTAACTATAGAAAATATTTTTATTATTATTTAGTATTGAATCTATTAAGTTTGTCTGTACATATTTTCTGAAAATTGTAACATCGTAATCGGTGCGATCGATCGATGCGTTTAATATACGGCGAACTTTAACCGTTTTCAGGATGCGTTCAGTTCATACATAAAACAGAATGTATATGTACATATTTTTTTTCATTTGAATATTTTTGTACGGTAAATATATATTTCATTTTAGCTTTCTATTAAAGCCACCTTTTAAATGTACTTCCAAAACGGTATAATGCAGTGCGTTTTATATAAACAGTAGTCACGTTAAGATTTTAGATTTGGTATTAGTAGCAGCTTTAAATTATAATGATTATGTTTTTGAATTAATTTGCTATTACTAAACATTATTGATTCCAATATATCGTATTCGCTTAAATTGAATATGCATCGAATTATTTCAATACTGTTTTTACAGTCTGACATATTAACATTATAATACAAGATATCATTATAATGATATTTTTTTCAAATTAGTATCTATACAATTAATTGTTAATTTTTTCTTTACTACTTTGTGATTTTATGATTTATTTATCCTTTTAGTAGCTCAATACACAATATGTTAAGATAATAATATTGTTTTTTTTTTTATTTGACACAATTTCATTTCAAGCTTTCAAGATTTCAATTGTATCTCTATTCAGGATATAAGGATTTACTATTTGTATATCAGATATAATTTAAAATAGAGAAATGTAATATAAGTGAAGAAAACGTCTTCTAAGTGAGGTGTGACTGTTTTCCGACGCAAGAAAAGTGGCTTGTGCGGAAATAGATAATTCCTTATAAAGCTTTACGTCAAGCTAAGCTGTTGATCCAATCGCAAGCGTAATCTTAATATAGTACAATATTATGTAAATTACAATTAACAGATACATGATAATAAATATACCCAAGTCTCACATACATAGACATCTCACAAGATTGAGGCTTATGTCGTGGGTATTAAAAACTACGAGAGACTTTTCGGTCACGCAAACACCCAAACCAGAAACATATATCTGTTTATCACACAAATATTTATTTTTGCGTGAGGATCGAACCTGCAGTTACACTTTTCACAGCCGGCATCTCATAATGCGCCATGGAAACTATTGAAGTTATTGTTGTTACGTCAAAAGCATAAGAACAAAAAGTACATAATGAATAAATTAGAACGCGTTTGACCGTTAGAAATTTTCCAATCTTAGTTCAAATTAGCTATCGGACTGATAAATCAAACTCATGAATAAAATTATCTATTAAACATTTACGTAACGTGAAAACGGAAGTCGGGGAAAGTGGCGTTTATGATATTCAAGGAAAGCAATGTGCACCAAAACCTGTAATGGTAATAGAACGTTATTATAGAAAGTAAATAACTATAGCATGCGTTTTATAGGCTACGTTTCAACTGCGTAGCATACGTAATGCAATTTATATTACGAAATGTATGGAAAATTTGTGAAGGAAAATATGGGCAGGAAAACTGCGTAATCTTGACAAGATATTCCACGTAGATATTTTTATGAAATTTTGTATTATTTCAATCCCAGTAACACGCGAAAGTCCTGTGGTTGACAGACCTCTCTATCGTAAAGATCCGTGGTTTTTAGTACAAAGTAATAGGGCTGACTATTTATGACATAAAGTACTTCTTCTCACATACACAAATTTATAAGATAAGAAAATAAGATATAAGCAAAAATAACATTAAACCAAATTTATAAATATACCATACTGCGATGAAAACTTATTAATTATACAAGATTTTCTCAAAGTGAAATATACGGAAATCGAACTCAGGAACTTACGGTTTTCAGACCGTTGACGCACAAAACCAGACTGAACGAAACGACCACTACGAGATATACACCAATTCTATTTAAAAGTGTTTGTACATGTAAAAACTATTGTGTGTCTAAAGTTGGTCTCTTTTCGAGCTGGCCAGCTTAATACAACTGGAGAGAGATCGATTGTAAAGCAATCTAGTATTCTTTTTTGTTATATAAAATCACATATCCTAATCCCATACAAAGGTACACGTCATGTGTTTAGTAAGAACTGTTCAGTCCCTGAAAAACCTAGATCCAAAATAAATACTATAATATCGATGTGAAAGATGCGATGGTACTTAATTTATTCAGTCAACTTCCATAGGTCCTCGTCCTTTAGCTACAGTTAATCCACTCCTGAAAATAGTAGGCTAATTATCTATAAAAATGCCATTTCAGTAAACCAAATACCTGTAGCTCATATGATCTCGCTGTATATTAATAACGTCGGCCAGATGAACCGCGCTTGATTACAGCTTAACGGGTACAAAGCCGTTAGCGCGAGTCTGGCGGCCGACGCGGATCCCGAGGGCGAATAGGATGTATTGAGGCAATTATAAACGCGTTGAATTATATTATGGAGCGGAAAATGGTTTTGAACGCGTTTAAGTCTTTTATGTGTGAATTACACAATATTGTTTTTGTGCATCAAATTGTATTATTACACAATTTAAATGCTGCTGAAGTTGAGTTACTTACAACGCAATTTATATATTTACACATTTAATGAGAATAAAGGGTTCTATTTTCGCACTAAAACAAATGATTTACCGGTCTAAAATATTTCTCCTATTGAGACTTAAAAGGCACTCGTCGTTTCAAATAACCATATAGCTTGCATCTTGCGGCAGAGTCAAAATTAGTAGTGCATAAATATTTATTTATTGCTAAAATCTATGACACAACAGCTAGCTTATCCTCCAACGTCAACAATAAAACAAAAATCCTTTCACATATTTATATTCAAATTGCAACCTCTTACGTTGAAATTAAATCATAAAAACAACAGTATATTGAGTGGCTCATTCCGCAATCCGTAGCGTGAATGATTGCACTTTTTTTTAATTTTTGTACTTTATTTCACCTAGTAAGGCAACGGGTGGTTAAGAACAATGGACTCGTAATTAAATTTTACATAAAGCTTGAAATGTAGCAAGCTTGTTAATGCAAAAAGATAGTATTGTTACTGAAATTACTTAGATGAAAGTATTTTGTTAAGAAATATGGGCCGTATATGTGCATCTATATTGTAAATTTGGAGCTATAAATAATTTATAGTTTTGGCGATGTGACATCATAATATAGAGAATCATCCTACTATTGCCATATTTAATAATACGGCACAAATAAATTAAGACGAAAAAAGCTCTGTCAATAGAAACATAATCTTCCACAAAAAGTGTAAATTTACTTGACCTGCCACAACACAAAAAAATAACTTAAAATCACGTAACTAGAACCACTTTTTGAATAAAATTTACTATACTATATTTGAATCAACAATCTACACCTTACATTTTAATCAAAACAAATATCTAGTCGAATTTATTGACATTTCAGAGTCATAAACATTATTTAACCTCGGATCACAAGCTCTTCCTGTCGACACACTATCACTCGTTTCGTAATCCTCTGACATTTCAAATTTCAAATCATCGTCACAAATACAAAAAAAGTTTTTTTCGATTATACAATATCTAATTCTTGGAATAAATCAGAAAGTGGTGGATCTTTGATATAACACTTGATAAGATCTCATCTTTTGCACCTGTGATTGTTGTCTCACCTTTAAAAATTGTTTTGTATGAAAAACCGATATCTTTTATTATTTAATTATACAATTTTTGTACCGACAAAGTGACTGTAATATAATAGAAAAAAATATGCTGTAATTGTGCATTTTAATATTATGTTATGACCTTTAAAATATCCCTGAGTAACGAACTGTTGTTTATTTTTTAATTATCAACGCCTCAATCTAACTCTTGATTTTATGGGGTATATTATACGGGTTGGAGTGTTAAATGTAATAGATTAGACTAATCAAAAATCATTTACTATTAAATCTACAATAAATCTATACTTTCGAACTATTGCAACTATTACAATAAAACCATTAGTAATATTAATCATTGTTTTTACATAATAATAATTCATATTTTATTATAAATAAATTGCAATAAAGTTACATAGATCGAAAGTAATACCCATTACTTGGTACACTATTGACAGCACTCTATTTTTCCCATCTCTTATTGTCCATCCCAAGGTAGTCGGTAAGAGATTGCCTGGAGCGATTAGACCGCCTTTTATACTCCTATTTAATATTATGTTGTATTATTAAGTTTACTTAGTGTACAATAAAAGATATAAATAAATAATATCCTAGATCGTAGACATAATAGTTTCTAGATAAAAAAATATATGTATTATATAAGAGCCCATGACTAAATTTCTTTGTTTTTCTTTTCAGAATCCCATCAAATCGTGCTAGCGTGTGACTCGCGTAGTGTAACATTAGTGACAAAATGCATGTTGTGAATGCGCAAGTGAGTTGATCGTGCTCAGTGACAATGTATCTCGCAAGACTTGTGTTTCTGCTGATATTTTCAGCCGTGCTGAAGGAGGTTTTATGTGAGTACCTACCTTTACTTTCTTATCCTACTAATATTATTAATGCGAAAATATGTGTGTTTGTTACCTTTTCACGCTCGGACAATGGAACAATTGAAATGAAATTTGGTATGAAGGTAGCTTGCAGCCTGGATTAACACATAGTCTAATTTTTTATCCGACAAAATGAAGTGTTCCCGTGGGATCTGCAAGGAATTTAAATATATTCCGTACTCTTTCACGCCCAAAGGCATGGGATGGGAAGCTTCAAGTAGTAGAAGTAACATTGAGTTAAAATTCTTAAAATAGTTACTGGACTCAAAAGGTATCTGCACCCGCGCGAAGACGGGCCGGACCGCTAGTCTATAAATAATACAATTAATGATAACGATTATTTTATTTTACTGTCTAATATGTGAGCTTTTTTAGGCCTATAGCTGAAATTATTTAATAATGATTCGAATAGTGGCATTACTCCATTCTGAGCCTACTACGGCACCGTAAAATTAAAAATACGAAAACGTTAATGACTTAAAAATTGAACCAAAGCCAAAGAATCGAATCGGTAATTTCCGTTTCAAGCCAATCTCCAGTTTTCGCTTAAGTCAATCCCCACAATTTCCCATTACGTGATATTATAAAAAAAGTGACTCGAAATTAACCTGATTCCCTATTGTTAGAGCCGCCGAGCCAGTATTCTTCGATTGGTCACGTGTGCGGGCAGCGCTTCGTTACGAATCGGCTTATGCGTTTAACACGCGAACAATATACGAACTTGATCGGTTTTGTAACATCAAGTAACCGTATCGTGAGGTGAACTGCGGTTAGGTCAGGGAATTTCGATCCGGCTCAAAGGACCAAAATTCGATTGTGAGTTTGGTTTGTAAACGCTATGGAAATTGGATGAATGTTTTGACAGTATAAAATATGAATCATTTATGGTATTAATCTGCAATTTTGATCAAATTACAACATGTATTTCATTATTATTATACGTTTACACACAACGTAAATAATATGTTTACCTTAACTTTGCGGCAAATTATATTACACGATATAAATACATCGTTTTTGCTCTCAAGATATCTACTACTATGATTGTGACATTTTTTAAAATTTGAAAGATAGATTGGATAAATTGCCCTTCAAATAACTTTATTTCGAATCTAAACCATTTTTTGTATATTTTTAAGAAATATTTGAAACGATTTCTCTAAAATGTATTCCATTAGATCACTAGTCCAGCGACCTCACTTCATTAACCTTTGCCAATTACACAATTCTGCTATAATACACTAATTCTGAATATCTTTCGTAATATTTAAAAGCATGTTTAAAGAAGAGCCTTTATTTATCACGAAACAAATCACTTGAATTTAGCTTAAAACAAATAGTTACGGCGAGAGAAAGTTTGGAAAGTGAGAGCAAACTTTAAACTTAATCATAATTTTATAGAGGTCTCGTGTGATGTATTGTTTGAAGCGAAAGGTCATGTTAAATAATTTTTGTTTTCTCACATATACGCATGTTTCTGAAGCAAAAAGTTCTGACTGTGGTTCAATGTTATTATTTACTTTATAAATTCTGTATCAGCCCATATACGTCCCATTGCAGGGCATGGGTCTACTCTACAATCGAGAGTACGATTGAGAGTGGTTAGGCCATATAGTCCACCACGCTGGCCTAATGCGGCTTGGTGGACTTATATACCATAGAAATCCTTATAAATCGCTATGGTATGCAGGCTTCCTCACGATGTTTTCCTTCACCATTTTAGTGCGTGGTGATTGACTATCAATATACATACACATGACTCCGAAAAAATTATAAATTGAATTGAGAATTCAATTATTGAAAGTTTATTTATTGTGTGTGTCAATGTATTGAATGGTTGAGTTATTTAACATAAAAATACTTTGTAAAAGCAAGCGAGACACTATCTTAACGATGGGTGTAGCAGTATTAGTATTTATTACCGTTCGTGTATATGGGGATCCCTAGCGCAAGCTACGTTCAGCAGTAGTTGTCCTGTAGCAGAAGACAGACAGAGATAGAGAGTCAATATATTCCAGTGATGGGCACTGTCATATCTGCATCTGGATGACAGCTTTTGACTAAAGTTTTTTTTTTTAATATTATGTGAAAGTGTTAATGAGTTTAATCTACCCATACATGAAATATTACTTCAATAGATTATATTGCTTCAATTAGGTATTTTAAAAATAGTTGATTCATAATAACCACAGTAAGTTACAATAAGAAGCGACGCGAGACGTGTCACGTTACAATTTTATATCTATCAGAGCGAATCCGAGATGCTTAGATGCGAATCATACTAATAGAGGGTGATAATGGACGCACAGTTGGCTGCGACGAATCTGTATGATGTATGAAGTGGAGACATTAAACTGAAGGACGAACTGCAAACTAATCGAAATACATTAACTATAAGACTAGGTATATATGTATAAAAAAATGGATACATGAATGAGAAACGGTGTATTTCAAAATACCATACATAAACTCACGCATTTTTCCCAGGGTTAGGTAGAGTTTTTACCAAAACAACGACGTTTCGTCTTATGTGATCCGTTCCACAATGAGATAGGAGGCGAGTCTACCTTCATATTGGGCATAAGTTCCTGACTCAGGGTTGATATGGAATAGAAAAGTCCACCAATATTACTTTGTTTAACATGGAATTCGAACCTGGGACCTCAGTTATGCTTTTGCATACTTTAGCATAACTGCATCATAAAGGTAGTAGAATTTTAAAATAAGATATCTAGTAAAAACATTCAGAAGCTATGCATATGCATATCATATATTGTATTTTTTTTATGTACTTCGGTGGTGCTCTTATACACCTTTGACGTGATGTGTGTGTGTTTATGTTAGAGAAGGAACTGCCTACGTTGTTAACGTAGTTTCAACAAATGTTATGTATTTTATGTCCACCTGTATACTTAGATATTGGACTTTATAATACCAGGGTCTAGGGTCGTTAAATTAACCACTACCCGATTTAATGTTCTTATAAAAATTTCTCTAAAGTTAAATGCAAGTTACTATTTGCATTAATGTCATCTATAACAGAATGAAATTTCGTAATGTTTTCTATAAATTATAAAAATACATCATATTATTATAACTTCTACAATTAGTATTGTATTGAGTGTTAATACTTGAATACGTTGGTTATTAGGTTTTTAGTTTAGCAAACTATGTAATTTAGCTAACTCAAAAATCCAAAAAAGTTAGAATAGAAATGTATCTTCATAAATAAAATTTTAGGGCAACGAAACCTCGTAACATATAAGAACTTATTTTAATCATTACATAAGCGGTATTATATTTATTCAACAATAACAATAAAAAGTACCAAACATTACATTAACGCCCGAATACTGAAACGCAACTTAAATATAACTTGCGCTTAACTACGTTAATCCCGAGTAAATGTACTGGCTAAGCGGGCCGTGCGCTGTTAAGCGCAAATTATTATTTGAATGGCTTTCCAGTATTCGAGCATAAGTGTACCATGTTGATAGCTCATAATTATTAGACATAGCACAAAAAATATGTACTTGAATTACGTAACATACGCGATCAATTGTTATGGCTACTAGTCGTAATCTTATTACAAAGATTTTGAAGATACTCTTTTATTATGCGAAAGACGGAAGTTTACTACCTCAATTTTACAGATTTGAATACAAGTTAGTAGATTGTACGGCGTCATTGATGGTAATTTAGATTTTCGTTATAGTTTGATGTCATGGAGGTTTGAAGACCGACCTATTTTATATAGAAGGAATAATAATATATTTTTTGAAGTCTGAGCTTTATTTCGTTGGACCCTGAATACCAGTTAAAGTTTAAACATTGCATTACACAATAGACATTTTCCCAGGAGAATTTTTTCAGATATGAAATAACTATTCTTTGAATCCTTCTTTCTTTGAATAACATTCAATCCCAACAAAGACGCATCATTTTTGTTAATAAATCCCCTCAGCTAACCCTTTAAATCCTCTGGTAAGGGCTTCTCATTTTATTCTAATTTTAGTCACCTTGCAGCCTTAAAACTTCGTCTCCCTTCACTTTGATCTATATGCTATTTGTCTCTTTCATGAGCTCATTTACCTTAGTTCTCAACCTTCCTTAAGATTAATTGTTGCACTTTTTAACTAAACATTTGTAACTAAAAGGTTACTCCCACAATTCGTCATCCATTTCCCATCCGGCGCATTGCAATTAGTTTCCCTGCAACACTTCCTCACATACAATAGAATATGTCTCATAAGAAATCGCACCACAATCCAACATCATTCGTTTCTTTAAGTATTGTGCGAGATCTGAGTCGAATCCCACGACTTGGCACCCACAACATAAACACAAATTAAATTTTAACCCAACTCATTAAGGTTCAAACTCTTTTGATTAATTGCTGGTGATGTTAAGGTGTTAGCTGCGGTTGTGTTAGCCCCTATTACAAAGGTATAAGGTTGAGAATGGTATAATGAATGGTGTAAACATTTGTGAAATTGTAGCCTACTTTTAAACGGTTTGTACCGCGGGTGATGACACGCTGCCTCTTTTCTTCAACTAATTAATTCGCTCGGCTCAGAGAAATCCGCGGTAAAACATGCTGTCCACACAGATGTAACTACACCGGTTTTTATAGAATTATTCATTTTCATGACTTACTAATACTTACCACTGATTAATGAAAGTCAGAAATAGACAGTTTTTAGTTTATGGCGTTTTTTTTTTATACCAAAGAGTTATTGGAATACAACACTTAACAACAATTAGGATCAACTAATCTACGTGGTTTCTAAGAAGACAGTTCCCAAAGAGGTCACCTCGTATGTTTTGAAATCATCTCTTTTAATGAAATATGAATATTTTGCCCTTAATGATACTTTATTGACTCTAATCAAATCACCATCATCAACTAATGATTTGATCAGCTACATGTCACAATCGAAAGGGCGGCTCAAAAATTGCATCACTTCATATTCATTAAACATTATTTGGCTACGTAATCCAAAAAAAATGAGATGTAATCTTTTATCCGTTAATCTTCAGTGTTAGCAATAACTATTTAATTATTCGCATTGCTTTAGGTGATATTTCTTGCAAAATTGTAAGTGTTGCAAGGTGTGGGGAATGATATATTGGGTTTGAACTATCGTAAAATAATTTATGATCTATTTGAATGTGAATCTCATAACGTGAAATTAATTAAAGAGGCCATTTTATTGAAAGTATCGCAATTTAATTTTAGGTTATAAAATATAAATTGCGAGTTGAATATGTGAGGCAAGATTAATGAAGTGTAAAATTTTGGACAAAATATTGACTACTAATCTTATAAACATTACTTGTTATTTGAGTTTTAATATGTTATAGTCTAATTCATACAAAAAGAAACTACTGGATATAATGAGGCTCAACAATCAATGTCTCTGGATGGCGATCGCATTGGAATGCCTAGCACTGCTATATTATATACTAGCGGCCCGGCCCAGCTTCGCCCGGGTGCATATAGACTTCTCTACAATAATATGCACGTATTATACACATAAACATTCCTCTTGAATCACTCTATCTATTATAAAAAACCGCATCAAAATCCGTTGCGTAGTTTTAAAGATTTAAGCATACAAAGGGACATAGGGACAGAGAAAGCGACTTTGTTTTATACTATGTAGTGATGTGTGTTCTTTGGTTTTGCTATTGTCCACGAACGGTCGTATCGCTTACCTTCAGGCGAATAGCATACTAATCTCGACACTCATAGCAATGAAAAAACAAGATAGTATGTTTTGTGTTATACACTAAAAAATATACCTAGCTACACACTCAGGTCTTAATCTCTTGGCGATTGCCAAGCACTACTAAATGTCACGAGCTGAACAATATATTATTATTGGAGAGCACGGTTCTTAATAAAATAATAATAATATAAACATTGTCAATTTTCACTTTTCATTGCTGATTACATGATTATTGATTCGTGCTCTATAAGCAATGCTGAAACCTTAATTTTATTACGTTATTTGAGCTAATAGACTAATGATACATGTGTAATGATTATGTATTAGTTTCGAAACGTGTGCTACTCGGTATTCGATTGAAATGGGCGGTGCTCGGGTGCGGAAATCTAGATGGTTTGGGACATGTTCTTATTACTATTTGGTAAAGTTGGGTTTCTAAATCTTTGGGAGCAGTTTCCTTTTGAATCTGTTTGTTTTAATTAGCTCTATTTCGATGCTTTGAAAGTGGGAAAAAATATACTTTTATTCCTAATCCTTATAACATTGAAGCGATAACGTTTTAAATTGAACTATATGAACACTATTAGTAAATATCCTACCAAAATTTTGGGGTCTAAAACTATTTCTTTAATATAATTATTAGGATGGTTTAAAACTGAGCTTAAGAGCGTTTATACCCTGCACGCGCTTTTTGGCTTAAAAACAGGACTTTTCAAATGAGTTAATAGCCACCAATAAACAATTTAAAGGAAAAATAATTAGTACTAATTTTAGAAAAGGTTGTCATCTAGGGATTTTGGTGGAAAACATTATAGATTGATGGATAATTTGTGAGTACTATAAGGATTACTGAACACAAGTTTCGTTATTTAGGCTTTAAATGGCAATTTAGAAGCTTAAGATATCCGAAACCACTAAATATAAGATGAAAATAAAAATATTATCGGACTAATAAGACCCTTATGGAGGGATTTTGCTGAGAAATATAATCTTTTTGTGTTTAGTTCCTGAAAAATAAAAATTTAAACAATGCGAAATTATTCAGAAACTCTCGTCAAGAACATATTTTTTTCACCAACTTATCGTACATAATTTTTTATAGCAATTGCATATTATAAAAGAAGAACATCTTATCAATAAATTACCATTTTTATATTTCAACAAAATTAGTTTTCATGTTTTCTACAAATATTTCAAAAACTAATATAAAACACGCTGTCCGACGTGGATCAAATCAGACCGCCGCAAGGCCTTCTAGAGGGAGGACGTATCGCTCGTCGCTCCGGCCTAGCTGCAGTCGATTTTTACCGTGCGTAGTAAAAATAGCCACGCGCGGACTGCGATTACCACATCTTAGTACTTTGGTAGTAAAATATTTAATTATTTTCATTACCTACAATGATTTTGTAGTGAGTATAAATTATGTTTCAGGTAATATAATGGGATGTAATTCCGAGGCTAAATTATGTTATGTATTGTAATATAAAATTAAATATATTTCGTAATTGTAAGGGGTTGTAAGGCCCCTAACACTATTTATGTGTTCGAACACGAAATGATTAATAAAACGTCCGTAGTGTCTACTGATTGAACACTGATTTGAATGCAACTTAACAATGTAATAATAACGAAAGTATGATTACTATCTAAATTTGTATTATTCTTTGCTTGCACAGTAATATTTGTCTACTTATAATGCAAATAAAATATTTTTATGATATTATATTACAGTTACATTTCAATTGAATATTTGAAGCGCACGGATCAAAGTTGTTTGAGCCGATTGTATAGCGAGCCGACGCGGCAGCTCTACGCACACAGCTTTGGTCGCTTATGTGTGCGTGAAATTAACGAAGAAATACCTATAGTTGACTTTGCGCGCAAGGTGTATACGCTCTTAAGTTCAAACGAAACATTTAGAAGGGAAGAAATTCAACATCTAAATTTAATACCATAAATGAAATCAATGTAAAGCAAGTCGTGTTTATTTTATTTTTAGAAACAATATTTCATTTGATATTGATTTTTGTGTATGAACCAAATAAAAAAAATCATATCCTCTACTACAACCAAATCAACAATCTTCTTCTCATTGACATCAAAACAAAATTCCTATGTGTTAATCACTGTTTCATTACTTCATTCTCGGTTCATTGGCTTTGTAGTCAGCACAAAAACAGCGGAAGTGCGAAGTGGCAGGTAATAACAGGCGGGCACACGACGGGAGAATCCATTCGGATTGAGCAAAAACATTGGAAATTACTTGCGTTCACGTGATTCTCCCCACATGCCGCAAATTATCCGGGAGACTGTTGGGGGAATTTTTAAAGTACCCTGTCATAAGAAAGGTAGCTTGTTCTGCTCTATAAGACAAGAAAAAGCATTGAGAAGTCTTCAAAATGTTGGAGAATAAAAATATTATAAAACCTGCAAGAGAAAGGTCAAATAGGGAGTGCCAATTACTGGAGTATCTATGAATGTATAGATGCCAAGGAGTAATACTTCATAGCACACAATGTCGATTTATCAAGTCTTATTGTCAACTACAAATTGAGCAGTTTCTTGTTTACTGCAAGAATTGGATTGGAATATTAAGCCCAACATGGCAAATACAATTTGTAATGTCACATTTATTGGAACTGTTATCGGGTTTAATACAAGTCCCTTTGTGTTGTGGGGGCTAAATGATGCTCTTCAAGCTAATGCTTGCTTTTGAAAGGCTACATTAAGTTCCTCGTAATAGGAATGCTGTTTGCAGGCACCTGGTTGAATAACCTTTGATGCTGTGAACATTAAGGCCATTAACTCTGTTTGCATGTTAATATGTAATCGCTTATGATGGATTGACGGTAGCCTAATCTCCATAGAAGTTGACTAGATTATAACCCAATCTGGATGGATATTAGGGCTTTTGTCAGAATTAACTAAATACGAAACAAATTATTTCATATCGGAAGCCTCCGTAGCGCAATTAGTTAGAAGCCGGCTGTGGAAGTGAGTCCATGAGTTCGATCCCCATTAGCTATTCAAATATTTGTGTATTTATTTCGGGTGTGTGGGTGTTTCCGACATCGACAATTCTCTCGTAGTACCTGATACTCAAAACACAAGACCTTATCTTAGTGTGGGGTCAGGGCTATGAATGAGACTGTTGGTGTATTTATGTTTTTTTTTAAGTGTATTGCCCAAAGCTTTTTCTATTTCTGTATCCGTATCAGCCCATATACGTTCCACTGCAGGGCACGGGCCTCCTCTACAATCGACAGTACGATTGAGAGTGGTTAGGCCATATAGTCCACCACGCTGGCCTAGTGCGGGTTGGCGCACTTACATACCATAGATTTTTTTATAAATCGCTATGGTATGCAGGTTTCCTCACAATATTTTCCTTCACCGTTTTAGTGCGTGGTGATTGACTATCAATACACACATGACTCCGAAAAGTCAGGTGTGCCCTGGGATTCGAACCCGCGACCACCGTGAACATGTTGGCAGTCGCGTCTAGTCCGTTTCCCAACAAGCCACCACGCAGTTATTCTATTTAATAAATCGAAATTAGATAAGCAATGGATTTCGCTAATTAGCTGTATCAATGTGTCTTGAATGATAAATTATATGGTGACAAATAACCGCTGACTACTTTCTAATGTAGAATGATGAATGATTTTTATATTCAAATGTTATGTGGTTAAAGTATTTTTGTTAGTTTAATTTGAATATATGTATTTCATTTGATCTTAAGGTTTGTTTTCTCAATCAGTTAAACAGTTATCATACCATAATAGTCCACCAACCCGCATAAGGCCTGCGCGGCGTGGTGGACTATATGGCCTAATCACTCTCAATCGTACTCTCGATTGTAGAGGAGGCCCGTGTTCTGCAGTGGGTCGTATATGGGCTGAGACAGATACAAATACCATAATAAAGTGACAAAATTCAATCGACCTATCTCCTTAAGAAAAATTTTAACAAATCAAATCTCCTTCAGACATATAAAGTCCACTGCTTGGCATATACCTTTGCCAAAAAATTCTACAAAAACTTGTCGGAATCGGCCTACACCCAGCGACTTCCTGCAACATACTAAATGTGCCCATATCGTATGTTGATATCCGTTGTGCTTGCCAATACATAAAATAACATAAACATCCTGTAAATAACTTAGACCCCGTCGAAAAAAATCAAAAACAACAATCAAAAACCATCAAGAAGTACTTAAAAACCAAACCAACAGTTATTTAACATAATCTCGATTCATTACGATTCATGAGTCAGATTACGATGGTAAACTTGAATGTCCACTTTCGTTTTTTTCCACCGAACAGGTCGGTACCACTATCTGGTTACGTCATAAAAGAAATTTGTATCTAATTTAATTATACACGACTTAGCATAATGGACTATGAATGAGACGCAAGGTGAAATGACAGCTGATGTCGGGCCAAAGTTGAAAATAAATTTTAATGTGGTCTTACTGCTTTTGTAAGTAAGTAGGCGAGTATTTTTTTTTGCATGGCCAAACGTCCACGATATTACACTTTAAGATTATTGTGGAATAAAATAATTATTTCAATTGATGATTGAAATAAAAGAAGTAGATTATACTCACTATGTAGATCAGTATAGAAAACAAATATCATAATATGTCCTAATAATTCCTACTCAAAGTATTTTAGCTGAGGAGACAATTTCAATATTTTTGAAGTAGTGATTTTATGAACAAGTAACAAGAACTCAACCAGGTCCACAAAATATATGTAAAATCTAAATAAATTATTGTTTTTCTCCTAATAATCTCGGTTTGGTTAATGATACTAGAGAAAACCAAGAGAATCTACAAATATTCCTGCCTTTGCAAGTTTCATCAGTAAAATAATAAATAATAGTATTGAAATCGAGTTTGGATCGCAGCAAATTGATTCCAATTTGTCAGCCGTGCAAACCATTTATGAAAATAATACTCCTAGGGATTCATACTACGTTTAAAGTAATTTCTCGGCTCGTTTTGATCTAGAACAGTCTTCCGAAGATTGAATACAAATAATACCGATTACTCTAAATATATATATTGCTTAAATAAAAGTACAAGATTGCTATTGCGTGTAGCCGATTTTAGAGATCTTATCAATATACAACTACTTCCGAAGATGTATTTGCTGTAGTTGAAGAAAAATATACAAAGTAAGTAAAACAAAATGTGAAGTGCGTGGTGGCCTGTTGGTAAACGGACTAGACGCGACTGCCAACATGTTCACGGTGGTCGCGGGTTCGAATCCCAGGGCACACCTCTGACTTTTCGGAGTCATGTGTGTATTGATAGTCAATCACCACGCACTAAAACGGTGAAGGAAAACATCGTGAGGAAACCTGCATGCCATAGCGATTTATAAAAAATTCTATGGTATGTAAGTCCGCCAACCCGCACTAGGCCAGCGTGGTGGACTATATGGCCTAACCAATCTCAATCGTACTCTCGATTGTAGAGGAGGCCCGTGCCCTACAGTGGGACGTATATGGGCTGATACAGAAAACAAAACTGTTAGTCGATACTTGACTCCACTTAAAATAAATACACCCAACGTTTTCATACATAGCTATGACCCTACTAAAATACGAGTCCTATATCTTAGTGTCAGAAACTAGGAAACACCCGAACCTCAAACAAATACTTATGTTTTATACAAACATTTCGCGGGGTTCGAACCCACAACCTCTTATTTCAGAGCCAAGTAAACAAGTACACCAAAGAGGCCATAGAAAAAAAAACAGATTTCAAACAGTTGTTAAAATAACTTACATAATTGTTTTGAAAACGCCTACGCGACCGACCGTGGCGGTGCGGCTATTAATTATTTCGACCAGAAACCAATCAGCTTGTTCCCACGGTTTCTTCAATTCACAAGGCCGTTAGAGTTGACATTTTGGTATTTATATCAGTGTGAAATGAATCAAATAGGCCGTAAATTATAGTTTTAATTATGATCTAAGATGTCTTCATTATATCTGTATTAATAAAATTACGCAAAAACTGCCAGAATTTTTATTTATTTTGCCTTGGGAAATTGATGCCATATTATTTCCATTCAATATAAGTTTCTTAGTTTTTTTTATATGTAGAGAACAATTTTCATTGTTACCGCAATTTCATAAATACCTTAATTGAGGTCATTAATACATTATGTCTAAAATATTAACTATTAAATTAAATAAATAAATAAAATATTGTTAGCAGCGGCGCGTGGCCTGAGCTCGAACCTGCGACCCACAGCTCCTATGTCCTGCGCTATACTAACCACTTACTGTCGAAGTTGCGTTTATAGATTTATGTTTTTTTTTTTTAATTTATACATACATATATAAACTCACGCCTATATCCCAGAAGGGGTAGGCAGAGGTGCCAGGACACCCACATTTCGCCTTGTATGTTCCGTCCCATGATGTGGTGATAGGTGGCGAGCCTATCGCCATATCGGGCACAAATTCCTGACTCTGGGCTGATAATGAATAGAAAAATCCAATATCACTTTGCCCAACCCGGGATTCGAACCCGAGACCTCAGCTTTGTAACCGTACCGGAGTGCAACTACGCCACCGAGGCAGTCTTTTATATTTTTTATTTAATAAACACACATGTGGTAGGATATTTGCATCTGGATAGTGATCTTCGTACTATGGTGAAATAAAACTCATGGTGGCACATACAAGTGCTTCGCGTTGGGGGTTCCGGGTCTGTAGCTATATCTAGAATTATTTCATCAAGAAATAATATATGCATTGCATTGAAATCTAAAGTACATTCTAGTTATTGTATGTATGAATACTCTATCTGTACAAAAAATATATTTAAGTCACATATTACATAATAATTTCCAATTACCTATGCAAATACCACCTAGTTCGTAATTTACACACCGCGTTCAGTCTGTTTATGGCAATAAAATTGTAGATAGTTGCAAATGCTATGCGGATACACAAATACCGAGTTAACTAGCTGAATTAGACACGCCCGGTTTAAATACATTTCTACGTTAGTTTACTACCTAAATAATCTATATATTTGTAAAAATAAATTAACCCACCGTCCGGGTCCGCGCATAATTTTACACTTGATTTAGAAATAATTACTTCTTGATTTTACGGCCTATTCTCGATATCAAGTCGTTCGAGATATATCCAGATAAACGTAACTTTTAAATCTAAAAATACTAATAAAATTGTCAGCCTTTAGCATCGCATATAATTCTGCATAGTTGAAAGTTTAAGCATTACATAGTATTTAAGTAAATTTTAAAAAGATAACGTGGTACAAATTAAATTGCCAAGCCACAATATCGAATCGAGCCTATTTTACTTTTTGGGGTTAAAACCATGACACCATTTCCTCTATAGATAATACCTGTGAGTTGTCCTACTGGACGTAAATTTCTTCTGCTGAAAACATATAACATAAACACACGCGGCGTCAAAACAAAATATCAAATGACAATCAGATAGCAATATAGGTTAAAAAACTCACCAGTTACTGCTCTCGAAGCTGCATGCTCAGCGCCGACGAGAATCACACACTACACTTACACTGCACAATTGTATTGTCCACAGCACACGCGAAATCACGGAATTAACTTGCGCTGATCAAACCAAGCGCCACGCGGTCGGAAGTACACATTACTTGTACTCTTCGATCAAATATACAAGATACAGGGTCCGGAACAAAATTACACGCCACAAAATGGCCGAGGTTGCTTCTTCTTATACATTAAATTTGAATTTCGAACTACGATATGTAGTAAAGGCTTAAATTATAATCAACTACAGGTAACAACAAAGCTTTATTCCTTTGAATTAAGATTTACTATGTTTGGACTATATTAAATCAAATGAGACCACGCTTATTTGTGCTCTTATTTCTCTTGCCGTTTTTTAGGCCTTCACTTATAATCTAGTGTATATTTGATCGAAGCTTGTACTACACTTTATTTAGACTATGTACGGCACACGGCTATATTGTCCATCACACGCGCAAAACGCGACAATCCGGCGCTGATCGGCCCAAGCGCTACGCGGTCGAAACGGCCTATACCTAACTTGTACTACACTTAAACTATACACATATACGACTGACACTGCACAACTGTATTATCCACCACACACCCGAAATCACGAGATTAACTTGCGCTGATCGGACCAAGCGCCACGCGGTCGGAAGTACACATTACTTTTACTACACTTTATTTAGACTATGTACGGCTTAGACTACACGATCTAAGCGCTGATCAAACCAAGCGCCACGCGGTCGAAAGCTATACATTACTCGGACTACACTTCACTTGCACTACACGCTACATACTACTTAATACTTAAATTACACGACTACGGTATCCACAACAAACAGGGAAATGCTCGAAATTAAAGAGGTGTATGGAGTAAGCGCCTGACTTTCCAAAGACACGTAAAACTCGCAAAGGGCACAGCGTAGCGCAGCCAGTGCAAGCGAATAAACTACCCTCCACTGCATTTTATAAGTCATACAAAAGTAATGGACAATGTTGCCATTACTGAAAAATAAATTTGTTTTGAAAAGAATTGTATTTTTTCTTTGTACTATCTGTTTATTTTTAAAATGCATACACTCACGCTTGTCTCAGAAGTAGGCAGAGTTGCTAGCAGGACACCCACGTTTTGCTATCGCTATCGGGCATAAATTTCTGATTCCGGGCTGATACTAAGTCGAAAAATCCAGTATCACTTTTCCCGACCTAGGATTCGAACTCGAAACCTCAGCGTTGTAATTGACCCGTAGTACAACTTCGCGACCGCGGCAGTCAATATATTAAAGTCACAGCCGGTTGAAATTAGATTCTAAAATATATTGTTTAAATATGGTCAGCGAAATATTTGTTTACTTTTTTTTTCTAAAAATCGTCAAAACATGTATTATTCATATTGTTTTGTATGTAAATTAAAAATGGAAAATTAAAAGTGATATAAATAATATTGAGTTCAGTCGTTTATTTTCGCCGGCATAGTCATCGCCGCGCTGTGCAAAAAAACAACATTCCGTATTTAGCTTTAATTCAGACCACTAAATCCTCATTCACCCATATTTACAATTATTATAATAAAAATTGGCAACACTTTTACACAATAGAAAATTCGTAGAAATAAATGCACTTCATGCAAACGAGCGTACGTTTGTAATTCGAATATTCCAGAACATTCTTCCTTTATTTGCCTTACAACAAATTTGAAAATAGAACGCAACACAATTTAAATAGTTTTATTCTGAGTGGCCAGTAACTTCAATAAATTATTTATTTGCCTTTAATACCTAAGGTAATTTGTAGTAAAATTCTTTAAGAAACTCTTTATAAATTCCAATTCAAAACTAGTATAGAACCAGTGCAATAAAAAGTACAGGAACTGTCGTTTTCGATTTCTACGACTGTGACACAACCCGTTAGAGTTAGTCGCTCAACGCAGCTTCCTACAATCTTAGGATATCGGTCTTAATGCATATAATTTCATAAACGGTACAGTCATGCAATATTTGCTTTCTCACGAGGTAACTGGAGTTAAAAAGTTACAGTCACCAGTGGGGATAATAGGCAGTATAGATTGTACAAACTTGTGCCAGCTAAATCAATGAAAAAAGGGTTTAGTTAGAAGAATCTAGGTTCAAAATGAGAAAGTGGTAAGTCTAGGCCAATGATAGTGGGATTTTCTGGTTACCATTGTAGCATGCACGTATTCATATTATGCCACATACGTGAGTTAAAAAAATGCACATCATCATTATAAGCTAAAGAGCATCCAAGTATTAAACTTCTCCTTTAGAAGTGATCTGCGTATAGCAACATTACCCACACCCTACGATACTTATCAGTCGGTCTCTCTATCTTATGGGTAAATGTCTTAATGCCTTACTGTCTTCCATTGCTTGGTCTACGCTAGAGAAGTACATCACCGATCTATAACTTCGGAAAATATCAATGTATAGCCCTTTCTAATTCAACAAATCTTCACATTTGTACGTAAACGACTTGAGAGATGACTGTACATTGATGACTGTGTATTGAGGTGTATTTTCAACGTAGTACTTATTACGCACTGTAATTAATATGCTTGTATGCGCATCATATTACCATGCTTCATTGCATTGGTATGACATAAGAAGTTGTTCTGTCCAGACGTGGTTGTTTTCGTGTTTACCACTTCTAGTCTTACAAGTTGATCAATTTCTTTTTAATATTAATATCACGAACGTCTGTTATAAGCCTATTCGTATAACCTACATTATTTTTTACTGCCTCAGTGGTGCAGTTCTAAACGGTACGTTTACAAAGCTGGGTTCAGGGGTTCGAATCTCGAGTCGGGCAAAATTATATAAGATTTTTTTAATATCAGTCCGAGTGAGAAATTTGTGGCCGATATTACGATAGGCTCGCGTATCAAATCAAGGCGAAATGTCCTGGTTGCACCTCTGCCTACCCTACTGAGAAAAGGCGTGAATTTTATGTATTTGTATATTTTACGAAGAAAAATTTTAGTACAGTGGCATCATTCATGGGTTTGTGGAAATAATCCTTTTAAATAATTTGGTTTCCTTGTCCCTACATTACTACACTAGTGAAGCATATAAAAAATATTAAGTATATTTTAAATTAGAAACTCAAAAAAGTCTCATTTGCAGTTTCATACCGACAATCTAAATTCAACCGACAGAGAAACTCATTTTTTTTGCTCCTAAGGCATGAAATTATTCACCTTAATTAGGGCTTGTAATCCGTGACTATGCCTTTTGAAAAACGGTACTGAAATATCCCGGATCTGAATCTTGCACTCGAGAAACCGCTCATTAACATCGGGGCCCTATCTGAAGTACCGTTTGCAACCTAAATAATAAAACAGCAAACCCCAGCCTTTATTTTAAATTATTATACACTACAAAGTATTGGCTAGGAGCTTGATACCACGCCGTTTACAGTATGTATTTCACTTATCTCAGATTATAAGGAGAAGTATTCTACCTGAAGTTTTATACTTTTATGGCAAAGTGATATCAATATACCTAGGTAAGTATAATTTGTTTGAAATGTACAACAAAAAAATCAGTATTTATAACTTCGCGCCGATAGCGACATCTGTATCATCTTGCAGGTAACCGAACTATAATCGGAGCGTGGCCCATTATGACTATAACGTCTCCGCCATCCTTCATGTTATTATAAATTCTGACATAATACTATACAGCTGTAGCGGTAGTTTTAACCGACTTACGATTATCAAAGCAACATTTCAATTAACGACACTATTTAAAACAGTTAATCTGAAGGCAACCTGTTGAGGTATTTTTTGCAGAACGTAATAAAAAGGAAATGTTTACAAGTCAGGCGTACGCTAACGATGATGATATAAAAATAATCAATTATTCAAATCAGCTTTGAAATATTTGATTAAGAAATCAACAAGCACAAGAGAAAGACTAGCTATTAATCATACTTGTCATACAAAATCATAGTTGTAGAGAGGATGTGAATAAATAATTATTGTGATTGACTCGTAATGTGCTGGGTACGTACTAGCTTGTAAAAACTTTCTGTTTCTACAAATGAGATTGAAATATATTTATATCATATTATAAATTAAGTTATTTACATTGTAACTAAGATTCGTGGTACGAAATAACTAGCATATAAGAGCAAATGATTGTAATTATATTACGAAATATTTGGAACTACTATTTCAGCAGGTATAGTCTAATTACCTATCACCTAAACTCAAGCGTTTTTCCCTGAAGGGGTAGGAAGAGATGCCAGGACGTCCCAGTTACGCATTGTGTGTTCCGTCCCACAATGTGAAACGGTGCAAGCCTATTCCCATAACGGGAAACTATTCCTAATTCTGGGCTTTAATTTAATTTAGCAAAATCCAATATAGCCTTTCCTAACCGATAGTTTTTAATATATGAAAATTAAGTTGTTTACCTTCAACTTAACAAATTAATTATGCGAAATGACTCGCATTTATATGCGAATGACTATACAAGAATTATTATTATACCAACTAAATTAGGACGTAATTTCGTTGGCCAACCATTCTTACTACTGGGGTTTAAGATAAGAAGATATATATCTAAATGGATTAGTTCATAATATATATTAGTAATTCAAGATACGGCTACCAATTATAAAATCAACCATAGCGTACATCAGTCGCAATACGAATTCATACCAGCGCACAATATTATCAATTTCCTGTCCTGAGATTTTTTTAATACTCACAGTTACGTAAACTGTATTTCGAAGCCTCAGATATGTCGGGCTCCTAGTGCGTAACTCCAACACAATATTATTGAGCTGTGAAATGCCGACAGATCGTTCATTGTAGAGATACGGATCGGTAAATGTGCCTTCCACTACACAATGTATACTTAAATAGGTCTTCGTTGCCAACTTTAGTTCTTGGATTTGTTTAGGAATTTTCTTTATTTAACATTACGACGCATTAAAACATAACCCTCGTGCTATATTTATTGAATCTCATTACTATTAATATTTATATTATAAAAATCTTTTGATGTCGATTTCTGGTAGACAACGATTAGTCTAATCGTAAACCAAATCTATAAGCCAGCAAGCCTACCTTTCGTAATTTTATGCAACTGAAAAAAAAAAAAAAAAAAAAACAAATAATGTATTTTTTAATATCCTGTCAAGTAATGACCATATAATTAAATTTACGTTCGATATTTTAAAATTCAACGTATTGCAATAACACATATTACACACTATAAAATTTGATTATCATCGGCAAATAAATCTAAAATTTTATTTTACAATCCGACTGTTTGACACATCTTGCTTTGAATGTATCAACTATCTGATACAGCAAGGCCATCGGCTCCCGGCATTGTATAAATCAAATAATAGCCTGTGAAACATCGCCTAGATATCATCTACAAATAAATTTACATATCTGATGTAATTTGATGAATGGTCTTTCTTGTGTGGTACCTGCATGCTTTGCCAATCTCCCTTTCATAGTTAAGGACAAAAAGATTTAAATAGACTATTCATAAGGGCGTTGCTATAGAAGCGATGAAGAAGCATAGGATTTACCAAATGAAAAGTTATCTTTCTCTTAAGTTATCGTTCTCTTAAGCTCTCGCTATCAACAATTAAACTCCCCGTGTGGAAAATATGTACTTGTTTTCAGCTCGAATTTGTAATAAAAGATAAATACTGCAATCTATCCATAGATCGGTGAGATTGTGGAAGAGATCACCTAAAATTGTTATGCTCTTTTTAACTAAAAACTTTTCCAATCAGGTGAAGTTTCGGAATATTTTTCTAAATATTTTAACAGCCCTGAAACATGAAACTAAAGACCAATTCAAATATTTTGTAGGTATATCAGTGTCGTGAAAAGGTTCTCTTTATGGAAGACAATCTTAAATTACATGCACAAATAGATATTTGTTTTCCTATATAATTTACTCGTTGCCTTCACTGTAATTGAGGTACGGTTTAGTAAAACAATAGACAAGCAGAGGAAGTTATATCATAAAGATATTCGGATCTGATCTTCAATCATATCGCGTTCCCACAGTTTGCACTGGTTTTGTGTTCAGATTCAAATCGTAAAGACTACATTATTCTGGCGTATTTGATCTGAAAGATCTTATCTTGTGTTATGAAAAGAATTGAATTGTATTTCCTTCGTTACCGAAACTTTATAGCAATGGTGCCAGTAGCAGAAATCATATTTCAGTTCAAAACATCTTATATCTTAATATATATATTTCTTGTGTGCGTGTGTATGTGACTGAACTCCTCCTAAACGACTGGACCAATTTTGATGAAATTTTTTGTGTGTGTTCATGGAGATTCGAGAATGGTTTAGATTTACAGTTTGGTCTACTGGAAAATGTTTTTTCAATTAATTTTATATAAAAGAAAGTCGTGTTAGTTACACTACTTATAACTCAAGAACGGCTGAACTGACTTGGCTGAAAATTGGTGGGGAGGTAGCTTAGAACCAGGAGAAGGACATAGGATACTTTTTATCACGTTCTCGGTTTCCCGAGTTTATATTAGCTTATTAACATTTTCTCATACAAAATGTTCATGGGTTCGTAACTGTCAAACATTTAATGTTCATCCCGTCGATACGGTAAACTCTTCTCTCAAATTAAAGAACGTATTTAAATAAAGGTTTCGAATCGACAACATATATCCACAATATTCGATTAATGGCGTATTTTAGATTTTAAAGATGTAAATTAATGACATTAATGAAAAGGGATTGACATTTAAATTGGTTGTCAAATATTAATGCATGCGTTCAGAAATTAATTTTGTGTAACCAAAAGAGAATGTATTATGAAGTTAAATAAATATAGGACAATTAAATAAATACTATTCACACGTAAGAAGATTTACTTCTTTTCAGATAGAATATCACTTGAAAATGAAAAATCTTTATTAAAATAACAATTTTACATATGGAGAATATTGCAGGGGTTTTCAAATTAGGCGTTGCCTGTGTCTTGAGAATCCAGTTAAATATAATTATTGTAATTACATTAATTGTGGGTGTCAGTGTGAGAAAGTGCTAATAGTGTACGTTTGTGTTTGTGTGTGTGTTATGTGTTATTATGTTTACTTTTATCACGAATTTTTACAGTGTCGTTTCCTTCGCTAAAATTCACTGATAGAAATATTATACATTCTGAAATGTTATGTCGAAGAAAATCGAAACCACTGAAGTTATTTGTATGAAAATTAATATTTCATTTCTTTATTACGAACAAAAGTAATGGCGTAATATTTATGGAAAAAACAGCATAGTGGGGGTTCACCCCCATAAGGGATGGAATATTGCATGGATAATCAAAATCGCTTTAAAAGTGTTTAATGTCAAAAAATTATAAGGAACACTATTTGGCTATGGAGAAACGGGATATTATAGAGTGGGACGTACGGGAGATGACTGGGTTAGCTGACAGATTTGATAGGACGAAATGTAAATGCACGGTATAAGACGGGATGGATAATGAAGAGAAAGGACGGGACGTATCGGGAAGTGACGGGGAATAGACGGGATGGGACGGAATTGAGCAGGACAGTACGATAGCTATGTCATGTTAAGGTATACAAGAGCTTATACGAAAAATAACATGTATTTGGTGTGAAGTAAAATAAAAAAATATCTGCATCCAGGCAAAGGGGGGTCGGGCTTTTTTGCTATGGTAAATAATTCAATTTAATATTAATCATATAATAACTAAGCCATAGCTTAGCGTGGTCGGGTCAGCATGGTATCTTTTAATTGATTTCAATGAATGTAGTCGGAGTAATAAGTGCGTGGTGGCCTGTTGGTAAACGGACTAGACGCGACTGCCAACATGTTCACGGTGGTCGCGGGTTCGAATCCCAGGGCATACCTCTGACTTTTCGGAGTCATGTGTCTATTGATAGTCAATCACCACGCACTAAAACGGTGAAGGAAAACATCGTGAGGAAACCTGCATACCATAGCGATTTATAAAATTTCTATGGTATGTAAGTCCGCCAACCCGCACTAGGCCAGCGTGGTGGACTATATGGCCTAACCACTCTCAATCGTACTCTCGATTGTAGAGGAGGCCCGTGCCCTGCAGTGGGACGTATATGGGCTGATACAGATACAGACAGTCGGAGTAGTAACAGTGTTATAATATCTCCGTAGCAAAATAATGATTTAAATCTGGAGAGATGGGATAGAATAGAATATAAGTTGGATAAAATGGGACAGAAGAATAGGTACAGGATGGGATTGGAATTGGATAAGCAGTTTAGACAACGGCTGTCATGTTGATTTGAAATAAAATATGGACTGGAATCTATATTTGCACCCAGGCGAAGCCGGGCCGGGCCGCTAGTAGGCTTATATATTGACACATGACATGGTAAATTAAATACCATATTTCAACAATATCAAGCTGTATATTAAGTAATGAAGACCATTTGTTACATTTATGTTAGAAATACGACTGTTTCACTTAACCCAAGATTCTATTGGTGATTCACTAAACCATCATTTGACAATATTAATACTTTTACGATACCCGATGAATAATACAGCAAGAACTGGATGCGTAAAGCTATAGACCGGGCTCTGTGGTGTACCTTGGGAGAGGCCTATGTCCAGCCGTGGACTGCAACGGGCTGATGATGATGATACCCGATAGAGGTCGAAAGGGATATGATATGCAAGTGCCACGGTTCTCAAAATTCACGAACATCGCTGACGATATGGATTCCTTTCAAAATTAATGTGTGCATACAATGAGGATCCTGTATCATAAAGGGTTAAAATTTTATAAACATACTACTCTCCTTCAAGAGAAAAGTAATAATATGGCGCTTTGCTTTAGGCTATAGTTTAATAGGATTCCGGTCACAGTTCCCATAATATCTATACAAATTCCGCTATGCTTGCACGACGACAATTACTACGGTATATTATCCAGCTTCATCACGCCATCCCATCACACGGGTGGGAATCTCATTGTCTATACGGAACGATCGGAAAAAATAATTAACAAGATTATGCTTTTAAAATTGAAGTGTCTGTGGATGATTACTGGTGGTTGGTGCTAATTATGATTGAAGATAATGTCATCATTTTATGAAATTATATTTTTTTGGTTTTAAGGAATCTAGTTTGAATGCGACTTCTAGTAATCCAATAGATTCTAGCATCTGTTATAATTACGGTTCAAATCAATTAACATTATGTCCTGGGTCTTAAAATAACTTACACTGACTATCCTACTCAGATACATATTGATTAAATCATGACTTAGTGTAGATTTTGCGAAGATAATATTTACTAAGGAATAATTTAATTGGAATTGGAATACTAATTTAAGGAATAATTTAATATCTCTTAAACAAATAAAGTAATTGATCGGTTCTGCTCATCAAAGACTAATGAAACCTAAAAGAACGCAAATATTTCCCAGATATTGACGCCTGATTTTTTATCGATCTATCAAACTTGGTATTACTACAGATCTTTGGCAAGAAGAGGTAAATAAAAACCAAACCGCTCATCAATCGACCCTTACAAACTGGAACTGAGAAACATTACAAAAATTATAAAAAAAATTGCAACAAACTTGCCTAACTATATCAACGTGATTCTGAAACTATTTTGTCACCTCTGAGACAAATTGCTTGCGGCGGCATCAACCATGGATTCCCATCGATTTCTCAATCGCGCCATAAGATGGTGATGCTAGGAAATTATGCAGTAGCTTGTGTGAAAATGCAATTTCTATGCCAATATAGTGATTATAATCATTGGTGTGATACCACAGCAATACATATTGATACTACAATTGGTTATGTTGAGGTTACAATTTCTAACTTCGATTTGTTTGATACATATTGAAATACTTATCAAAGTATATTTCCAAATGTTCGATGAAATTATAGAACAAAAAAGTCACGAAGATCTGCCTGCAGCTCCAAAATATAATTGAGCTATGCTAATTAAAAGTTGTTGAAACAAGATAAATATTATTTTGTAGTCACTGTTCAACAAATACGAATCAAACAGACAAAAACTCATAAATTTACCTTACTCCTAATGATGAATTAAATCTAGTCAAATCAATGAATGTATATGTAGTACCTATATCACTATTGGTAACACAGAACAACAAAACAAAGCCACTCTGTGAGACAATCGTTTCTGCTTGGCTTTTCATGATTTGGTCACGATTACAAACTAACACTTAAAGATTGATTACCAAAGGCAAATTTCTAAATGGTCAGCAAAAATATATCAAAATTAATTCTCAGCTAATCACTCAGCGCTTACAATAGCCAGTTAAAATAATGGTCTGGTCCATTTGTTTGGTATTTCGCAAACTTCTACCTTACATTTCGTACCATTCAGTGCTCTATATGGGAGAATGTTATTTCTTACTACATTGTTCGTTTGGACACTGTAGTATAATGGTTATTGTTTCGTAAGTATATTCTAGATAAATCATGACTCTTTGATGAGGTCGGTGAGGGAACATAATATTGCTGCTAGTTGATCATAATATTACAGTAAAGATGTTAGATTATCTTTAATGTCCTTAAGATTAGAAGGCAATATGAAACAAAATGCATAAAGCTCTGTTATTGTTCTGAAATTATTTGCCAATCGATTCGTCAAACAAATTGCATTATTAAGCAGATGGTTTTGAGTGGATTTAAAAAAAGAAGCCACAATTTTATTGAAGAGACTGACAAATGTAATTTCCTTAAACTACTTCATATTTATCTCAACTTTAAATTAACGTTTGAAAACTAAGTAATTAACTTGTTAACATTAATAAACAAAACTAGCACTATATATTTAAATATGTTTCATAATTTGTGGTTAATTAAGTGTCGCTTTTAAGTAAATAGAGTGAATGAAATTGGTAAGTCATTGTTTGCGAATGATGAGGACCGAGACAAATCAATTTATATTGCCAAAAGATACTGCTGTCAAGACATTTTTTTCAAATTACTTGATTTAAATAATAGAACCATGGTGTGGTGAATTTGAAATTTTGTAATTTTTTATAGATTTCAACATAAGAACAGAATCAAGAACAGTATTGATGTCATTATTTGCATCTATGTCATCTTCATAGTACGGTAGTAATATTACATTTTCTTGGATTTTACCAACATTCTTGAGCAGTATCTGTATCAGCCCATATACGTCCCACTGCAAGGCACGGGCCTCCTCTACAATCGAGAGTACGATTGAGAGTGGTTAGGCCATATAGTCCACCACGCTGGCCTAGTGCGGGTTGGCGAACTTACATACCATAGAAATTTTTATAAATCGCTATGGTATGCAGGTTTCCTCACGATGTTTTCCTTCACTGTTTTTAGCGCGTGGTGATTGACTATCAATACACACATGACTCCGAAAAGTCAGAGGTGTGCCCTGGGATTCGAACCCGCGACCACCGTGAACAATGAACTCGCGTCTAGTCCGTTTTACCAACAGGCCACCACGCACTTAATAGTAATTCCGTATAGTATGGTATTTTAACTTGTAATATGTGGCCAGAACAACTACCTCTTAATTTTGTTAATAATTTTTTCTTTGTTTCAGGTTGCAACTTTTATCCAGTTGGTGAATATTTAAAGTTCGTCAGGATACCAGAAAACCTGAGGGTGGGGGATGAAGTGCTCAGAGTAGAAGTACACCCAAGGTAAGATACAATGTTAATTGGAATTGCTATCATAATTTCAGCGTAATTGTAGCAATTATTTTAGGATAAAGATCTTGTACATCCAAGGTATATTTGCATTGCATATATTTGCAAGAAAATATAAGTAATGTTTTACTGGTGGTAGGTCTTTCATATCTGAGGCCTCCTGGGCAGGTACCACCGCAATGTCTATTACCCCCAACAAACAGCGATGTAAATGCACTGCTGTATTCGGATTGAAGAACATTGCAGTCAGAGTAACAACTGGACATATTGAGACTTAACATCTTATGTCTAAGGATGGCGAGCGCAGTGGAATGCCATTGTGATGTAATTCAAGGTGTTGTTTGGTTTTGATACTGTTTTTGAGCAGTCGTCTCGCTTACCATCATGCGAGCGATACGCTCGTCTCGCCATATGTGACAATAAAAAATATGTGTAATTTAATTTCGATATTACTCACGAACCTGTACCTGTTATCAAAGAAAGTAGACATAAGAAAGTTAAGTAATCAAACAAAGATTACATCCAGATCAACTATTACTCGAATCACATCACGATCCAATACTCCTACACAGACAAAACCGGAATAAGTTTCACTTGATGATTTAACGTTCTGAATATAAATTTAAGATGCCGTATTAATAACTGTTAATTGAATTCAAATGTATGCGCCAGACGCCGTAGAAACACGTAATAATAACTTTCTACGTTTCCTAATATATAAAAATAAAATTGTTTTGGATATCAAAGATCGACGGATAGACAACTTTTGCTTTTATTTCAAACCTGCTTTTGGTATAATCTGATCGAAAGTGAAGAAAACCGTTTATGACTGACAAAAAATGATCATTCATGATTTATGTAGACAAAGAGAGTAAAGTTAATATTGGATCTTTGTTAGCTTATTGATAAAACTAAACGCAACAGATAGTAGCATTGCATAGTTCAAATGCATCCATCGATTACAGTATTCTAGTCGACTAGTCAGTCAAGAACTTACAATTTGTCAGCTGTGACTTATAAGTTGCTTATGAGTGTTTATTTTTTTACACTTCATACAAAGTATGTATAGGTAGACTTAATGCCCGAGGCATTCTCTACCAGTCGAACCTAGGGTGATGCAGAGATTATATGAGGTAGTTGCGAAAATAATTAGAAAAAAATATATTATAAAATATTATACATGGTATTCTTTAATGGTAGTCAATTATAACGACGATCACAATCAAAGCGAAAAAGAAACCTTTCCACACATTTTCATCTAATTATAAAAGTTAGTGTTCTAAAATCACCTTGTTTAATCATAGGCTACATTCCACACGATACAGTTAACAAAATTCGTCGGTCAGCGTTTAGGGCTTACCTTGAGCTCTCCTATTTAGGGCATAGTTAAGAACCAAGTTTTAGAAGGTGGTCTTCCTTGGACCTTATTTAATTGAAAGTCTGATTATATAATTTTGGAGGGTTATTATCTTCTTACACTAGACTTGAAATATTCGAACTGCGAAATAGGCAAAAAAATCTTATAAAAATATTTTTAGTGGAGTTCGGTAAACTGATTTCTTTAGACTATGAGGAGTATTTAATTCCTACCGGACGATATTTATACAACGACAAAATAATTATGATAATCAAAGACAAATAAATAAAAATAAAATCATAATAATTTATTTTTTCCCTCTGAATTTCAGTAAAATAGATTTTATTTGTTCTCGTGTTTTAGCAAAATATTATAGTTTTAAAGATACATATTTCGTTACAGTGTTGTTCGAACACCGTTGCCGAATAAACATACATATTAATTTTTCGCGTTATCTGTATTATGTATGAGTAAATTAATTTAAATAACGTATTACATAGCGGATTTAAAATTTAGCATTTCTAGAATCTGACATTTAAGAATAAGTGTGGAAAATGTTGTTCTTGAGATATATGAATATACTGGTATTAAGTATGTCAACGACATTTTTGCTAATTAATGAACATATAATGAGCAGATTACATTAGATTATAATTTTACTAGCGGCCCGGCCCAGCTTCACCCGGGTGCATATAGATTTCTCTACAATAATATGCACGTATTATACACATAAACCTTCCTCTTGAATCACTCTATCTATTAAAAAAACCGCATCAATATCCGTTGCGTAGTTTTAAAGATTTAAGCATACAAAGGGACATAGGGACAGAGAAAGCGACTTAGTTTTATACATGTAGTGATCTGTAACAGACGTCAAAGATGTTTGAATAGTCGGTATTTAATACTTTTTATACTAAAAAATATAGTAAGTTAATGTGAAATTTTCTTAAGCAAAATATGAACAAGAGCGCTATCATACCTACATACATTTAGGCCTTGTTCCTAGAAGAGATAGCAGAGGTGCAACCAGAATACTCACATTTCGCCTTGTGTATTCCGTCCCTTCTTTGAAATACATTTTGCAAAACATAAACTACAAATGGTTTATAAGTTTCAGTAGATTTATAATAATAATGATTATATTGATATTGATTTAGCAAATCCACCTTCACATTAAGACAAAATGTCAAGAGTCTTTTTACAAAAAATCAATATAAATGTAATTAAAATTGATTCTATACCCGAGAATGTTCGTTTTAGCATTTCCCGTTCTATAAGGCCTTGAAACTACTGATAGAATTAGAAAACTGTAAACTATCAAACTGCGAAGAAAAATGTATTCTACTTTCGATTTCAATATTTCTTCGCTTCCTTAAAATAAGTTAAGCGACTGAAAGGAATAATTTATCAGTTATCTGCGATGCTGTAAGCGTTAGTTGAAAAAGGGGATTGAAATAAAAATATTACTTCATATCAAGTATTACTTTTACAAACATAAAGCAAGACTTTTTTCCTAGATGGGTTTAGCAGAGAAGCTAGCAAAATATCCACGTTTCCTCGTGTGTGTTCCGTCCCACGTTGTGATAGAGGGCGAACTTACCATCTAATCGAACACAAATTCCTTACTGGGGCTGATATTGAATAAAAAAATCCAATATCACTTTGCCCAACCCGGGATTCGAACCCGTGACCGCAACTTTGCAATCATACCGTTTTACAGTTGCGCCACCAAGGCAGTACTTTTATCATTATCGCATCAATTTATTTAGTTGGTCAGTGAGCAATGATTATTGACCAACATAATATATCTTAATTAGACTAAATGATTCGGTACTTCGATTCAATTACACTGCACGCAGACATAGAGTGATGTTAATATGTGTCAAAACCCAACCTCCTTTCAACCTCGTTCCTATTAATGAGAATATATCACATTCATTTTTTGCAACAGTTTACAAAACGCCGACATTTAAATAAAAATAAAATGTAGGCATTAAATATTATCTCTTGTACGTATTTGAGAAATGTACTAATTGCCCAACAGTGGCCTTGATGATGTGCTGATTTTGATCTCCGTATCTTTCACTTCCAATTCATCAAACTCTTTATTAGCTCTTTTGTCGAAAGTTTGTTTAGAATTTCCATTGCTGTAGTCGAGATTTAGTCTATTTCGTAACCACTTTGTTGTCTGTAGCTTGAGTTGCTCGTGAGAATTGTTGCAATTTTGTAAAAAATAGTGTTTAGTCGCATATATATTATCATTCCCATCTCTTATTCTTTAAAAAGCTCATCCGTCTTTATTTTGCTATATGGTCGAAATTTAGTAAATTTATTTTAAGAACAAATGGCTGAAAACGAAACCTAAAACAGTCCTAAATTAAAATAAAACACTTATAAATGATGTTAGGGATGTTATAGAACATACTCGTTGAAGATGTGTTATTAGGTTCAGAGAATACTACAAGGATTGTCAACCAGTTATAGATTTGTAATACTCTTGTTGTCATGCTTGGTCTTTTTTCTTTGTTCATCAGGAAAAGCTCCCCTTTCGGTACCCCGGAGGTGTCTGTAAGAAAAGCTTTTAAGCTCCCAGACTCTGAAAAGGGGCATGTTAGTGTTACTGGCCGACTGATCCGGCACTATGCGGATGTTGTGGCTGAGCTACTTCATGTCATACTGCGCTTAATTTCCCATCATTAACATCATCATCTGCCCTTATATCATCCATCCTCCTACACACCTTTTCCAAATCCATCTATCCACTAAACTTCTATCACATTCCAAAGCTCCAAAAACCAACACAATGAACCTGCCACCATATCCGGTCCATCTACCCTTCATTACATAAATCTAATGAGTGGGTGACGCAACACCGATAGTAAAAGTGTGATGGTCGCGGTGACTAGGCGAGTTCCGTTACAAACGAGCGGTCTGCGCGCGGTTTACTGACCGCGTCTTGTATGTGTGGTTTTTGTATGGGATAATTGTATTTTTGTATTATTAATAACAGTTCATAATATAGGTGCGGAATTGCAATGTTGGGCGTGGAAGTCTACCATGATTGGGTTATGATTAAGTCTACGACACCCCACTGTAGATTAAGATAAACTACACATACTAGATTCTAGAAATTATGGTTTCGCGTATATTAATAATGCTCATGCATGTATGTTCTTCATTTCTATGACACTTTAGTCTCACTTATACACTTTAAAATTGTAAAAATGAAATCAAATCCGGGATAAAATCGGTAAAAAATAGTTTTATTTCAACTTTAATCTCAGGTTTCTGATCCTTCGATGAAGTTGGTGAGTAATATTGACAATTCACCAAATCAATCATTGAGTCAAAAACACTCAATTCAGTTCAAGTGTGTCAAATGACAACGATTTTGAGCATAACAAAATATCATCATCATAATTTTACATCGATCTGCCAAATATATTCCGATTTGAACGTGAAAACGCTCGTCTACGTATGGTGCGTTAATAATACCGCGGTGACCGGTTACAAAGCATTAGTGGGCGATTTATCATTTTAACAACATAATAAGATTACGTGTGAAGTGCTGGTTATTTGTAAGTTCAGTGTAGAAACGAGTACAATATGGCGTTACGAACAGTTTTATTAGTGACAATTGTTGCTTTATTATACTAAAATATATCTTTTGTTACTGCCTTCAACTGAAAGCACAGCTTTCACTGCTGATTCTAGTAGTCAATATGAATTTAAATTTTACATGTTCCTGGTATTAATGTAGTTGAAGAGTGTAACATTTTTAACAATTGATTCCCCGGGGAACTAAATGTAATTTTGTACTATAAAAATTGGTAAGCATCTCGAATATTGTCAATGTGATGTTTATAAAGTACATACGGCTATATTTGCAAGTATAATGGTATTGTAGGTGCCTTTATTAGTAAAAGTAGTCGTTATGAGATTTTTGAGTCTCCATAAAACTTCGACAGCGGATTATTAAATACAAACACAATTAAATTTACACTTTGATAAGCAAATAAATATCCATTGTTTATTTAATGAATAAAATTGATGTAATTTCTAAGCATTTTGTGATTACATAAATGGCTGTGCGGCGAGACAATAGACTATCGCCACAGGTAATTTAGCATATTAACTTGAAAATATCTAGACTTTAGGTATCTTTATTTGTTCAAATGACTTTGTATATAATTTGCTACATTGTAGAACTCAAATAAATATTATTGTTAATAATTTGATGTTACGAAGTATTGGCAATTATTTGGTGAATATGGGTCCTGCCGGTGGCTTATAATGACATTGTATAGAATTTATGAGTTAATTTCATACTTTCTTGGTTCAAATAATCTTTAAAATACATCACTAATCAGTACCAAATCTGATAAAGGTTACCTTCATGTTTTAGCTATCAAAAAGAAACAGTGCCAGAAAAATCCCAAGTAATAATAATAAAGGTAGTAATATTATTTTGCTCGCCTCGGTGGCGTAGTTGCACTACGGTACGATTACAAAGGAGAAGTCTCGGGTTCGAATTCCGGATCGAGCAAAGTGGAATTGGGTTTTTCTATTCATCATTCATTCAGCCTCCGAGCTGATGATGAATAAAAAAATACAAGACATTTGAATGCCATAAGTTGTAGCACATCTGCCTAAGCTTTCTGGGAAAACTCGTGAGTTTATTTACGCATGTATCTATACATATTATTTTACAAGTTTTTCTGAACCTAAACAATAAATACCAAAAGACAACCCAGCATGGTATTCAAGACAAAAAGAGCTTTTACCGTTTCATATATAGAAGGTGATCAACACACCGCATTCTAAATGATACATTGATATCACCAAATAATTGTAAATCGGAGCTATGAGAATTTATAATTACTTTCTTTTATCTATTCCAGCAGTAGATTAAAATGTAAAATCAATAAAACAACGCGAACCAATCACTACGATCAAATTAATCGAACCGTCGAATTTAATCCCGTCTGCGGTTTCACTTTTATCTGTCTAGATTATTTTCCAAAGGAAATTATCTGTAATAGCTCCGCTGATACCTTTTACAATATAGCTTTCTATTTTAATATTATGTAAAGTCGAATTTGAATAATATTTTCATAATATTGTCCACTTTTCGAAAGATTAGATCACCGGTGGGCGATAAAATAGTCTGTTAATGTTACTTGTGGCTCAGCTAATATATTTTCTATATCGACGCAGGAAAGCGATTTTGTCGTATCTCGAAATAAGCAATTTGACACCAGGATCAAAAAAAAATTAATTAAAAAATGAATAACCACTAACTTGAAAACTTAGGAATACCATTTCTTTCTTAATAACATTTTAAAATAAAACCTTGCATTTTCATAAGGAAATTCAATGCGGTATTTTTTTTATAAATTAAATAAAATACAAAACGCACATATGCATTTTTTGAGATACGACAAAATCGCTTTCCTGCGTCGATATTATCTTAAAATTAACTATGCACATATCCCTTTTTACGAATTAAACGAAAACCGCAACAAGTAAATGTACTAATAATGTTAAGATTTTTTGTCGAGACTAATAGAACGTCTTATGCCATATACATATATTTGCGGGATACATTAATAAGCTAGCGGCTTACCTTCGTTTAGATGATACTCACGACCTGTGAACAACCAAAATATTTCGTTAACAGCGTTTGAAAACTACATTCAGTCGTTATTGATAAGGGGGAGAGTCTTTTCTGATGTAGGAAAATAAAAAACAGAAGACTAAAGGGTAGAAATTAGGGTTTTTTTTTTCTGATTTGAAGTAAAACCTTCAAATAAAATACATTAGTTCCACCCTGGTCAAGCCAGGGCATTAATGTTGCATTCAACATGAGGGGGTAGTTATCTCATAGGTTTTTAACAATATTATTAAATAATTGGCGACAGACTCGTGAACTCGTGTGTTCTGGTGAAGACGTGAGTTTATGTATGTATGTAAGTATTATTAAATAGTATAAGATATGCTAGAAGCTTAAACATAATAATATCTCACACCACTCAATAAGACGATGAAAAAATTAACATATTTTAATTGATTTTAAATTAATATTCTACGTTTACCGCAATTTGTTTAAATCTGTGTTGTAAATCAAACGAGTTTATATATATTTAAATGTGTTAATCACACACGTAATAATAATGAAGACGACATCACAAATTTAATGTCTAGAGTTTCTGGGGTTACATGCCTTCCAAAGCTTCCATTAGAATGTTTAAATAGTAGTGCCGCAACTCGTTTACAGAGTAATTTAAGAGCTCGGTGTAATAATTAATACATTCCAAGAAAATTCCAGAAGTGAATATTTACATGAATTCACTGTGTCAATGACTGATTTCGATTTCTCAAATATCAATTTGCTACTTACCTTGTTTCTAGCCTCTAAAAGAAATATAACACTTAGATAATCCAGGATTCATAGAATATTAAACACTATAAAACACCATACGTATAACTTAATAGCGGCCTTCGACCGGGTACAAATAGATTTCTGTACAATAATATGTACGTATTATACATATAAACCTTCCTCTTTCACTCTATCTATTAAAAAAACCGCATCAAATTCCGTGGCGTAGTTTTAAAGATTTAAGCATACAAAGGGACATAGGGACAGAGAAAGCGACTTTATTTTATACTACGTAGTGATAATCAGTTTTAAAACCTATTTTCGTTATTTAATGTTTAGTTCGTTTCGAGCTTTTGAATATTTGAGCAAAGAAGACAAAACATTCGTAGAGATTAGATTTTAAAAATCTAAAGAGCGTTTTTTTTTAAAGCAGAGGTTTAACATAGATATTTAAAAGATAAGTAGTTACAGGGTGTACGTATTTTTTTCAATTAGGTCAATGATCAACCGTAGTTTTTTTTACAGATGATGGCCATATCAATTCATGATGAAATTTTGTGTGATAATAAGCTATATACAGAGTTTTAAAAATATTATGCATAACTTTAATATTGTACCCACAATTACATTCTAATAATTGTCATTATAACAAATGTAATCAAAATTGTTAGTTGTCATCATTGTGTAACGCTGTGTAAGTGTGCTGACAATGCGTAATTTGTTGTTATATAAGCATTATGAATATAATTGTTGCTCCAAAATAAATTTTTACAGGGCATGGGAATTAAACATATTATAATGATGTGATTGTTAAGTGATACTATTTTATTATATTACTGCATTATCATTTTTCGATCTCGTAGGAAAATCCCGAGCATAGCCCTCTCCATAGCTCGTTGAGTGACTCTGAGCTTCCTAATAAGGCCCATATTGAGAGGCCACGTCAGAAATGAGGAGATCCGTAGGAGAACTAAAATAACCGACATAGCCCAGCGGATTAGCAAGTTGAAGTGGCAATGGGAGGGGCACATAGCGCGGAGAACTGACGACCGATGGGGTCGGAAAGTGTTCGAATAGAGGCCACGTAGCGGAAAGCGCAGGGTAGGACGTCCACCCACGAGGTGGTCAGACGACCTGGTAAAGGTCGCGGGACGTCGCTGGATGCAGGCTGCCTCCAACAGGTCTCTGTGGAAATCATTGGGGGAGGCCTATGTTCAGCAGTGGACTTCCTTTGGCTGATGGATGGATTATCATTTTACTGCACCAAAGGTTCATAGACCAAAAAATCATCGTAGAGAATAACTTTTAGAGATTATTATCTTTTAGCTGGATAGGAAAACAGAGCCTTATTCTGGAAGTATATGATCAACGGTGGATTTCTTATGGCTGAGTTAGTGGTAGGTATTAATAATAGTATTATCTTTACCAAAAAACAAAACTGATGCAACAGAACCCCACTGACCTAAGCGAATGTTAGCTCAATAAGGTTTCCTGAAACCATCGAGTTCATTGGTTCTGCGCCGATATGAATATTCTTCACTTTAAAATAAGGACATCATGATAGGGCTTTGAAATACAGTACTGGCAATCAAATGTAGCATTTTAAATCTACGAAGCAGTTTCCTCCTGTTATATCTTCAATAATCGTGATTTCTAATTAACCTTTGCAACAAACGGTAGCAAATAAACAAAACAGTTCAACTAACGCGTATTTAAATCAAAGCATTGAAATAAATTCGTGATCAGTTAGTAATGCAATTTCTGTTAGTATTTCTATGATGAAATTTAAATGGTAAATAAATTAAAAAGTCACAGACAGAACATCAATCCGTGATTTGGGAAGCCTCAGCTAATGTGTTACGTTAAATGATACGATGACCTTTTCGAAATCATCGCAAGGTCTGATCGAGTTTTGATCGAATTAATTTAGAATTCCGCGGGAAAATTGTTAAACCATTGAAATAGTCTGGAGACATATATGCGAATGTAGTTACAGTCCTGAGCTTTTTAATACTAATAAGCTGATAGAATTCAACACAGTTTGAGATTCGTCACTGTTTCCGTCGGAATGTATTTTCATTGGTATACTCTTGGTGCACTAGTAAATTTAACATCTACATTTAACATCTAGATAATAGATAGATAGATAGAACGAGCCGAGACGCTCAACGTGGTATGGGAAGAGCTATGCTCGAGGTCTCTCGAAAGGAAAAAAGTCGGAACGAAGTGAGCCCTTAGAGGACCATAGTGATCGATATAACCTTAACAGGCCACATACGTCGCAGCACTGATAGCCGCTGGAGTAAGCGCGTTGTGGAGTGGAGAACACGTCTTGACAAACGTATCTTGGGACGTCCTCTGGCCAGATGGCGGGACATGCACAAGTGTACCGGCAGCGACTGGATGCATAAAGCAGCAGACCAGACTCTATGATGTTCCTTGGAAGAGGCATATGTCCAGCAGTGGACTGAAACGGGTTCATAAAGATGATGAGTCGAAACTTAAACTAACGATGGAATTATATTCTTCAGTAAAAATTAAGACAGAATGCAAATTTTCCAACATTGACGCGTAAGAAATAAAAAAATAATATAGGTACAGAACCCACGCCACAATTCAAGAAGTTATGAAGCTATCAATAAATCAATTGCAGATTGGTCGCTTTGAATTTAAATCTATACATAATGAAAAGAACAAGGATGGTATGTGCTGAGAAAAAATAAAATTCATTTGGCAAGAAAAATAATTGTTATATTATGCCATTCAAGACATCGTTGAGCCTGTTCTTTGTACTGCCAGTTTTCAAAGAAAACTCGAAATTGGAATTGAAATCATAGGGACCCCGCCGGGTACCTTCCAAGCCAGTTTCTCCTGCTAGCATACCCTGTTACTCAAAGGCTTCCGAGGTAACTCGTGTAATTCCACGGACTACTGAGCGTGACTTTATTGTATCAGCTCATAAACTTCTCACTGCAGGGCACAGGCGTTCTCTACAATCGAAAGTACGTTTGAAAGTGGTTAAGCCATATAATCCACCACGCTGGTCTAGTGTGGGTTGGCGGGTTTTACATACCATATATTTTTTTTACAAATCGCTATGGTACACATTATTACGATGTTTTCCTTCATTGTTATAGTGCGTGTTGATTGACAGTCAATACACACGTGACTCGGAAAAGTCAAAAGAAAATAATAATAACTGCCTACTAATTAAAATTATTTCCCAGTACCGTTGCCGAGTGAATATCTTGTATCGTTATTAGATCAACCATGTCGAATGCTCATCTTTTATGAGTCAAGGTTGACACTTTTTTCATTGATTTGCAATATTATAAAGTCGCGGATTTCCTTATGGCTCTTGTAAATGAACCAAATCTTATTTCAATATTCTGGTATGGAAATTTAATGGGGAACGATAGATTTTTTTGCTAAAATTTATATTAGTTGATAATTTGCCTTTATAATAATTATAAATTTTAATCACTAAATTATGTGTGATATACTGATTTTTAATAATATATTTTAATGGCCTAAGACCTCTCAATCGTACTCTCGATTGTAGTAAAAGCTCGTTCGTTTCAGTGGGACGTATATTGGCGAATACAGTGACCTATGATTCGACATACTTCCCATTCAACAACTAATGGATTAATGTACTAAAATTCTTATATCAAAAACAATCAAAAACTAAACACACAATAGTTTACACAACATTTCCGGCTTCCGGTGAGGTCGTGTGAACTCAGTCTTCAAATTATATTATGCAAGTACAACTGAGAGTGTAATTAAAAGTTTTATTGTTGTATATTAAGAAATTGGGTTATGACTTTACCGTTTTAATTTCTAACATTAGCTTTATAGTTGTGATTTATTATTGTGCGGGGAGCGAGTTTGAGTCCGGACTATGGAATAAAATGTTATTTGACGTATGAATCATAATTTTTAAATACTTCATGAAATGTTAAATTTCGTAGCATTAAAAAAACGTAAGTACGTTTTGTCATCCTACAAACCCGAAAGAGGTAGATATGTTGACACTAGCGACATCTATTATTTGCCACAAGTTTACAGTGCTAAGATTTTGTTATATGGAGCGAGCGTGTTGCTATGACGGATATAAACTATGATTAACTAAATATCATAGAGTTAGCTGAATATACATTAACAAGCTTAAGTACAACAATAATATTCATAAGACTGGAGGAAATAAAATTATTGGCGTGTATAAAACAGAAATAAGTTTAGCTAAAAGTTTTTGAGCAAAATATTTTCATTTTGCGACATCTATTGAGCAATATTGAAATTAAAACAGAGGCCATAATTTAGAACTTTTGAAACCAGTATTATCATAGTTGAACAGAGGTCGCTATTTATAATCCGCTTGTTTCTTTAATAAAATATTACAAAATTAGAATTCTAGTTTGATTCAAAATATCATGTATAATTACAAACCACACCACAAACTGATTATCTTTCAAAAATGCGAATGCAAAAACAAAATATTAAAATAGTCCACGTATATTTCTATAGATGGCGCTATATCAAACTTCTAATTCCAACAAGATTGTTCTTCGCATCTCCTAATATTTGTGTTCTGCTGATTCCAGTATACTTTATTTACATTTTTTCTTTCCAGAAAGAACCTAAGCCTGCAGCCAGTAGACAGAGAAGAAGACGCCCATCTCTTCACATACCGCGACCTGAACCGAACCCATGTCTCTGTGGTGCTAGCGCAGAGTGTTGACACTCTGGTCGACAGCGACACGCCACAGAACGTCGTCAAGTTCAGGCTCGGCTGTGACTTCGATAGTGGGGATGACTTGGTAAGAAAACAAGCACTGATTATGTTATCAATATTTTATAATTGAAATGCTCATCCCTACTTTTCCGAGTTAAACGACCACAAGTTATGACAAGTACTACTTTTACTCTTATATGTAAAAAAATTCACTCCAATATTTGGTTTCTTAGATTCACGCGTATGTTACACTGAAATAAAACTATTTTTTCGGATTTTATCGTGATACAGGCTTAATTAGGATTACTTTGCAGCTTTCGTGGTCAGAAGGCGGACTGAGGTGGATTTAACAATTCTGGATCTGGATCAGCCCATATACGTCCCACTGCAGGGCACGAGCCTACTCTACAATCGAGAGTACGATTGAGAGTGGTTAGGCCATATAGTCCACCACGCTGGCCTAGTGCGTGTTGGCGGACTTACATACCATATAAATTCTTATGAATCGCTATGGTATGCAGGTTTCCTCATGATTTAACAATTATCAACATTAAAAACATTATTTTAAAAGTAATATGCCAAAGTAATCGAAATTTCAGGACGTTAAAATGTAAAAAATAAACCAAATTCGCGATAAAATCTGTAAAAATCGTTTTATTTCAACACGCCAATATCATTGATGTGAGAGGTAGATGAGTCATAAAAATGTGCACCTCATTACACATACACTTTGAATCTGACGGCGTTACCACGGTTAAAACAAATGTTTGGATTACCAGGTGCAACTGGGATTCAAATACACATTTCGTCAAGCTTGTTTAAGCCTTGTATTATGGTTTGAATGACATAGTAAGTACTGAAATTAAAACTTAATGTGTCTGGGTCACAATGTCATATGGTGCTTACTGTAATTTGTTTTGTGCCACTTTGTCACGATATAAGTACTTATATATTTACCATCTTTTCACTATGACGAGATTTCGAGCATCAGAGGGCATATGCTTAACAGTGCATTTCCTGTGGCTAAAGAGACCGAGAGGCAGACACAAAGAGATATAGCTTTATCTTTGTTTACAAAATATCCTACCTCTAAAATCATGGCACAAGTACAATATTGTAGTTACTTTAATACAATATTTACAGAGTGTATAATAGGTTATCTGATAGTAAATGATTTGAACCACAAATTCAAAAGATAAACAGCAAACTATGAGACAGGTCGGGTTTCCCTCGTTAACGAGACAAACTAGTGAAAGAACATCAGCCTTAAACTATTGTTGAGGCTTTTGAATTTATAATATGAGCCAGAAAAGTATACAGAGCATATTCTTTGTATACTGGTAGGCATCACGGCTGACATATTCTGAGACAAGTCTCAAACTACAAATACTGCATGGCAATTCAGTGCGCCAAGGACTTAAAGAAGTGACTATTTGGTGTTACGTTCCCCAATTTTCAGTAATGACTTGCTATATGTTGTTGAAACGTGAATAAAACAGAGCTTTCATACTGCTGTGTACCGATGACATACGTATTAAAAATAAAAGGCTACCCAGATGACCCTTAACGTACAAGGAATTACCACCGAGAGCTACGTTTCGAAAAAATCTACCGAAAAAAATCACGCAGCATCTGTACAAATCATGTGTAACCAAAAATTCGTATTGATATTAACTGGAAACTAGGACATTCTCATAGTTTACGAAATCCACGACATAGGACACTTGTTTTAAGGCGAAGCCAGGATATAGGTGTGACTGCTAGTCATTACATTCCGACGACCTTATTGACCTTATAATATAATACAGCAAAATTGCGCACACTTTTACAGAAGTAAACATTCTTGATAAAATAAACAACATAATTTATGAAACCTTCACCGAAGTTATTCAACAGCTTATTCACAACACGAGGTCTCAAGCACATAATAAACTCGGACAATTAAAAACCTTTCTTGATTTATATAATGACAGTTCTGCGAGTGTTTAATAAAAGCGGCGACGTTAAAAACACTCATTTAAAATGCCCAAACAACCGGTGGAACTTTTAACGGTCGCAACGGGTCATCTCGCGTGGATTACTAAGTATTCTCGATTTTATCTCACGAAGCCTACGTTACAGCTATTTTAACCATGTCTCGAGATAGTGAACATAGTAGTGCTTTAGAAAGGTGTTCCTACTGTTTAAGTGTGGACGTGATGATTATAATTAAATGATCTACCTTCCCGTCTAGTCCTTCTTCTCGTTTATAAAAAATAATTGAAACGAGAAATGTTTTATTTTTCGCGTTAAATCCCAGGTGTTAGGTCTCTCATATGAGAGAGCGCGCCTCGGTAGGTACCACCGCAATGTCTATTTCTCCTGCCAAGTAGTAGTGTTAATTCGTTATTGTGTTTCCAATTGAAGGACATTGTAGCCAGGGTAAATACTGGATATCTTATGTCTCAACACGGCGAGCGCAGTGGAATGCCAAGCATTGCTTTTTAATTCAAGTTTTGCTATTGTTTATGAGCTGTCATATCGCTTACCATCAGGCGAACGGCGAGCAGTCTCGCCATTCATAGAAAAAAAGTGATCCGAAACCACACAGTCAAATATTTGGTTATATCTTAAAACAAATGGTTCCTATAGTTGGGGCCGTCCTTCACCCAATTAATGCTTTTGTCGGTCATTTTTAATACTTTTCGAACGGGAATCGTTTGCGTTCCCTCGGGAGATCCTTTCCAGACGAATTGTTATGATGTTTTTAATTTGCACTCCAGCCGCGGCATTGTTCCCTTTTCTCTCGGTACCAGATAAAATTCTTCGGGCAAAGTTTATTGAATACTGACTTAATCTTGGCTTTATTATTTTGTATCTTTATCACCAATAATTATGGTTTTAAGAGAGGAAAGATTTTGTAGGATTTTTGTTTTGCCATAAAACGAATAATAATAAAGTTAGTGAATTACTAGTTACGTTCGCGAACTTTTAATTAGATGATTCGAATTCCTTTTAATGAATGATAAAGTTTTGTGTATAAAAGAGACATTCTGTGTCGACTCGACATTGGTAATTCCCAAACATCAACAACCATATTGCAATCTTACCAAATAAAGCAACTCTAAAACAATAAAGATGCCAATTTCGAAACAAACTGCAGCCAGTTGCATCTTCAATATAATATATTCATACGATCTGTGTTAATTGAACTTTCAAAACTAAGTGATTCAACGGAATCAAGGAAATAATAAAGGAAGTGTTGCGGCAAGAGTGAACGTCTCTTAAAAGGCTAAAACTGCATTTTTTAATAGAAAAACTTAGTAACTCGCTTGACGACTATCACTCGAGCATTTCCTCCAAGTTGCGTAATCGCCTTGACCCTACAGATGGATTCATCGGAAATATTTAGAGAGAAAACTTGATGATTAAAGGAAGATGATGATATTATTGTGAAGGCGAGAATAGTTTAAGATTTGTTTCGAGTCAAGGTGTGGTGGGACTGTTAAGTTTCGTAGTTTTTGGTACGATACAAAACTTCGTATATTGCAGTGGAGGCAAGATTGTATGGCTGACGGATCTACTTTGTTCTTCAGGCTCAAAAAGAAATTATGTCCATTTATTTATCGCATTATCGATAAGCCACAAGATATTATCATAAAATATCTGTAATTTGTATAAGTATGTAAATAAAATCGCATTGGGTGTAGCTCCTGAATTATGTCTAGTTTATTAAAAAAATAATTCTCCTGCCAATCAATACAGCAATTTCACTCAACATTACCTACATTAACAATTTCCGAATAAAGAAACCTATTTGATTGGCATCTATTTGTATATTTAAGACAAAGATTCGTGGAATTTTGCAATGGATTTGCATTCATATCAGCCTTAATTATGTATGCGGTTTTCTAATTGTGTTTTCTAATCTGCATCACTACTTGTATTGCACAATTGTACTTTATGTTCAGGGCTTAGGCCAGCCTGATCACGGCTTACTCTTTGACTTGTAAAATATTTTAAGGCTCACTTTCAATTTCATACCACGTTAATATATGGTATTCGTATGTTTGGTGTAAAATCCCTTAAATTATTGGCAATTTTTAGAAAAAGAAAGCTCACCAATGTTCACTAAAGGTTACATACACTTAGGTAAAAATCATAGCGAAGACTTAAAAAGCTTATCTTATATTCATAAGTCAAGAAGATACAGAAAATTGGGGACCTAACTTATAAACGACTTATATTTTGACAGCCTCCGTGGCGCAGGCGGTAAGACGCCGCCTGTGAAACGAGAGGCCGCGGGTTCGATCCCCGCACCGAGAGAAATGTTTGTGCGGCCCACAAATATTTCTCTCGGGTCTGGGTGTTTGTGAGACCGAAAAGTCTCTCGTAGTTCCTGATACCCACGACACAAGACTCGATCTTAATGTGGGGTCAGGACTATATATGTGCCTGTTGGGTGTTATTTATTTATTTATATTTATAAACGAGGCACGATAATACTACGGGATGCTTTTGATTATCTTTATTATACTTAGTTTTGGTTTTAACACCGCTAATTTTTAAAAATTTAGTTCCATTGCGGGTTTGAAAATGTATATCTCCAAAAAAAATAACTTGGCTGCCGGATTTTATTGATCTTGGTCCTTAGAAGCTGTTCTCTATCTCTCGGATCTTACTTTGTAAATAATAGTGCATTATTTTATTTTCAGATATCAGCGTATTTATCAGTCACTGTATATATTGAAGACGTGAATGATAACTACCCGGTGTTCCTCGATACTCCTTACCATGTTACAGTCGACGAATTAACACCCACGGGTACGTATTTGTTGATATTTCTATTCACTCTCTACAGTACCTCCATCCTTCTATGACTGACAATATGCCTCGTCTTATATTTTTCATATTTGTTATCAATACTATAGATTTTTTGTTGTAAATAATTTTATGTTACAACCTCTACATTGTAATCGTATATCCAAAGTCAATTCAAATTCTAGTTTCTTTAGTCAACTACTATAAGTAACATTCCAATAAAATTATTATAATTACGACTAACTAGGTCGTTCAAACAGTCTTTCACATCTCAAAACTCATCATAAACTATTACTTGTACCAATTTAAATTACGTCTTAGTTAAAATATGACCTACCTTAGCCTAATGCCCCAGACAGATGGATGTAAAGTCGTCTATCTCTGCTGGTGGATTAACCGTAATCCTACAGTCTGTGGTGTTTTGTATTGTGACAGTAGAGTGGCTTCTAGTTTAATATCCGGTGTTAAACGAAACAATTGTTGTGATTTATTTGAAGGCAGTGAATTAGAATGTTGAGATTAGTACGTCTGTAGTATGGAGATGCAATTTTGATCTTTATCTAGATAGGTTCATTAAAAAATAAAATAAGTGGAGTGGACTTGATTATGAAAACATTAGTAATCATGTATGTGTGTTACAACACGAATTATATAGGATATGAAAATGATGGATACGAATATGGTTACCGTAATATATTTTTTTTTTTCAAAAATATCAAAATAGATTGAAATGAAATCCTAATTTTATAAATCCAAAAACCTGTGGCCAATTTACATTGCTGTTTTCTCTTTACAGGTCTTACAATCTTCAGAGGAATCCGCGCTTTCGATCGTGACAAGCCAAACACTCCCAACTCCGATGTCCAGTACAGCATCATATCAGGAGACCAGGAAGGCCATTTCGCCCTGGAGAGCTCTCATAAACCGGCTCTGCTACTGAGGAAACCCTTGGACTATGATGCTGGAGACAAGGAGTTTAGACTTGGGATTATGGCTTCGGTAAGTATTTGGATAAGATACATGAGCTCATATACGTACATCTCACGAACGGGGATCGGAAACGGGGTTTTTTTACAATTGCGCAGACTAAGGATGTCCCTTGACTATATAGCCTATCCAGAACCATTTGGATCCATGAAGGCGAGATGACCATGCCGTTCACATGATAGTAAGCGATACAACCGCGTATGGACAGTAGCAAAAACAAAACAGCATGAATTACAAAGCAATGGTTCGCATTCCACTGCGCTCGCCATCCTGAGATATAAGATGTTACATCTCAACAGGTAGTTACTCTGGCTGCAATATCCTTCAAAAGGAAACACAACAGTGCATTTACACTGCTGTTTGGCGGAAGAAATAGGCATTGCGGTATTACCTACTGAGGCGAACTCTCACGTAAAAGAGACATACAGTCCTTTTTCGATACAAAGATCCTTGAGGGAGGCCTATGTTCAGCAGTGGACTTCCTGGAACTGAAAAGCGGGAGAAAACAAAAAGATTCACTCGAGTGGAAGACGCATTTTCAAAGTTAAACGATTGGCTTTTGTAAGTTACGTAGGTGAACTACTCGTAAGTTAAATAACGAACTTACCAGACAAGGAAAACATTACTAGTTTATACATCTGAAAGTTCTCAAGAAGATCAAAGGTTATGAAACAGTTTACCCGCCCACTTATTACTTATTTAGTATTATACTATAATAATTATATTGGTTATTACAAATAATATTAATATTCCCCAAGATGTTGCAAATATATGACTAATATTAAATAGTTTGTAACGCTCTATTACCCTGATTGAGTTATGAACGTAACATAAATTGCTAAATTACATTTCATTTGTTTAATACTAAGTAATAAATTAAAATTATCGTCACGGTTTCATAACTGCGAAGGCAAATTAGCCACTCTACTTAATGTGAATAGTGCATCCATATAATATGGTCTAATTGTTTCATTTGATGCCTCGACAAAAACTATGATAAGTAATTTTATTTGGTCTAGTGCCAAAGTACGTCGATACGTAATGAGGTGTATGGTTCTCGGTTCTATTGATAGGTCGAACAAAATTTCTGAGATTTTCAATATTTTTCTTTTGATAGGACTGAGATGACAAAGCCGTGGCTTATTGTAATTATTTTAAAACTATGAATATTGTGTGTATATTTATTACTTGTATGGAATATATATAGCTCAATTCCCTCTGAGGCACCATAGTAAAATATTTTTTTTATAGGAATACTGATTCACATTACTCAACTTAAATCTTTCCTTGGTTATCTGAGTTCAATCAAATACTACGATTATAATTAGCGCTAATTGTTTTCTATTTATGAAATGTTGTTGGTTGTGTAATCAAATTTTGATGTCAATAATTTTTAATATTTATAAACTAGACAAAAACAAATATTTAAACTATTTAGTTTTTATTTTCAAAGGTTTATAAATACTAATACCTCCTGAAATATTCTTAATAATATAATTATAAACGAACCAAATTAAAGGAAACACCAGTTTACAGTTTCAAAGCAATATTCCCTTTAAAACATTGTACAAACCTCTTAGTGTTTGAAATGCTTCCAAAGTCAATAAACAGTTTATTTACAATTCAAATTATATTGATCATTTTCTCGATGCCTTATGTCTCTGACCTGGAAATGGAGTAGAACAATAAAAGCTATGGGAATTTAGGGTAGATAATATAGAAGGAGCGATGATCTCTACAAAATGGGTGGATGGATAGGGATGGATTAGACAGTAATTTGAGAGAGTACTATGTCTGGAAGTCGTTTTCTTTGGCTGATACTAATCGGAATATTAATAAATATAGGTAGTTCATTTTATTTTTGCTTAGATTTCTTCTCAGCGGTTTAAGAGAGAGTAAATAAAACCAGGCACATTATTATTTAAAGCTCAAATGTAAGCAGCACAAAGACTTGTAAATTTATATGATTTAAATAACAAAGTTTTTAAAGATGATGTGAGAGCCAACAGTATTATAAACTCAGATGCTAAAGATTGAGTAACAATAGAGCAGAAGAGTTAATCACATAACTTTGAATATAAGGAATGAGAAGCAACATAAATAATCCATTGAATATATCGACGATCTAAATAGATCTTGCAGTCAAAATATTAAGGTAGCCCCGAGACCACGCGTTTACCTTACCAATCGATACATTTACACACAAGTACACGAGCTATTCCACAAAATTGTTACCTACTAAACTCCTGCATACTCTCTAAATCCGGCAGTGGCAACATTCTGATGGAATTTCGCTACGCGAGAATCGTTCGCAACGCGACGGTGGAATTTTAATTGAAATTTCACTGCCAGTTTGTTTAACAGCCTAACTAAATCGACAGCTTTCATCACGCTGTCACGCTGCCAACTTGGGTAGTTTCAGTAATAACGGGTATTTAAGGCTCTATTTTATTTTGTTCTATTTTTATACGGGTATAATTAACGTAGGAAGATAAAATCTGATCAAAGATGTTTTAGAAATAGGAGAGAGGAAAACGTAGAGTAGAACGTAGAATAGTTAAAGAAGTAGCTATAGATAAATTTAAATGTACTTGTTCAGCCTTGGCTACCTGATCCGTCTTGATTTTTATAACATGGTGTTTATTTTTGTATGCCTTGGTAACATATTTGCACTACGGTACGATTGCAAAGTTGAGCTCTCGAGTTCGAATTGGGCAAAGTGTTATTGGATTCTTCAATTCATTGTCATTTCGGTGTCAGAAATTGTGCCCAATAGCGGAATAGGCTTGCCCCTTTAATATCGTGAGAAGGAACGCACAAAGAAAATGATGAGGCATGAGTTTATGTGTGTATTTTGTATGTCAAAATTGAGTAGATTTTTATTTAAACCTCTTTTTTCCAGGATCGGGGCTCGCCACCTAGGAGTTCCAATACTACTGTTCACATAGTGGTCCAAGATAACGATGACTTACCGCCCAAGTTCACTATGGACGTCTACAAGACACAAATACCAGAGTTTTATCCTTTACTGGTATGGTTTTTCATTATTTTTATATGCTTTTTTATATTTAAAGTACCCTACAGGTCATCACGTCATAGGCTTGTTTACTGTATATTGGTTTTCGTTTTAATACCACATCATTGTAATAAATCTGTTTAAGGTTGTGAAACGAGAGTCGCGGTTTCGATTCCTGCACTAATTTTAAATTATTGTTTGTTATTTGATCAACAAAAAGATTTGTTTCGGTTCTCAGAGTACGAGTATATACAAAAGAAATAAAACTTATTTTAGTCATTTGGAACTAGGGTACACGTGATAGAGATATATTTTTAATTGTATTTTTTTAATTTATTCTAGGGTAAACGCATCCACAGAGAATTGCTATTTCCGGAACCTATTAGAGCGTATGACCAAGATATAGGAGTAAGATCGGCAGTACGCTATGAGCTTTTGGCTGGCAATGAGAGAAGGCTGTTCACATTAGATCCACAGAATGGAACCCTTTACCTGGAGAAGGAAGTAGACTTAGAAGCTGAAAGCGGGTTACCCGGTGAGTCCTATTTTTCCTGCCTTTATATATGATCATTATAACCAACCCAATATTTTGTTACTGCTGCCGTTAAGTTTGGGTTATTTTGTATTGAACACATTTTTTGAAAATATATTTACGATGATAAAATAAAATATCCGTAATTCCATGGCTGGCAAAATGAAAAGTGGCTTGCGATAAGTGTTGAGTTACGTTACTATGAGTACAAACAAAAATTGTAATTATAAATAGCATGCTTATGAAATGTGTTCACAATAGTACCGTAATAAAAAGATGTCAATATAGAAAAAAATACAGAATTTTGCCGTAAAATTGCTAGTTCATGACTAAAGACATTAGAACCAGAATTTTGCCAAAAAGCTTTGGTTCATGACTATATATCATGAGATAAGGCTAGTTAAAAAGAAAAACATAAAAAGCGAAACTTTTTTTTTTTTTTTTCAGGAAACACATTCGTGCTACAAATTCAAGCATCACAAGTGGACAATCCGCTGAAGGCCGCGCAGGCGAGGGTTGAGATTGAAATACTGGATCTTAATGACAACCTGCCCGAGTTCGAAGTGGACTTCTACAACATTAGCATCGTGGAAAATCTTCCTAATGGTTTGTGTCTTCACTACGTTTGACGCTTGATTGAGATTTAAAAAAAATCATACGTAAACTTAGGTATAAACCGAATTTCTAATCTTGTATACCAAAATGGTTGCAACAATATTTTATACACGTAAATTATGGGATAAATTCTTGAATTACGACGACTAAAATTATACGGGCGTGTATTTGTAGATGATACAAATCCTTGAAATGAAAACCTACCAATTAATATGAAATTTTATATCCCGAAGGTAACAACGAAAATGAATAATAGGCGTGGATCAAAATAGACTAACTCAACAAACGAAAGGGCCTTGATGAAAGAAATACGACCATCGGACGATTGGTCAATTAAATTGAAAATGTCAGACAATCATTATTTAAACATGATGCCTTGACATAAAATACCAATAACGAGCTTCATAACCTCCGTGAAAATTGAGGAATAATTTATATTTTGGCTCTAAAATCTCTTTTAACTGTGCGATCCAATAATTACGTAATCATCCTCAACTTGTTATGTTTGTTCCCAAATTTCACTAATACCATTTAGGATTATCATTTTTATGTTACTGAATATTTTTTCAATTAAATTTTCAAAGAGCATAATCAGTTTCCTTGAATATTCTAATCAAATTAATTAAATTCCCGAAATATGAATTATTACCATCTTATACTCTAAATAATTAGCAATTCAAATGAAACTATTCAGGATTTCATACCACAAATAATTGTGGTGAATAGATTCTTAAATCGATTTCTCAGGTTTCAGTGTTCTCCAAGTGATGGCAACAGATAAAGACCAGGGTGACAATGGAGAGTTCACATACCAGCTCAACGATGAGGAAGGAGCTTTCTCTATTGACCCCAGGACTGGATGGCTTACAGTTAGAAATCAGGTATAAGAGAAAATATCACTAAAGACACACTAAAATATTTCAAAGAGACTATGAAATCCTATTCCAATATAAAGAAATATGCAGTTACATTTTATATCTATTAAGTCCTTGCCACATTATAATGACCAAAAGTTTTTATAGTAATAATTTTACCTACTTTCAGTCGGTCCTAGACAGAGAAATTCACTCATCAATTAGAATGAGAGTTTTCGCCAAAGAGAAAAATCCTAGCGTCGTAGGAATGTTTATTGACAAACAACGCGTTGCCAAGTGGCGCCGTCAGCCGACCACCACCAAAGCACCACCACAAAAGGAAAAACCCACATACGTCTTCCCTGAAAAAGTAGGACAGCAGAAAGAAAACATTGAATTATTAGACGATGAACTCATGTCCTATGTTAAAGTAGAAGTAACATTACTAGATGCCAATGACAACAACCCAGCTTTTGTGCCAAGCAATCTGTACGAGTTCACAATAAAATCGAATGCGAAAGTAGGATCGTTTATTGGTAAAGTAAAGGCTGTTGATCCAGATTTGGGAAGGAATGGTATGGTGCTGTACGATCTGCAAAGGACCAGCAACTTGACTATTACGTCACCGTTTCAAGTGGATGCTGAAACTGGTATTGTTAGCGTGGCTGAATCGCCTATTGTTGAAGGCAGACATGCTTTGTTTGTCGAAGCTTCTGACCAACCAGCTAATCCTAGTGAAAGAAGATATTCCTTGGCGGTAGTTACTATTGATGTCACAAGGGCAAGTAAAGGTAATATTTTTTGCCTCAAGTCTTGTCTTAAAAATAAGTAGTAAATTCCTGATTTCTGTGTATGCTGACCATTAACTTGCAATTTAACATAATACCAATTAATTACATAATTTTAGGCACGAAAAATAAATATAATAAACTCCTTATTGAAGTGACCATGGCTTTTTTCTAGGTAATAAACAAGATAAACCAGACTTCATCGGGGCACCATACGAGTTTTGGGTTGGTTCCAATGTTGGCATAGGGACCAGTGTTGGTCAAATTCGGGTCAATGATGTCATGGACAGGAACGAGATTTCCTATGACTTGCTCCACGGTTATGAAGAAGGAGGTTTGTATGATTAATCCCTAACATTATTTTATGAAATAACTATAAAAATAGTACTAAGCTTTCAAAATAATTCATCTATCGGGTATAGGCTTCTAAAATAATGACAACATATCGATAAATACAGAGCCGAGGGCCAAAAATATAGGGGACTTGTTACCAAATTATTAAGTGATGATTTTTTTTACAATTTAAGAAAAATAGCTTTAATATTAAATCTGTATCTGTATCAGCCCATATACGTCCCACTGCAGGGCACGGGCCAACTCTACAATCGTAAGTACGATTGAGAGTGGTTAGGCCATATAGTCCACCACGCTGGCCTAGTGCGGGTTGGCAGACTTACATACCATATCAATTTATATAAATCGCTATGGTATGCAGGTTTCCTCACGATGTTTTCCTTCACCGTTTTAGTACGTGGTGATTGACTATCAATACACACATGACTCCGAAAAGTCAGAGGTGTGCCCTGGGATTCGAACCCGCGACCACCGTGAACATGTTGGCAGCCGCGTCTAGTCCATTTACCAACAGGCCACCACGCACTTTTTAATATTAAATACTGAATAAAAAAAAGATCGCCTAAAAATATTTGATATAAGATAAGATAGCCTGTACGTAATCAGCGTAACTCAGAACACCTACATTTTGTTCAGATGTAAAACAAATAACATAATATTTGTGAGACTGTGAGTAAGGTATCATTTATCCCTTTGGCAAAATATTTTGGGAAACTTTAGAATAAATACTGATGGCGAATATTTTTACATGATTAAAAATAAATCAACATAATCGAACTCGGACTTTATTAGAATTGAATAATTAAAATCCTTGTATTTTATTTATATCTTCATACTAAATGTGAGTCAAGTAACTTAATTTCCACTAAAGCTAGTAATTTAGGCTAGCTAACAAAATATATTTGTTTTCTTACAGTGCCCTTTGCAGTAGAAGAAAGATCTGGTGTGATAACAGTTATAGATGAGCTCACAAAATACGATCGCCCCATGTATGATTTCGAAGCCGTGGCGATGAAAGAACACACTAACATAACAGTCACGACCAACGCTACAGTTCATGTCGTGGATGTAAACGATGAAAGAGGAGTGCTTTTGAGGTAATTTCAATTTATAAAGATGAACCTGTGGCCCCTCCGGAAATTAATTGGAAGTTATTTAAGATACTGCTTGTAATATCCTTTCAATCTCTTTCGACATTGAAAAGGTCTCAAAAAAGGTTTTTAAATATTATCTACTTAATACCTTTTAAACGCTAGTAATTTGAATATTAAATATACCTATGAATTTAGAGAATTTAATCAAATAATTGAATAACCAGTGATAAAATGATACAGAAATGATTTAATCACTTAACTCACGACAATCACTCCATTCATTCTTTTATCTCAATATAATAGGAAATGTTAACTTTCTTATATACAATGACGCACAATGAGCCTTTATTAAAGTAATTTAATTTATTTCAGGGGAGCTCATTCTCCAATTGTTTTTCACGTCAAAGAAAACATAGCAGGAGCTACAGTGGGTCAGATATTTCAACTGAATATGAGTTCAATAGGCAATAATTCATCCGGTAACATAAGGTTTTTAATTGCTAATCAACAGGATGTGACGGACGATATTGCTATTGGTAAGTTTTATAAAACCGATAAATACAATAAGCATTCAGAAACACATATTTTAAAGCACACTACAAATATCATACGTGACCTATATTTATAACGAAACATTGTGTTTTGCAGCCCAAGACGGAACTATCTACGCTCAAAAGCCTTTGGATAGGGAAAAAAGAGACACATACAGAATGACAGTAATAGCAGAATTCAATAAAGGAGTCATATCGGGAGCGGGTATATATCAAGTTACAATACACGTCGATGACGACAATGATAATCCACCTGTATTTGAGTCATCGGAATATGAAGGATCTATCAAAGAAAATTCTCCAAAAGGCACTGAAGTTGACATGACCAATAAAATTAAAGCCAAAGATGCAGATGAGGGACAAAATGCTTTGTTCGCGTACACGATAATTGGTGAAGGTCGCGAATTGTTTACAGTTGATGAAAACTCCGGTGTAGTAACATTTGTTGGAAGCATATTAGATCGGGAAGAAAAAAGCACATACACACTTAGAATAGTAGCTAGAGATAGAGGAGGACTGAGTACCGAAGCAAAACTAACAATAAATGTTGTTGATGAAAACGATAATATACCAAAATTCAATGAAATTCTCATTCCTTTGAGAGAAAATGTAGAATTAATAGAGTCTGACGAGAAAGGGGATGTCAAGATATATGAAGAAAAAAATCCTAATGGGACATCTGGTGCCACTAAATCAGAAGCTACGCCAAAAAATAAGTTTGCACTAGACGTAGACAAACTAGGGCCATTATTTTCTATTCCTGAAAATATTGCCATAGGCTCTACTATATTAAAATTATACGCCATGGATAAAGACAGTGGTGTAAATGGCCAAGTTAGATATGATTTCATATCTGAAGATTTCATCCAACCGAATGCTTTGTCTTCCAATGCTATATCTGCACAAAAGTACTTTGTGATCAATGAAAGACAAGGACACATAATTGTTGCAAGAACCTTACCTCCAGAATCTGAGTTCAGACTTAACATCACGGCATTGGACGGTGGCGACTTGAGTGACCAAATATCAATAAGAATTTTCGTAAAGGATGTAAACGATCACTTCCCAATGTTCAAAAAATCTTGGTACAATTTCAATGTCGAAGAAGCTCAGTATACAAGAAGAGTGTTGGGCAAAGTTGAAGCTACTGATGCTGATTTTGGTCAAAACGCAAACTTGACTTACTTTTTACAACCTTCTAGTGATGATTTACCTTTTGAGATTTCACCTTTGAGTGGAGTATTTAGTGTAAATGGGGAATTAGATAGAGAAAAGGAAGATAAATACATTCTTACTGTAGTTGCAAGAGATAATGGACTCGAGAAGAAATTGTCTTCTTCCGTGACAGTTGAAGTTCAGGTCTTAGATATAAATGACAATGCTCCAAAGTTCTTTGCTTTTGATGAGGTTCTTGAATGGAAACACCCTGAAGCTGATGAGCTATCTAATCATAATTTTGAATCAGTTATGATGATACCGGTATATAAAGCTACATTGGAAGAGAATGCACCGATAGGCACTACGGTAACCAGAGTATACGCTAATGATTCAGATTTTATTGGTAACGGTAATGGATTAATCCTGTACAGTTTGCCTCAAAGGAAAAATCAGTTGAATCTCTTCACCATAGATTCCAAAGAAGGAATAATCACAACAACTGGTCGTTTGGATTACGAAACACAGTCAGTTCATAATGTAACAATAGTTGCGTCAGATTTGGGATCACCTAGTTTAAGCTCAACTGCAATATTAATGCTGACTGTCACTGATGTCCCCGATGAACAGGAGGTTTCTGACAAACCAGTATTCATATCTAGATACTACGAATTGGAAATTGAAGAAAATGTAAACGCACCTGTAGAATTAGTAACACTGAACCTAACTGAATACTATGAGAATTTCAAAATGAAATATTACATATTTAATGAAAATGATTCTGATATTAAGAGGACGTTTGTAATAGATCCGAGGAATGGCACTTTGTATTTAGTCAGGAGTCCAGATCGTGAAGTCAGGGATGTTTATGAAGTAGTAGTGAGAGCTGAAAGACAAAAGATTAGCAGAGAGCTACCGCACATGATATATCCTGTAGCTGATGATGTATTAGAAGGTATGACGAAATACGATGTGAAGATCATAGTAAGGATCAAAGACGTAAATGACAATGCTCCCAAGTTTAGCAACGGGAATCGTCCACTTGTAACTGCTATACCTACCACTGCACCATTTGGATATCAAGTTATGCAGTTAATAGTAAGTCTTATTATTTATCAACTTTTTAATAAAAACCCAATGTATTTATAAGTATTTTAATAATCCGGATAAAAGGGAAAGCAATGTTCAGCTTTTATAGCTTTCAAAATATTATGAATATTCAATTAATGTTTAGTCATATTACTAAACTTATAGATTAGCAGGAAATCAATCCAAACGGTGTGCTATCCAGTTGTAACTAATATTTCAAGTGGTGACACCGCATACCGTAATGTCACTAAGTGCTCAATCCATAAACATCATTAACTTAGAATTGTAATAACTGCTCATTCACAAGATAATATTTTCATTGTACAGGCTACAGATGCTGACATAGGTATCAACGCAGACATCCGCTACCAGATCATCAATGAGCAAGCTCCACGTTTTGCCATAGACCCTGTTTCAGGGCAAGTACGTGTAATTTCGGCACTGGCAAGGGATGCTGGTAGAGTATTTGGGTTCGATGTAAAAGCAACGGATAAGAAAGGGGCTGATGATGGAAAATCGGCTATTGCTAATGTTTTTGTAAGTATAATTAGAACTTATTCTAAATATTTATCAGAAATAGGTCTTATATCTACGTATTTAGATTTAAAACTTCTTACGGCTAAGTGCAATTTCCTCCCTTTTTGAGAACCGTTTAGATCTTAGTTATTCTCGTTGGCTAATTTTTGAAACTTATTTTCGATATTTTCTTTTATCGTTTACTATGCCCATTTACTTTGAACATATAGGTAAAATAAATGTATATCAGCTGTGATATACTTTTCTTTGTTTCTGTCATGAGAAAAACGAAGTCCTTAATTAAATATTGTTATCTGATTAGGTTTACGTGCTAGACGAGAACAAGCAATTGGTGTTAGTAGTGGGCGGAAAACCTATGGAGGTGGAAAGGGAAATAGAAAATATCACTCGATCCCTCACTGGCATGACAGGATACGACATCAGAGTGAGAAGATTGGAAGCCAACACCAAAGCAACTATGGATGGGCAGGCGTAAGTACAAAAATATAGATACGATGATGACTATGATTTTAATCTATAAACCTAGTCAGGTCAAAAATTCTGCCACATGTTTAATATAAAATAATTGAAACAAGTTTATTCATTTTGTAACCATTTACATACCAAAATGAACTTAACAAAACATAGGTTCTTATGACACTAAAGTTTATTCAAAATGACCTCCGTGATTTTGAATACAGGCCTTCAATCTGCGCGGCCAGTTGTCTATCGCAGCACGAACGAGGTCCATGTCAATATCGGCGGCTGCCTTAATCAAGGATGTCTTGAGTGACTCCAAATTGGGATGAGGCTTTGAGCACGCCTTTTCCTCCAAGTGTTGCCATATCTTGTAATCTAATGGATTCAAATCTGGACTGGAGGAGGGCCAGTCTTAGTGCCGGATGAAGTCGATTTCACGCGCCGCCAGCCAGTCTTGTGTGCTCTTCGCTCTATGAGCTGGCGCCGAATCTTGTTGGAATACCCAGTGCCTGTTATTGAACATGGTATGAGAAACAGGTTCCACAAGGTTCGTCAGGACTGTATTTTGATACACAACTGCATTCGTTTTTACACCTTTCTCACAAAAATGTACCTCTGTTAAGCCCCAATAAGAAACTCCCAACCATACCATGAGCGAGGATGGAAAATGACCTCGTTGGACACGCGGAATACGGTTGCTCGCTTCTTCACTACTGTGTGCGTACACCTTATCATTTTGTTTGTTGTAGCTCTCTTCTACGGTAAAAAAAAAATTCATCTGAAAAAAGAATTTCCCGATATTTTTTTCCCGCGTACCGCTTCAACAAAGCGAGGCATCTCTTCAGTCTCAGGTCCATTAGACCAGCATTCAAACGATGTCCTGTTTTTCTTCGATATGTCCGAAGCCCTAAGTCTTCATTTAACACCCTTTTCACCGTGGTTCTGCTTAACCCCATCTGAAGGGCCTACAGTTTCTGCTTACGTTTGGGATTTCTTTGAATTCGCGCCTTCACAGCTTTTATCACTGCTGGAGTCCTAACAGACCGAGGGCGACCACTTCTTGACCTGTCATCTACACTGAAGTCTTCATTGTATCGTTTGATGGTACGATAAACGAATCTTTTGGTTATATTCAAATTTTTCAGTATGTCAAAAATTTCAATTGGCGCGTAACCGCAACGATGCAACGCAATAACTGCAACACGGTCTTCTTTAAGCGTCCACTCCATATTTAAAAATGAGTAAAATTCTAAAAAGTATACATTTTTATTTTCATGAACAATTCGAAATTCAATAAACTTTTTTGTGGCCAGCATTCTAAAAGAAAAGTTTTTACTGTGTGACAATACTTATGACCTGACTGTGTATATAAAAGAGGAACCTGACTGACTGACGTATCAACGCACAGCCGAAACTACTGGAGCCAGGAACCTGAAATTTTACACAGGGTTTCCTATTGGGACGTAGGGTAGCACTAAGAAGGGATTTTTGGAAATTCGACCCCTAAGGGGTGAATCTTTTACAAATGTAGTGGCACCACTATTATCAAACTGTATCTTTATTGCTAGCTTATGCATTGCATTTAGTACAAGTTTTTAAATAATTAATTAATATAATTGTATCCGGGTGATATTGGCAAACTAGCATTAATATGACCAAAATTATTTTTTATATGTCAATAGTAGGTTTAAAAATAAATTCTAATATTGCGCAGTGATTGGATAGTTATTCGAAAGGGATATGTTTAGCAGGCAGGGTAGTATGGGGTAGGCGTAAAGGTATATTAACTATGCTGACAGTAGTCTGATTGATTAATCCATGAATATTGCATTTTAAAAGATTTTTGTTGTTCCAGAACCGACATGTACATTTACGCGGTGGATCCTCTCTCGAACGCCATTATTGACATGGATGAGTTGCAAAAGTAAGTTGGATTTTATATTAATTCATTAAACTACTCAATTAATATTCATGTGAAAGAGAATGAAATAACTCGTAATATTGTTATTATCCTACTAGCCATATTATATCTGGTAAAGGAACTAAGAAATCGCTGAAAATACACATTTTGGTCAGGGTGAAAATCTTCAATATGGGCCTATGTTAAGAAGTAGATTCATAGTAGATGATATACTCATTTGAAATTTTCATGAAATCAATTTAGATATGCCACATGTATATTATTAGACTAAAAGTCGTAACTATAAAAAGTCACAAAAATTATCATAAAATTACCATAATGTTTTAAAATTATTACGGTTGTGAGATCACGTTTAGACACATGAGGTTATTTATTTTAGAAAAGGTTGTTGCGATATCACAAGAAATTTACATTAATACTTTTGATTGCTTTCTCGTTTCCTTTTTTATATTGCCTCAACATCGCTAGTTACTACTTTTAAAATGAACTTTGATCCATTTTTTTCCTCTCTGTTTCCAATAAATTTACCTTATCCTCAGGTCTTTGATGAAACGCGAAGCAGACCTTCGCCATGACTTGGCAGGTTTTAAGGTCTTAGAAGTTGGAGACACTACCATGGTCCAAGCCAGGAGTGGGAGTAGAATGCTCACCACGATGGAGATCAGCGTAGTAGCCCTGGGCTGCATTGTATTCGTTGGGGCTTGCACCACTGCTGTATGCATACTGTGTGTACGACGAAGCAGAAGGTAAGATATTTAATGTTATTAATGCACAAAGTATTTATAGTAGCCTTCTTTAAATTATCGTGGAGGCCCGTGCCCTGAAGTGGAACGTATATGGGCTGGTAGAGATGCACAAAGTATTGGCACGGGATAGTGTTGAGAAATATAATAGAGAAGAAATAGCAGCAAGTATGTTTAAATAAAATAGTTTACATTAGGTTATTGATGCATTTCAGTAAGCATGACGAATCATCTGTATAAGTAATACACAAGGTTCGAATAATGTACATAGTAGAACAGAATCATATTATTTTGACAAATTCATTTGCCAAACGTCGGTAAAGTAAAGAATCATTTAAGCTACGAGAGAATAAACATATTAAAAGGTTACATAAGCATTAATATGACGTACGCAAATGATTCCATGGTTTATAAAAACTTAAAACGTTTTTTGTGTCTTCATTATGTAACCTCGTCGATCATGAATAGACTTCTAGACATATGACAGGTAATAAATGAGTCGATTTAGAAACTTTGAATATATCCAAGATGGTTAATATGCCACGCAAGAGTTTTTAGATTATTTTTTGCATCACTAATCATAGCATTAAGTTTTTGAAGATGGAGGTTTGAGAACTAGTTTTTTAAATGTTATATCAAGAAAATTAGTTAAAATGCATGAGGTAAATTATTCAGGGTTAAATATTGAATTAAAAATAAAATAATTCAATTAATTTAAGTAAATCTTTCTCAAAGAATTACAATTTTTAAGATTGTAATAAAGAGGTCTTGACTTCCGAAAACTTAGTCTAGAGAGGATAATGGAAACTGTAATAAATTATTTTTGATGAAAATTATTTTATAAGAAATAAGTAAGATCTGAGCTTAACATGAAGCTTTGAATTCACCCACTTCCGTAAATTATAAATTAATGTTATATTTTTATATACTTGGACCTTCAAAATAAATATAATTTTAGATACCAGATATAAAGATATTTAAAACTATGTTAATGATGTACTTTTATAGTTACTAACAGCGCAGACTTGTCTCATAATCAGACCTGTCAATTTTAATTTTATTGATATGAATCACCATTTTAAATTATATTCAACGTGATTTGTAATTCTGTGTTAGATAACCGGCTTCCCAGTACGTTAAATGTTTTAGTTTATTTCAACAATTAAGCCTAAATCCATCTGCTGATCATAAATGGTTGGTAATGCTGCTGCTGATCATAATATGGTAAAACTAAACTTTAAAATAGAATGTCAAAACCCCTTCCCATTTGATGATCCAGAAATATATCTATGATTCAAGCGTTAAGGGTATGCATGGGCAGCAGTGATCAATTACCACCTACCAATTTTATTAATTTATCAGGTGAAACTGTTTTTTTTTTTTTTTTTTTTTTTTATTGCAGTGAATGGCGAGACGAGCATGCCGTTCGCCTGATAGTAAGCGATACGACGGCTCATAAACAGTAGCAACATTTCACTGCACTCGCCATCCTGAGACATAAGATGTTAAGTCTCATTATGTCCAGTAGTTGCTCTGGCTACAATGTCCTTCAATCCGAAACACAAAAGTGCATTTAAGCAGTGTTGTTTCACGGAAGAAATAGACATTGCGGTGGTACCTACCCAGATGGCCTCTCACATATGAGAGACCTACCACCAGTAAATGTTGTTTCCTCATTTGCCGGATATATATTATAAAATAATAATAATAAGTATGGAACATACTCCATCCAAAACTGATTCAGAGTTGTTGACTTTTATTAAATAAAATGGCTTGAAATTTACAACATGGATAAAATAGCGCACTAGTATTTGTATTGAATTCCGTAATTTGTAATTAATTATGGTTAACAAACATTATGTCATAGCTCTTCCTGCATTAGGCAAGTCAGTCAAATATTTGAGTCATCTTAAAAAACACTAAAGAAGTATCATTCATAAAGCAATCGCAATTAGTATTCACTTTTTAATTTAAGGAATAAATTCACTTACGTGTAGTATTTTGTGTTTTTCAAGCATGTTTACGCCACTTGGTATTTCTTGGTGTTCACTTTCAGACCACACCACCATCACCAAAGAAAGCACGTCACGCGTTATCTCACATGAAGACGACACCCTATCCCAAAGCTTTCTTCTATTTATTAGATTAGTGTAGTTCAATATCGATAATAAACTTAGTTGGTACTCCTATTTGTTTGTCTTTATCGATATCTATGTACAGACCACCTAGTTGCCTACTATTTCGTAGATTAGATTTTTCAGCACAGCTTTCATCTTTGGCACTCTGTTTCTCCTTGTTTCTGTATATTCTAAGAAAAATATCAAATCCAACAAGAATGTCTACGAGGATTTCAACATTGACAAATGAAATAAAACTTGTTTTCCTAACATCGAAATCACATTCTTGAAGAAAAATATGATTAATTTTTGTAAAGACAGGAATTAAAAATATAAATTTTATTTCGTTAAAAAGTTTTTGTACAAATCAATTTACTGTGCTTGGTCTTGCATAAATATGAGAAAAAATCTGTCAGATTTAATGTAAAATAAAACTATGACGTATAACAGTAATATAAAGGACAGGCAAGGCAACAATAAGATTATAGGGTTAGAAGCCCAGCTACAAGTAACACATGACAGAAATCTATTCTAAACAGAGATTAACATTAGACATGGAATCAATTTACATATCGTATAGATCTTCCATGAATTCAACATTCATAGGTTTTCGAAAAAATAAATTGAGTCTAAAGTTAAAACAAAGTCATTAAGAGGTATTTGAACTATACCTACTAATATTAAAAAGTGACAGCAATTAATGAATTTATTCAAAAACAATTCTGAGAAGTAAAAAAATCTAACACGAGATAAGTTTGATAAATTAACAGCAATAAGGTTATCTAAATTAAAATTCGGTTACATAGTAAAATGGAACTAAAAATCGCATAAATATTTTCTTTATTGAAAAGTTATCACATAATTATACTGATAGCTTAATATTTTCGCCTTGGTAGCCTCAATAATAGGGTTGACCAAATTCTTAAGATTTCGTATTTATTCTTTTGAAAGACTTATTTTGATGACCCTTTATCTTAACATTCATGTTTATTAAAGTATTACAAAAAAAATGAACTTTTTATATTCCTTTCAACTTTAGATTTGTTTTTCGAAAACCTAAAGACAACTATGTACAGCCTCTCAGTACTTTATACATACATTTAACCTTCAACCTTTTCTCTAACAGAAAACGACACAAATCCTACACGCAGCAACGTCTTAATGCTTTCTCAACTGAGCACTTAACAAAATACGGCGGTCTTTTCCCCTCTGGTGGGAACCAGTGCCAAGAGTTGAACCAGTCTTACAGCGAAGCCGATTCTTACATCGACGTCATCAATCACAACCAGAAAAAAGTCTGCCCCCATGGCAATACTGTTGAGGAGTTCGGCAAGGCCCATCAGAAATGCGTCAAGAATCAGTTTGGGGAATCAGAAACCTTTAACCAGAAACACGAAAGGATGTGTATTAAGTTTAACCAGCGCCCTCTTCAAAAGAGGTGAGGGTTTTTAAACTTTTACTATTGATACACTCAACACTCTTATCTCTATTGGTTTCTCCTTTCTATTACTTATATCCTTCAGCCTTTTCATTGTCTCCTCTAAGGTTATGTTCGCCTGGTACTACAGTTACTTATTTCAAATGTAAATTCTAATTAACCACCTAAATTACGTTCACTAAAAGACGATTAACGTTATGAGGTACCACTACAGCTTCTACAATATATTTACATATTATGGTTACCCATCTTACTTCATTTTAACACATTTCTGCAATCACCTAAAGTTTCATGTCTATATGCTTCATAATTAATATTCAAGTCTCAAAACAAACAAAAAATTGTATTCCTCAATGCCTAACATATTCTACAAAAAATAAACTAACAGTTTCATTTATATCTAACCAATTAAACAATTTCATTCTAAATAAATTATTTGTCAAACTGCAGCCAGCACTTCCAAGAACATAACACTATCTTTAGTCACTTTAAAATTTGTACTCGAATTAATTGAAACTCAAAGTGATCAAATTTTCAATTTCACTAACACTTTACTTGACAAAAAAGTTACTAAATTTGATCAGTCCAATTGTTTAACTCTTTTCCATTTATTCTCTTGTAAATTTGAGAGCTAACTTTGACCCACGACGACGTAAATTACTTTCATTCATTAACTAAATAACAAAATATTTTAAAGGCATTCAACCAGATCGAGAGTTGAAATTATCTTTCAATATTAAAATTCGTTATTTTCTCATGTTTTTAGTTTTATCTATGTAAATCTATGTAAACCATTTGCTAGTATAAATAGCTTTATTTTCATGTTTTATTTTCTATAGGCCATATTAACACTCGTAAAACAACTATTCACAAAATTAGATAAATACAATCGTGATAAATATATTTTTTTGTTTTAAATCCAGTTCCATTAACTTGTTTTAATTTAATACACCACTATCCTGTTATAATGACATTCAAATTAATTAATTACAATCAATCTAACATTATAACAATTAACATATCCTCACATTAGAATAACATCATAAACTATGATTACCAAAATTGTTACATTAACAAAAACATCGCTATTACCGACATTGTTACGTAAACATAAACATTACCGACATTGTTACCTAACACTAACACATTGTTACCATGTTTAACACAACGCATCCGAATAGGAAGGGGCAGGACACTTCGATAACGTCAGTGAATTCCAGCGGCCAGGACTCTGGAATTGCCGAGGCGAGGTGCCCGTGTGGACATTCCAGTCTTCACACCTCGGAAGAAAGTAGCGGGTGAGTGAAATCATTTGATACAAAACTTTTCTTTACATCCAGTACCGCCAAAATAACATAAGAGTAACAAGAACGTTGAATCCTCAAGTTTGCTGATATCAAACTTATCTTTACATAATTACATAAATTCCAAAATCCTACAGACAGTATATCTACTGTCATGTTTTCTCAATCCTGTCACAGCACTTTCGCTTCTTTTCATTTCCTTTATCACGTCATGCGTTGTTGTCATTTCTGACTTATCTTAGTTAAATATATTAAAACGCATTTGAAAAGTAAAACTTGCAATTTTAATTATTTGAATTTATGAATTTATCTAAAAATGAATGAGGTATTTTCGTTTTTGAATTTTGGTAAATAAATTTTGTCCCTGATTTTGCTAATTTTAACACCACGTCACTTTGCATTTAACTTGTGAAATAAATATATTGTCCTACTTATACATCACTAATCAAAAGCTACAGACATAAAATAAAATGCATTTCAAATATTATGCAATAAGAAACGAATATGCAGAAATAGCAGCTGAACAAGCAACTATTTCGTCATAATTTCATTAAAATATATTAATTTATTATAATATATACATATTCAGAGTATCATTTCCGCCATACATAAACCAGATTGTTGAATGTAGATGATATAATGTATAATGTTTGCCTTTTGTGAATAATTTAGCAGTTGTAAATTTCGCAAGCATGATGAACATTTTGCAACGGTGAAGGGAATCACAGGAATAAAATATCACTCAAATTAGAAATATTTCATTATACTTTTCGAGATCTTACACACATTGGGATTTTTGGAAAATATTAAAATATGCAATAAGTATTTTATGGTGGAAAGTGGGTGTTTTCAATTATGTTATGGAACCTGATTAATTATTATTTATAAATGACCAAATACTCATGAATAACCGACATATAAATCATATAATAAAATATGACATTTATTTATTTTATTTGATTAATAAATAATAAACAATTAAAACTCATCCTAAATATCACTCACAAAGTTAGATTGGCTAATAAATTGCATAATTAATTAGAAAAGTCAAACGAAATAGCTCTGCAATTAATTGAAGAAAACAAAGCTAAGCCTTTATTTTTATTTGTTCTTTTTTGTTTGAATTTCGTTCATTCTGTTGTGAAATATATCTTGCCAAAAAAATAGATGTTTCGAAGAGAATTTATTTATACAAAATTTCTACCGCTAAAATGAAATATTTTTGTGACAAATTAAAGAAAATAGTATTTTCGAAGACGTGGATGTAATTACCATTTTCAGAGACTACTACATTTACAGTTTCAGTTACGAGGACTCCCTGAAATCCAACCACAACCAAGAGGTCCGACAGAAGCCCTATCGTCAAGAAGAACCCAGATTCCTAAGAAGAGCATCGTTTGGTCACCAGCAGCCCTTAGATAGGCAGTTCCACTACCGAAGACAGTCATTCTCAGAGAACATGCAACGACATTTCCCACCTTTTGAAAAAGCTGGCTCTAATAGCCGGATCACCAGACAGATCTCTACTCCCAACGTTTCCAACCTCACCCAATCTTACTTCTTAAATAACAAAAGAAAAGAAGCTAGGAGAAAGGAAGTTCTAAATGAGCCTGTAGTGGATTACGATAATAGTGAAGGGGAAGATGTATTTGACACTAGGATAGATAGGAAAGTAAGTGTTAAACATAAAAGAGGAAAGTTTATGGAATTCGGAGGACAGCCTGCTGTATTTGTGGCTACTCCTGCCACAGCTGATATGATGAGACGGCAAGGCAGCGAAAGACTTATGTTTGCCAGGCCTTTATAGTATAGGATACTTACGATAAAAATGAGATGAATTTCGCCTAAAATATTGGTATGATAATCGAATTTCTAACATAGAAATTGTTTTAAATATGCAATCGAAATAAATTACATAGAATAACAGATATTTTGTTAAATTAAATTAATTAAAATACATTTTCAAGATATGAAATTTGATAATGGATAGTTATTGAAGAATAAATAAGATTTTTAATACTATGTGTATTGAGGTCAGTGCGTAATTTATTTAGACTATTGGTGATTTATAGCAAAACCGAAGCCAAGATAAATGGTCATTTTAAATTAGTTGTAAAAAATGTATTTATGTAAGAATGTACATTGTAAATAAGTATGTGAACATTGGATTATATCTTGCCTAATAAGAGCTTTACTGTTGGTCGTGATGTCCAAAGAAATGGGTGATTTTTATTTCAGTTATTAAGTGCCATTTGGGTAGTGTCTTTATTGAAGCCGAAGACTTTGTATGGGAATAATTAACCACCTCTAAAGTTATGCTTGTGTAAAAATGCAATATGAGATTTGTTGTAAATACTTGTTAGGTTATTAAGAAATAAATATAGTTGTGTTTTAAATTTTGTATTATTGGTATCTACACTGAAATGATTCACATCTCAAGATGTCACAGGTCGAATTTATCTTACCGGGAACATGCGTCTCATTCTTTCAAGTCTGAATAATTATTACCTAGAAATTTGACTAAGCACCTCAGAATTTACAGCTCCTAAACATATCATGATTATAAAAAGGCTATCATCATATACCCATAAAGACCACTCGAAACACCATTCTAGAAACTAAAGCACTTCTACCAATCAATAATATCTAGAAAAAAGAGCAGAAGAAAACTAACATTGAAAAACATGGAAATTCAAACAAACCCGTGTGACCTCTATGTAGGGACAAATGGACCTCTACCGGGGCTTTTAGAGGGAACACAAATAGAAATAAAATCATCTCTCGACCAAACAAAGAAACCTATGAATGTTGACCAAATATTTGTAATAAATCGGATAGTTATTTGATGTAATGTCTATGATCTCGGAATATTGAGGACGTTATAGAATTAATGTATAAAATATTTTGATATTAAGAATTATTATCGCGTCTTCATTTCTAGAAGATTTGCAAAATGACTAACAGCTCACCTGATGGTAAATAATTTCGTTTCTCGTGCCAGCTGTAATAGCTGTGGAATAAATAAATAGCACCCAGCGAGACAGAAGAAAGTATGCAAGTAACTAAATTTATATTATGTAAGCCATACACACTACGGTCTACCGGAGAGGTCATCTGTGCAGGTATGCCTGCGCAGGTAGACCGAACATCGGTACCGTGTATGGGACGTTACGGTGTAGCGGAGCGGTCTTCAGTTCTTTTTGCGACGGCATCAAATGAGGACGAATGTTTCCTTGACGTCACCTACACTGCACGTTTAATACATGTACTTACTGCACAATAACAAACATGGCGGCCCGCGGCGCAGACGCCATCCCAGAACGATATAGCAAGACTGCGGGGTATGTAGGGTTTGCGCGAGGGATGCTAATGTCATGTAATGGTATAAGCGTAGATTATAAAGGATCTCAAATCTTTTAAGGGACGTTAATCGGCCATGCTAGAAAACAACTGACGCGACCTGCGCAGGCGACCGGAGTACAGGCACACACGCACTGGTACGCCCTGCGGTGTCACTCGAAAGAATTGATTTTCGATTCTGCGCCGGTCGCCTGCACAGGCTCAAAAAACTGCACAGGTCTATTCCCACACACATTTCGGTATACCTGCGCAGGCATACCTGCACAGGTGGACCTTTCCGATGGGCCGTAGCATGTATGGCAGCCATTAGACAGCGTCCGTGGCGCAGGTAGTTTAAAACGGCGGCTATGAAACGAGAGGCCGCGGTTTCGATACCTGCATCGAAACTAATATTTGTGTGAACCACAGGTAATGGTATCGTGTCTGGGTGTTCGTGAGACCGAAAAGTCTCTAATACTTCGTGATACCCATGACACAATACTCGAACTTAGCGTGCGGTGAGGACTATGTATAAGCCTATTGGGTGTAATAATTTATGAAGTATTAATGATGTAATGAATATTTAGATTAATAACATTATAAGAATCTAATATTTTTGTCATTTGCACTAACCAATGCATACACAGGCAAAAGGTCTGAAAATTCCTGTGTAAGCTCAAAACTACACAAAAAAATCATGTAACCGAGTTAATAATCTCATTTCACGTCCCTCGGCATTTAAATAAAATCTCCGTTTAATTGTGGAATGTAATTAATCTCTGCCAGTTAAATCCCGACGCGTCCCGCCCGGATGCGGGCGTGTGGTCAGTCTAGTCCATTCATGAGGTCAACGGACTCACTGACGTCCAATAGTTTGGTGTTTTTCTGGATTGTTTGAAATGTGTGTAAAAACGTGGAAAAATATTTTTCATGAGAATCATTTTTTTTACACGCTTTATATTAGCTTCACTTATATGTTTGTTTGTATGTTTGTTTGTATGTTTGTAATTGTACTAGGCATCTCGGTTCGGAACTATATTTTAAGTAGCGGCTGGGATAACGTATAGACTATCTATTTTTTTATATCGATTTTATTGTGAGATGTCCCAGTCAAGAATCACATGACAATATTTTTGTAGCCGGCAGTGATTACTTTACATTACTTTATCTATTTATTACAACTTTGCCTATTGTGAACTAAATAGTCATAAAAATACACTGATTGTTAATCATGTAATTATAATGAATAACAGTCTCAAAAAGCAACGTAAAATTGAGTAAATTAAGCCAACAGCTTTCCATTCATCTTTATGCTGCAGAATGACTACTACTTTTTAGTGAGAAGCAATACTTACAAATAAATGTCCAAATTCTAATAAAATAGTAAAACACCTAAAACTGGTTTAAAAACAATGTCGACAAAAATCATTTAATAGCCGCATAACTGGTTATATCGGTATAATATCGAGTAAAGAGGCTTTGTCGCTATCGCATTAACTTTATGAACGTCAAAAGCCCTTTATGGAACGCGGGGTGTAGTGGGCGCCGCCCTGTCTTTAATTTATGACAGATTTTTGGGTTTACGGCTACTGAGGAAAATCTGGACGCCCGCAGCGTGCTCTTTATCGGGGCTAGCTTTCATACATCACTTTATGAAACTCTTTGAATTATGTATCATAATCGAGAAGTCTAAATTATTTGAAGTAATGAGGGATGAGAAGTTTTCTTAATGGTAAGCAACACTCTCTCTGCCTCTCTCTTTTTCTCTTCAGCCCATGGACGTCCACTGATGAACACGTGGAGACGTGGAGGAGCCAAGGAGCATCTCTAAATCGACCTGATATGGATGATATGGAACTCTAGTACGCCGGAAATGTTACTAATACAATAAGTTGCTTTATATTGCCAATTCAAACATACCACTAGACAGCAACCAGACTTTAGGTTGTCAGGTCAATATTTTTTTTTCCACGAAAAACCGATCAAAGCCAGGCATAAACCAATGATTGGTAAATAAATCTTCCTTCCACTCAATTATCGGAAAGTAGCTCTTCTTGGCATTGCGAGCTATTAACAAAATTCTCGCTAATTAAGTGGGTAGTCGATTAATTGTAAAGAAACTCAATGATTGGAGCGTAAAGCCAGGGCAGTCAGCAGTTAATTGATGTTATTGGACTAAAGTAGGGGAAGATAAGTAAGATAAGTAAGCGGCTTACATTTTCGTTTTATTAGCTAGAATGACTAGAACAATGACTATTGTAATTCGTTGTTACCATCCTAAACAGAAACTACAAAATTTAAAAAAAATATAAAAAAAAAACTGATTATAAAATTCATCAAACCTACACACATTGTCTACACACCGCTGATGGCGACAGAAATAGACAAATTAGAAGGACCTACCCAAACGCCCTTTACATAATATGAGGGTCCTGATATTATCAAATTATAGATAGTGCTCGCGTAATTGCAATTAGTAAATTTTCTATTGATTGACACTATTTTAGATATCATAATGAACGATATCGGACTTGGGATCACAATTATTCCATTGTTACTTTTTAAATTAACTATTAATTTAATTATGGTTAAATAAGCGTAGTTAAATTGTCAGTCACTAAGCCACTATACTTAGCGGATGACTAATACTTCATTCTGCCCCATGAACACGAAAGCTACAAAGTAATCAAAATGTCATGAAATGAAAATAATAAAAATGAGACCAAAGCCGTTAAAAAATAAAAAGACAGTTTTATGTACATATGAAAATTATTCAAGTATTTATTTTAATAGATAAAGTTAAAAATAACCTAAATGACAGAGTTCTCGAATCATTTCTACGATATATGAGGTCTAACAAACCACAACAGACCAGCGTCATGGGCTTAAGCCTTAATACTTTCAATCACAAAGTTAGAGCATTTCATATGATGTTTTAAAAATTAAAAAAAAAATTACGAATCCTCATTTATTAGACAGATCGGACCACACCAAATATCGGTATGTACGTATGTATAATTTGCTCTATAATTAATTATTCTCAGAACCATAAAATGAATGTCAAAAGTAATTCATATGTTTCAAAATAGGGCAAACACTTCAAATATTGTTTTTAATAAATACATAGAAATCTAAGCCAAAAACAATAACGCAATCATCTCATACCTGACATTTCTCGTTTCATTTCGAAATGGAGTACTTATCTAATAGGAATTTTTTTATTTAATATATGTAACATAATTTCACGACTTAGTATAAAAAAAATTCCTAACTAAAAAACGAATCAAATTATTAAGTTTTCTAGAACACATAACAAAAAAGTTCTCCAATGTATTCAAGAGAAATTGGCATAGTTGTTCGCAAGACAATGAGACCGATCAAGCGAAATGCCACAGGTCGTAATATAAAAAACTTTTACTATGGGAACAAGGACAACATCCCGTGACCCCGACTGGGGTTTCCATTTACTCTAACAGCTTCAGGAACATGTGATACACAAATATACAATTGGAGCCAGAATATACACAAAAAAATGTGGGGAAGTCAATATTTCAGGAAAGGATGTACTAATAAAGATTTTTGTATAGACAAAGAGATAAAAAACAATATTAGTTCATAGTGAGTTATTATTTTATACTAGCAAGACAGTGAGCAGAATGCACTGAAAAGTGTAAATGAACTGTGATTGACGCAAATCACTTGACTTAACTTTAACTTGTAACCAAATAAGTTGTTTTCACAAACATACTAGACTCATAAATTAACTAAATCATATTATAAATCAATTACAAACACAACAGCGTGACGTTCAGTGCGTAGTAGTCTATTAAACCAGCGTGATACGTCGGCGGCGTGACGAACGGCGCAAAACATCTGGGCGGTTCGTTGACCCGACGCCGTGACGTCAACGTGTTTATAGCCTAATGCCGAATGTTAGTGTCGATTAAGGAATTAAATAATCAGCATTTATGATAAATTATGAATGAAGATATTTTTGTCTGGTCGTGAAAGTGTCCATCGTATCAGTGGTCGCGTAGCTATCATACTGAACCATGCAATTGTACGACTTAACATTTTCTTTGGCACACTAAGACATTGAGGATTTTAACACGTTAACTGCCAACGCGGTCAATGTTGTGCGATGCCTAAATTTCCTATCAATCCAACGAAAAATAACATCTTCTTTTAAATTATCATCGATTGTTTTTTTTTATTAATTAGTTAGAATACACTCTTAATAATGGGTTTTATTAATGCGGAATAATTTCTGACTCTCCATCAAGAATTATTAATCATCGAACAACATTGAAAAGTATACTCATTTTATTGGCAGTTAACGTGTTAAATACTAATTGTAGTCAAAGTCATAACATTTATAAATCCTAAGTGAAATGTTTTTATGCTGACATAGCCTCGTAATAGCACTGCCTACTGCTACTGATTATAAATGCATTCAAAGTGCGGATAAATGATTAATCACATGTAACTTTTTCTTAAAAGGTAAATCCTTATGTTTTCACCAAAATATTAGAACTGATGAAGCATGCAAATACCTAAAAAGATTTACCGTAAGTGCAACGTTTTCCCTATGAATGAATATCACATTTTTCAAAAAATAGCGAAAGTTAAATTGAATGTACTTTAGGGATATCTCCGAAAACAAGGATTACCTGGGCTATATCGTAGCACCGGCAATAGCGTTAACTTCACGAAAATGCATCGCCCTATCGCAAGATTCAGTCATTGTCACTTCAGCAAAAACTTTGACTAATATGCAGTTTTGGACAGTTTAGTTTTTCAAAAGTGATTGAGTAAATCCAGACTTTCATAAAAGTGACAAGTTTATACAAAAATGATATTCTCGAGGAAAAATGGGAAAATTTATAGCCCGTCCATTGAACTGTTTAACTTAAATCAGATGGAAAGACAAAAATGAGAAAATATATATGTATACTGAGTTGACAATTACTTTACTGGATTAGGTTCCTCAAATTAATAGTTAGAATAGACACATATTATCCTTCGGCTTAAATAAGGCTCTTGTTTAAATAAAAATAACTTTAAACAAATAATATTAAATTAACTGCCTGACTCGCGACTGCGACTGCCTCGGTAGCGCAATTGTGCTACGGTATGATTGCAAAGCTGAGGTCTCAGGTTCGAATCTAGGGTCGGGCAAAGTGATGTTGGAATTTTCCATTCATTATCTCCTATATCTTATTTGAAAGAGGCGTGAGTTTATTTATGTATGTTATTTATTATTTTCTAATTTTTCATTTTTCATATATAATGCTACTGTAATCATATATTTTTTAATATTATAAAATCAAATCCACAACTTTTAAACAGGTGAGATTGTTATATATATTATTCATAACAAATTCCAGCAAAAATCGTTTAATTTCATCCTCCCCCTGAGACATCTGAGGTGGTATTGTTTCTAACGCCCCAGACGCTGCACTAAAGCAGAACAAAATATCTAATCATATTTTGTGTACTCAATTCCCTACAATACCTTTGGCTTTTGACGAAATAAATGGTGTATTAATTACAGTGGAAGGCTCGAATAACCACGTTATAATATCTTAATGGAATTAGGACAGATAATCTAAATAGAAGTATACTGAGAACCTTTAGATTCGTATCAATGTTTCAATTAATTAAGAAATTAGTGAACAAAATAATAAAAATAGTAGGGTTTAAATTACTTCGCCATTTGAGGTAGAAATTAAATACTTTGTATTCTTTGGCAATTTTCAAGTCGAATTAAATCAAATATTTTTTTTTTATTGTGGACATACGTTTACGTAACCTGTTAATAATTATTTATCCATACAACTATGGCTCGCCAAATTGGCATAAAATAAAGTAAAAATGCATGTATCTATAACAATAATAAAAAACTGGTTTACATTGAGAAAAACTACTAATTATTTAACAAATAATAAAAGTCTCAACATAATTTTGTTTATGAAATATGTTATATTTAAAAACGAGAATCCAGCGTCTAATTTTCAACACATTGTTTCAATAGAGCGTAAAATGAATTATTGCCCAACATATCCAAATTTAATTTTAGTCTAATAAATTACACTTATGTAAGAACTACGAATCACTACAAAATCCCGCGTAAAACTTGGCCTATGATCGACAACATGTACATAAATTAATTGTTCTAAAATCTATATGAGTAAAGTATGTTGTGTATCGTTGTATGTATATCAAGTGAAAACGTCAGGGCAATTTCTAACGTACTTTTTATTAGTTTCTTTTATAGTGATAATAATATGAATAATATTATGATCATTATCATCTTCAAACACTGGTATTCTAGTACTAAATAGAGGCGTTATTTTTAGATTTTCACAAACAGTTCGCTCACAAACCTATTTATCTCTATACATTTCGAACAGAAACACAGTTTGCACAACTGTTTGTCAAGAGAAATAAACGTTTCGGTGGTACATACCCAGGCGGCCTCACATATGAGAGACCTACCACCAGTAACTAGGCAAAGTCACAGGCACAATCTAGTTTCACATTCAGCCTAAAATGTGACGTCACGTTGTCGTCTTGTACCGACGCAGGTGGCTTCACCGTACGCCGTTAATCACGTTCCAAACAGCGTGACACCTAACATGTCACTACTTGAGAAATGCTCCGAGACAATTGATTTTAAAAGCCATAAATAATGTAGGCTTTACGGTCGATGACTGCGAATGTGTATTGTGAAGGTTCTATACTACCAATTGCACTAATGTAAAGTCTTAGGGCATGTGACCAGCCGTTTAATATAATAAACTAAATTATAAGATAAATAAATAAAAGTTTGGCTGTGCTGAACCCCTAAGGCGAAGGTAGGTAGAAAAATGTTGAAAATTTAAATTCGGAACAGCTTTGATATGCCAAAAAAAAACAAACGTATACGATAGTATATACTCAAATTAAATACATCTGTGTTAACTAAGTGATCGGTATGGTTTAATGATAATTAAAATAAGACTATTATTTACGGATTTTATCGCGGATTTAGTTTAATTTTACATTTTTTGAATTCCCGACGTTTCGATCACTTTACAGCTTTCGTGGTCACGGGGCGGACTCAATGATAATGATAATGTTGAAAAGATTATAATATTATCTGTATAGAGATAGATAGGTATTCATACGCGATAAATATATTTCGATGGTACCCTAGTTAACTGATCATCTCCATATATTCAGCTCTTGAAAGCATGTGAGTTCTGTTGTCACACTAAAGTACCATTTATCACATAGAAGATACGATCCTCGTAAGTATATAGAAAAATTGCATTGTGTAAATATTAATTGACAAAACACAATTTCATACGGTTCCCGCCGCGACAAACAATTTTCGTGTAAATGGGGCTATAGAGTCAGAACACTTTCCCCCTACTGCTAATTCAGGATTTTTCACAATTCATTCAACACTATCAGAAAGGAATAAAACGTTAAGGCATTCGGCGGGGGTTAAGGTCGGGTTGAAGAACGTAGGCGGTGCCTGAATTTTCCCATCTTTGTGTCTCTCTTGATGTTTTATGAGTGACATTAAATTCTATCTTTGTTTTACTCCATCGTAATTGGGAATAGGATATTTTGTCAAATTATTGAGCTACTGTTAGCCAATTTCAATGAGATATCGTTTCGTTGGCTTAGTGGTTATGTATGGGTTGTAATGGGCGAGGTCTCAAGTTCGATACCTGATAAAACAATTGTAATTGTATAGGATTGTTGTTAAACAGAATCAATAGTTATGGTTATTAAGCAATAACTGACATTTTAAATATGGCATAATAACTTGGCATCTTTACAAATGGCCTGATGTGTATATTTACACGACATCATGCAATTCTGTCGCTGAAAAAGAACACTTTTTCCTAAAGTTATTTATTCAAATCAGCCTTCATAGCACCATGAAACGAATTTATTCCACACTTGGTTACCAAGCCTACGTTTATAAGTGACGCAAAATTTTACAACATTCCATATTTTACGATCATGGCCTCATCGAGGAGTTTTCCACAATAAAACCTGTATTTCCGTTTATTTCATTGTCGTGGGTGTACAACATGTATCTGTTAATATACTAAATCGTAGGCACGCAATAACTATACAGTTTATCAATTTATACTTTTATGCTATTCTTTTCTCAGCAATGAAACAACTTTAACAATACTGTTATAAAAAGTTAATTAAAAAAATGAAACTGAAATTACGATAAATTAGAAAAATGTAAAAAAGACTTATTTATTCAAAATTCATGCAATCAAATCAAGGAATGCAATTTGCATTTAAATTTCCAATCTCTATTATTTTCTTTCAGTTGAAATACGGTTGTTCGTTTTTGTATAATAAAACTTTTCCCATACGTGTAAGAATCCAATCGTGTTTGTGGAATACGAATGTTATTCCTTTCATTAATCGCTATTATCATCTTTTTATTGCCATATATTTATACATATCTTGTATGTAGGTGTACATGTGTATGTATAGTTTTGCAACGCCGCCATCACGACCAATTAGTGAATTACTAGTAGAACAATAAGTCCATTGCAAGGTTGTCTGGCCAAAGTCGCTTAAAATGATTGACACCACCAATTGAACCATTATTTTTTATTTTTAGTTATAAATGTAAGTGTGTACTGTTCATGTAAATGTGTGTGCAATAAGTAATACTACACTTGATAGTCTTTGCACTTGATTATCTTCAAAAAAATAAAGAATACAAATAATGAAAGGCTATTCCTAAGAATTTCCAATGATTGTTACAGAAGGTTTCCTGCAACGTTTATTAAGGCTCTGACCATGTTGTGGGTGAACGTCTAATGCTGGTGTTGGGGTACGTTTAGTTTAATAATCTCTCTTTAACTCAATAATTACTGGGACTCTACTATATTTATGATTAAAAATTTTAATCACTTCGTTTATCTTATTTTGTAAAGACGTTTTTCTATTACGAAAAGCGACGTATTTATATACACTGCATACGAGTATGTATAGCAAAAAGAGATTGTAGATGTTCAAGTGCCAATAGACCCTACATAAAAGTTCCTTATTTTCTTGGCGTTTCACTGTAGAGGAAAATGCGCCATTTTCCTTCCCATTCGTGAAACATGACAAAATCTCGGAACCTCACAACTTTGCCACTTGTGTTTGAGATCGAAACTCGATAGCTTATCGATTATTGTACTGACTTTACCTGCTTAGAATAAAATTTATGAATTGAAAGAACACGAAAATGAATGAAATGAAATGATATGCGATAGTCTAGTTGTGAGCAAATTAAACACTGAAATGGAGTAGTTATCAACAGTTTAGCGGTATATAATAACATTCTTAGTAAAGAAATTTAATTTAGTTGCCCACAAAAATATATATGACACGGTGAAGTCCAAAAATATGGCCAAGGTTCGGAAGATTAAAATTGCTTCCCAAAATAGAGAAACGAAGTGGCAATGGCTTATATGAAAATATAAAAAAAATAGCACAATAAGAAGTATATTCACACCCAAACTCTTACTAATAAAATCCACGATATTCTCTTTATGTCTAGCACACAAACCATTACGCCAGGAAAATTGTTAGAAAATCATTAATCACCAAAGTATAAATATCTTCCCTTCACGTGAACATAAATTACATTTTATTACACGTCCCAATCGGGGAATTTTCATGCTTAAGAATTCCTTCATATGATATTGTACAAAAAATCGCGACCTTCACATTAAGACATACCGTCTATACAAAAATCCTTTGGGTTGTCGACCCCGCTTCCCCAAAAAGCCTTGGGAAAGCGTAACACCTTTTTTTATCGCAATTTAACGAGTAACATCGTTCATTTTTCGTGTAAATTCGCCCCCTTGTCAAAGTCACGTCTGGCGGAAGGCAAACGGGACGAATCCGGGAGAAGGTAATTAAGTGCCTTTTATGACGCTCATTGAAGTATCTTGATTGCATGAAGCCTTTGAGCGATTTGAATATTCAGTTAAAATTTGCGTATGTTTTTGAAAAGTATGAACTGAATATTTTAAACAGAGAGCTATGTGTATTGTGGATTCTAAAGGTCAAATGGTATTAAATTAGATACTCACAGCGATATCAGCAATTGCCATTGAAATGTTCGGTCTCAAACCACGCAAACCTGAAATAAATATTTTTAGATTTAGCATTTGTTTTGGTACGAAATAATACAATTTACGCTACCAAGAAAGTTATTCATTATGAACTCTATCTATTTATAATATCTTAGAATTTGTTACTAAAATACTCAGATTTGCAGATTCCATAAAATAAATATCGAAACATTTCATTGAGCGTAAGCTTGTATTTGCAATTGTTATAAGGTTGTGATAGCACGAAATTCTCATGAAATCGAATAACGATTCGGCAGAGTAAATACTGCGAGATGCGAGCTGATGGATTGTTTGGACGAGGTTTTAGGTTGTGCTGTTGCTGAGTGGAGTAAGGCTTGAAAGATTTTACAAGAATAGTTTCCATTATATATTTTCAAATTCTAGAGGTAGAGTATAAGAAAACCTTGCATATCACGTATTCGATTTCGTTTGGTTCGAGTTTCCACCAAGCTGGGAGATTTTGTAGACTGACACAAGTTTACTAATAGTATTCATTAAAGACGCATAGTGAAGCGAAGTGTCGGACGACCACCTAAGAGGTTGACGGACGACCTGGTTAAGATCACAAGAAATCGCTGATGCAGGCCGCTTCCAACAGGTCTATGTAGCGATCTATGGAGGAGACCTATTTTCAGCAGTTGACTTCCTACCCCTGAAGAGAGAGAGAGGCAGAATATAGCCACTTTATCCTGGATACTATATTTGAATTACGCTGAACTTAACATCTGTATCAGCCCATATACGTCCCACTGCAGGGCACGGGTCTACTCTACAACCGAGAGAACGATTGAGAGAGGCCATATAGTCCACCACGCTGGCCTAGTGCGGGTTGGCGGACTTACATGCCATACATTTTTTTATAAATTGCTATGGTATGCAGGTTTCCTCACGATGTTTTCCTTCACCGTTTAAGTGCGTAGTGGTTGACTATCAATACACACATGACTCCGAAAAGTCAGAGGTGTGCCCTGGGATTCGAACCCGCGACCACCGTGAACATGTTAGCAATCGCGTCTAGTCCGTTTACCAACAGGCCACCACGCACTTTTTAACTAAACATAAAATTTTGAACTTAACATATCAAACTTATATGTCATTCACTTTACCTAACCATTATAAAAGAAAAGCAATATCTTATAACTCGCGCCTCACCTCTACAGACAGTTGCCGAAGCACGCGACGCTGCCTAGATTATGAAACGTGTTTTCAATTTTCCGACATGGAGTATGCATTAAAAACTTATTCTAGAGACCATTGCCAAGGTCAATAACCATTGCCGGTGGGCAGAGGATTCAAATATATTGTTTTCAATTGCAAGCGTCGTGGGTGTAAACGATTGTTATTTTAAGTTGGCTTTGGTTCTGCGTAATGATAAAGAAAATTGAATTTGCTATTGTAACCGGTTCTTAAAGTGTTATGTCGTGTTTCAAGAGTTGTTTGGATCGGCTAACATCAACACTTTTTTAGTTTTTTTCCACTGTAAACATCATTATGAATTGGTAAAATTATACCATACTGGAATGTGAATTCTAAAGTTCTAAGCCCTTTTTCTAAATCAGACAAGCATGCTTATAGGAGATTGGTCCTATTTTATCTCTCCCAATCTTCATGGTTTTTCTTTCTAAATACACAATAAGTGGCGTATAATACGGGTACATATCTATTGCCATACAAATCTAATTAACCATGATCCATTTGAAAACTTTCGTACTGCAGTTGGTTAGACCTCGGCCGTGAAACGAGAGGCTGTGGATTCGATCCCCACGCCGGGACAAATGTTTGTGAGTCCAACAATTATTTGCCTCGGGTTTGAGTTTTTGTGACACTGTAAAGTCTCACGTAGTTTCCGATACCCACAACACAAGTCTTAATTGACCTTAAAGTGCGATTAGGACAATGTACCTGTTTTGGGTGTATTTACTATTTATAAAGAATATGAATCATAAGTAGAAGACTTCCGCATAATGCTTAAAAAACAAATAAAACTAATAAAACCAATAACAACTGTTTGCATCACCACCAGTTATTTACATTCCGTGTTTTAAATCAAACAAGTTCGTATCAATAAACAAGCGATAAAATATGAGATGGCAATTTTATAGTTGTACGAAGACAGAGACGTGCTTGTAGATCAGATAGAGTTCTGTGCCGTGTGGGCGCACACACAGGGAAAACTATTGGAAATGATCAGATGCTGTTGGTATTGTTTTATTTATATTCAAATGTCAGATAGTTGGAAGCAGTTCTGTAGAATTTATTAAACGGATTGATCCAATCAGTCTCAGATACATTTTCTGGTAACCTCAACCTTATACGATGCCGGTAAGACAGTTATTTTGATCGACGAAGGGTATCGCTTTTCGATTTCAGTATGTGACTTTCGGACCTTCGGCATATAAGTGTATTCGATGGAGCCAAAAAGTTCTCCAATAGAGGCCACGTAGCGGAAAACACGGCGTAGGACGTCCACCCACAAGGTTGTCAGATGACCTGGTAAAGGTCGCGAGACCTCGCTGGATGCAGGCTGCCTCTAACAAGTCACTATAGAAATCATTGGAGAGGTCTATGTTCAGAAGTGGACTTCCTTTTGCTGATGGATGGCGTATAGGTGTGAAAAACTATCTTAGATAATTAACAAGTTGAAATGAATATATTCTACCAAATCTGTATTATCCTTAACAACCGATAAATGCATTGAAGTAATTTTAAAGCATTGAACTTTCTGACAAATCATTGGAGTATAAAAAACCTACTATTAATAAATATCGGTTATAGTCAGTCATAACAATACTCAAATACTTACTTAAAAACCCTTTTACCAAGGCCCATAATCAATAACCCTTAGACAAACATCCCGAATCTCTCAACGTCACATTTGGTATTCTTATGTTTACGAAACTTGGTCAGGCGAGTAATGTACCTTTCAGGGGATGTCGTCGAACCCGCTGCGTAATATATCTTTAATAACACTTACAAATGGAGTTCGGTACTTGTAATGACTTTTTGTTGGCATACAACTTTAGGGAACTATAGTTTTAAAAAGAGATTGTTGCTTATGTGCAAATACTGAGATTTCATTCTAGCATGAAGTCTCACATCTAAGCGGTCGACCCGCCGGCCTAAGTCAGCAACTTTTTGTGGATGCGCTAGTTTCAGCTTCTATGCAAGTTACGAAGTTTTGTTGGCGAAAAGTGGTTCGATTTGACGTGAGGAATATTTTACTATATGACGTTTATATCATGTGATGTAATGAAATGCATGGATTTATCGTCACGTAAACATGTCACAGGCAACAAGTGCGAGCGCTTGTTACCGACATGATTCTTATAGGCTGCCAAGTTGTGAGTACGGGCTGTGTTGCCGGGCCGATGGGTTTGGTATATGGCACCGGGCATGCCATAAGATTTTGAGAATTTCTATGGTAAGTGAAGGCCGCCAATCCGCAGTAGAACAGCGTGGCGGAGTATACCCAGTGGCCACACTTCACTCAAACAAACTCATGTTTTTAGAAGTGGCCCGTAGTCGGCAGTGAGTGATTATGAATTGATCCAGTAATGCATTTTTGTATTGTATAGGCCTGGTAAACGAGCAAACAGGTTACCTGACCTGATGGTAAGCGATCATGGCCACCCATGAATATTTACAAATCTTTGATCTTGGATGTTTTGCCGGCTTACCAAATTGGAAGGAGTGGGATGGAAAAAGAGAAAGAAGAGGATAGTGGTATTGGGCATCCAGCTATCTCACTCATAGCAAATGTATTGAATTATGACAAATACATCTCACGCAGCAGGAAGGGTTGTTCCGTGGTAAAAGAGCAATGGAAATTATGACAAACGTAAATTGTGACAATTTAGCAAAATGTTTCTATTGGTCATTAAATATTTAATCAACCACTATTACGATAACAACATTAATAATAATTGGTCAAAATGGTGTTGTATAGCTAAGTTCGACTCATTAAAAATAAAGCCACATTTAATTGTAAACAAATAATTCCAAACCAAAATATAAGATTAAAATCCCATTTCCCTGAAAAGTTTTCTTACTCAAGGAGGTTGTATATCATTCCGAATCCTAATGACCACAAAATGTGTTGACTAGTAAGAACTGAACAATGGCTGTCGAAGCGCGGCCGGGCGGGTTCATGACTTTATCAAGTTTATTAAAACCGTCACTGTTTGATCGCAGGGGCGGACTCTGCTTTTATATTAAAAACAAATCACTATACAGTATTAACTAATACATTAAATAAAATACTAAGAAATTAAAGAAATAAATAAAATAATTAATAAAGTAAGAAATTACATACATACACACATAAACTCACGCATATATCCCAGAAGGGTTCGGCAGAGGTGTTAGGACACCCACATTTCACCTTGTATGTTCTGTCCCACAATGTGATAGGTGGCGAGCCTGTCGCTATATCGGGCACAAATTCCTGACTCTGGGCTGATAATGAATAGAAAAATCCAATATCACTTTGCCCAACCCGGGATTCGAACCCGAGACCTCAGCTTTGTAACCATACCTTAGTACAATTACGCCACCGATGTAGTTAGTCAGTAAAGTAAGAAATTAATATAAATAATACAAAGTATAGAAAATATGTTGTATATAGAGATTAAGTTTTATGTGTATTGACTTGTCATAAGAACTCTTTAATTGCCTACATGACCAATAAATACATTTAATTTTACGATTTTATGAATAAATATATCCTATATCTATATTGTCCCTGTGTTTCAGTCGAAGATTCTATGTGCTGTGGAATTAAAAATTGTGGCTTCAGTTGGCAAAACAGACGCCCGAATTTATGTGAGTTTTTTATTTTGAAAACATTTATGAGTTACGTGGAACCTGATTTCTTGAGTTATATAGAAATAGGATCGCACAATATTATATTTGGACTGGATAACAGTTCAACCCGTTGTTATTGGTATCTTATAATAAATAAATAAATAACACCCAACAGTCACATACATAGTCCTGACCCCACACTAAGATCGAGTCTTGTGTCGTGGGTATCAGGAACTACGAGAGACTTTTCGGTCTCACAAACACCCAGACCCGAGAGAAATATTTGTGGGCTGCACAAACATTTCTCTTGGTGCGGGGATCGAACCCGCGGCCTCTCATTTCACAGGTGACGTCTAACCGCCTGCACCACGGAGGCTGTCAAATAATCTAGGCTTACTGTCAGTATCTTTACAAGTGACAGCTTATGGTATAGCATAATTGAAAAATAAGTTGTTTATATAAATTATTTAAATTTTTGCACAAACTTGTCCACGTGTTCAATAAAATTTACCTTCAGAGTCCAATTCGAAACAGTCAAAGTGAGTTCCACTAGTAAATTATAGTTCTATTCCTAGTTGTATATACCAGCACAATTTTAAGTTAAAAATAGTATTTGTATGATACACCACAAGAATTTTCCAGGAATGAGTTCTCAATTTGCCAACAAGTGCTTATAGCTTTGGATCGATTGGAAGTCGAGTGGGTTGTATCACTCGGTCGTTTGCTACTTTGTATGTAATGAGAAATGTGGGTGTACAGAAATCAATTATTTGTATAATAATGTATTTACATTATTTTTTAATTTTGAATAAATGTTTGATAAAGTATACTTCAATTACGTACTATAAGGACAGATTTGTTTTTAAGCTTGTTTGGATTTAGGTATAGCAATCAGCTTCGGAGGTGTTACCATCAAAACAGTAATATAACAGAATTACTACTCCAATCAACTCGACCAAACTGTAAGCACGGCTGTAGATACTAATTACAAAAAAATTGTCTAATTATTGCAAGGTAAAATTATAGTATATCAACATGATTAATTTTTATGAATAAACTACATTTAAAGCCTAAATGAATAGCTGTGAACGTGTAGTCATGCACAAATTGCAGTGCCATAAAATTATAATACATATAAGTATAGCTTACAAAAATTCAAACAGATGAATACACATATATAGCCCGATCTAAAAATTGAATTTAAGAGGTTACAGTTCAAAGCACAAATGACTAATATAAAATCAATGAGGCAACGAATATAAACAAAATATTTTATTAGGACTGCATCAAGTCTCAATATGTCCCTGTGTTGTTTAAGTCCCGTTCGTTCGCAGGCCATTCACCCCACTTCAAGGTGATGATGGATAAACCAACTGGATCCACCATTTCCCCAATTTCAGCCAAAATATACACTATGTTGTTAATTTAAAATAAGACTTTCAAATATTTTATAATGGCTGATTAATTTATTGATTTTATTTATTTTATCTTTATTGTATATACATTTATACAAAAACAATTGTAGCTATATTTAAAGTAAGTACAATGGGCGGCCTTATTTCACTAGGCAATCTCTAACAGACACCCTTTGGGTGGAGATAAGAAAAAGGAGAGACAAAGGGATGTATAGATGATGACGAGGATGATGTATAGTGACAAAAATATATAAGTACATAACAATAATATTACCCAATATTTTCATAGCAAACAATCTAAGAAATTATGTGGATTTTTATCACCTTTACAATTAAATGGGAGGATTTCAACCGAAAGTTCATTTTCAAAATAGTTTAAAGCTTTTTTATCCCTCGTCAAAGCTAAAGCGTATGTTTAAAAATAATTTACCACTTACGAATCCATCTTTATGCATGCCTCAAGAAAGACCTTTTCTTTAAAAAGACCTAAAGAAACGTTTAATAATATTATCTCCGCATTGGAACGTGCCTTTAAGAAAATGAAAAAAGAAAGTCATAAAATCTCCTGTAGCTATTCTTGTATTTTACTTCTCATTTCAAATAAACAAACTGTATTCTTTTATGGAAGTAATATTAATAAATTAAAATTTACAAACAATTCATCCGAATTTCGGAAAATCAATAATCCACATAGAATTTTCCTAAGTGAGTGGGCGTGTTTATTATTCAAATAAGATCGATTCAAACTAGAGGTAAGCCTTACAGGTTACTGTTCCCTTATTTAGCGGACCGTGTGATTATTGTGAAAACAAATCTGTTATCATAACCTTTAGTGCATATGATACAGTTAATGAACTTAGTTTATTATTACATGCAAATCGCTGTGATTTTTAAGCAAGACTTATGTTTAGCTTGGACTTTGTATAACTCAAAATAAATAAATATACCCAAAAGTCACATATAGAATCTTGACCCCATATTAAAATTAATTAAGTCTTGTGTCGTGAGTATCAGAAGTTACGAGACTTCTCGATCTCACAAACACACAGACCCGTGACAAATGCTTGTGGGCCGTATAAACTTTTGTCTTGATGTGGGGATTCAACCCACGGCTTCTCATTTAACAGCCGGCGTCTAATCAACTGCGCCTCGGAGGCTGTCAACACACATTGTCACATTGTAATTTTTGGTTGTGTAAGTGGTTTGATTTCACTTATTTCTTTAAATAATTATTATATAATTTATTGAACGCCACAGAAATAATACATAATTTTACTAAGAACTAAAACATGAATGATTGTCAGAATTATATTTAAGAGCTTTCGCACTGCGAAATAATACATTGATATTTTTTTATAGACGAATACATTAAGATAAAAGAAATCGAAGACGAATTATTGGAAAACGCTGATGAATGGAAGATCACCTAAAAATTTAAAATATTTAAATAAATTTTATTCCAGCAATTAAAAATATTTATAGAATTAATCGAAAAACATTAATTCTCACATTCTCATATTAATTTTACTAACCAGCGCGTATTGAACGCGGACGTTTTAAGCAAAGCTTTCCCACCTCGCTACTTGCCCAATTGAGACTGATGTTTAAAATAAATATGTTGTTATCGCTAATAAAACATATTGATAAATCGTTTATTCACATAACACGCCATTATGATATTCAAATTAGTCGATTCGACGAAATGTATAATGGAGGTAATAAAAATCATAATATTGTAAACAAATACACCCATAAAAAATATTATCATGACTAGTGGCAGAACTACTATGATCTGAAAATCGTGAGGTCCTGGATTCAATTTCTAAGTATTATCCTTTATTTTACACGGTTTTCTGTTTAAGAAAATCAAATATTTTTCGGCGATACATATTTTTAAATATAGTGTACCTAGTTATAACAATATTGTTCACATCTATCAATTCTTGACAGCCTCCAAGGCGCAGTTGGTTAGACGCCGACTGTGAAACGAGAGGGCGCGGGTTCGATCCCCGCACCGAAACAAATGTCTGTGTGATATGTATTTCTTTCGGGTCTGGGTGTTTATGAGACCTAAAAGTCTCTTAGTTCCTGATACGCACGGGCCACGACACAAGACTACATCTTAGTGTGGGGTCAGGACTATGTATGTGACTGTTGGGTGTATTTATTTACTTAACAGTAAGGATATTATTTAAATTCCACGCTGTTGTCAGTTATGAATGCAGGCTAGTCCGGGGCGGTACACGAGTCACACAGGAAATCCACGTGAAGCGACAGCGTTTTGTCGAGTGAGTGGGATTCCCAATACCCCTTTCTGCTCCCCATTCTTTTCCCTTCCCGATTCTGATATGATAGACTGGCTACACATATATGATCCAAACATTTTGGAGATTTATGGGCGGCAGTGATCACTTAACATCAAGTGACCTGTTTGCTAGTGTAAAAACACTATCGTTGATCCAATTTATAAATATTAATGTAAATGTTTTATTAACACCATTTTACATAACATATTACAGTACAAAAAGGAGCTATTTCTTATAAGATATGGACGTAGATAAATCTTCAAACATAAATTTAATTTAAATACATAAACATAAAATTTCTAAACTAAATTTCATAAATTCTAAATTTCATTCTAAACCACTCCATCTCCACTGGGATTTTTCCCACTGCTTGGAAAGAAGCTCATATTATCCCGATTCCCAAAAAATCCAATGCCTCTCTACATTCTGCGTTTCGTCCTATTTCCATACTTTCTTTCCTTTCCAAAGTCCTAGAACGTTTGATCCATACCCAACTCAATGATTTCCTTTCCAGGCATAACCTTCTAAATCCTCTCCAATCCGGGTTTCGTCCTGGACATAGTACGACTACTACTTTGACCCACATCACGGATGGCATCAGATCAGGCATGGAAGGAGGCAAGCTGACTGTGCTAGCTCTGCTGGACTTCAGCAATGCCTTTAATACTGTCGACTATGACGTATTACTTACCATGCTCCGTTCTCTTAACATATCTCCAATGGCAGTTGATTGGTTTCGTAGTTACCTGTATGGACGCCGGCAACGCATCCGTGTGGAGGAAAACTTTTCCTCCTGGTGCCCCGTATCTGCTGGCGTACCACAGGGCGGCGTCCTATCTCCTCTTCTCTTCGCTATCTTTATTAACTCCATAACCAATCTCATTCGTTCTTCCTACCATCTCTACGCTGATGATCTCCAGATCTATACTCAAGCTCCGTTAGAAAAGATGACTGATGCATATGCTAAAATCAATACAGATATTCAACACATCTGTAATTGGAGTATAGCTCATGGTTTAAAGATTAACCCCGCTAAAACCATAGTCATTGTTGTCGGCAGCCCCAGGATGATCTCGAGGCTTGACTTGTCCCAATTACCTAGTGTCTATTGTGAAGGTGTCAAAATTCCTTTCAGTGACTCCGTCCGCAATCTGGGCATACACATAGACAAAAGATAAATCTTTCACCTGGGGTCCACAGCTCTTGGATATTAGCCGGAAGCTGTTTGCTTCCGCTAGGTCCTTGCGAAGGCTACGCAACTTTCTACCCGTTACCACGAAGATTACGCTTGCGCAAACCCTCCTTCTCCCCATCCTTGATTATGCCGATGTCAGCTATCTAGATCTCACCGAAGACCAACTAAATAAACTTGAGCGTCTTCAGAATTTCTGCATAAGATTCATATTTGGTCTTCGCAAATATGACCATGTTTCTGAGTTTCGTGCTAAGCTCAAGTGGTTACCTATTCGGCTTCGTCGGAATACTCACATTCTCTCTCTTCTGTATAATATTTTGTTTAATCCTCTCACCCCATCTTATCTTAAAGAACGATTCATTTTTCTTCATGACTCCCATTCGAGATCCTTGAGGTCGTCTGAGAATCTTAAGTTGAGAATGCCTGTGCATACCACGACAGCAATGGATAAGTCTTTTACTGTCAAAGCAGTTCGATTGTGGAACGCGCTTCCTGTTGTGGTGAGGCAGGCGCAAACGCTGTCGTCATTTAAAAAACTGAATAAGGGGCACTACGTTTCCCTTTAAAGCAGACTTCACTATTACTTCTTTTCATTAAATCATTTGGAAATTGTAGTATATTATAAGTATAAGTATATTATATTATAATTTATGTATGATTTTGTATTATTTATTTTTATGTATGTATGTATATATATGTATATATACGGATATGTATATACATGTGTATTAGTAGTTATGTTTAATTAGTATTATTTAGCTGTAAGTAATTCTTTATTTGTTACACTGCCCTCTCTCTCTCTCCTTCATTAAAATCCATCCCATGGTTGTCTGTAAGATATTGCTGTTGAGCGATAAGACCGCCATTTGTACTCTTTGTTATTATTATTTCTGTTTAGCTATGTTCTTGTTAAGTTTGTGTACAATAAAGATTTAAATAAATAAATAAAATATTACAGTAAGTAGAAGCAAATTGCATAATTTTACTTAAAGATAAGTTCTGATATGAAAAAAAAAATAAAAAAAATAAAACAAGTTATAACCGATAAACGAAACCAGTTTAAGTGCAATAAAATCTTTTGGATTCTTCAACAACATGGGTATTAAAATTGTGAAAGTTTTTGTTTGTTTGTTCTTTTTTTAAAAAAATAAAACCATGAACCGACTTTTGTGTAATTTGGAAAAATATTATATGAGGCCCTGGCATATTAATACCGGGTATATCAAGAGTGCTACCGAAAACGAAGCCGGGTGGTAGTTTTAGTGACTACAAACAAAATGCAATTAAAAATTTCGCAAATAAACGCGACAATTATTTTTTATGATTTTTTAAATATCGTCATTTTTGGGTGGTAAATCCATAGTTTTTGCTAAAATAATACTTTAAACTCTTTTATACCTTAGAGTATTAATAAATAAAAGTGTATACACTATTATTTTAGGAAAAAAATCTATTTACCACCCAAATATGGCCATAGGAAAAAAATAACAAAAAAAAATTGACGCTTTTTTTTCAACTTTTTCTGTTGCATTGTCTATGAAGTCGCTTAAACTGCCACCCGGCTTCGTTTTCGGTAGCAGTCTTGATATACCCTGTATTAAAATAGATCTAGTGTACTTATCATTACTAAATTCTACTTCTACTCGGAGAGAAACAAAACTCACCCGGCTACGTTATTACTAAAACACGTATTACGGGGTTTTAGAGTTAAACCAAAAGTATACTTAGTATTATAAATAATGTTACAAAGAAAAACAAAATCATTTTTTTTTAATTATAAGTTACATTTATTACTATTACAGTGTGTTATTTTAATACATTCATATAAAACCACTAAAAATATATAAAGCTTATTCGAACGGGTCTCCATTGGCTGCAATACAGCCCTTTGAAAATTCTTTATTTTAAATAGTATGGATTGTTTTAGGGACTCCAAATTATCATGGCATTTAGAGCAAACCTTCTATCATAATCCAATGATCAAAACTAGATGACGACCAGTCTTCAGCTCTGATTAAATCCAAAACGTACGTTTCTAATAAAGATTGTATGAAACTTTATGACACACCGCCGAGTCTTGCTGAAAGGACCATTCTTGGTTATTAAACATGGTGTTGTTCAGAGGCTTAACTACCTCCTGAAGAGTGATATCTTGATACAATAAATTGTATTAATAAATTTCACAAAATGTGGCTGAGTATTAGACAGCTACAGAGAACGCTTGCGTCGTACTGTCACTCTAGCTTGTACTCGGGTAAAGTGCTGACGCAGCAATCACGCCGTCTTGACATGCTGCGCACGGTGGTCGCCGTGATGACGCAGAAATCATTCCTGCAACGCATGCTTAACATCGACAAAAACAACTAACAACTGTTAAAGCCAAGCAAGCAAGAGGAGGTTTTATTATACCTATTTATAGCCCAGTACACAAACATTTGTCTAAATGAAAGATTTTAAAAATTGCATTTGGCGCTATACGTACTTCATGTAATGCAATCACAGCGATTCGGTTCTCTTCTCCTGCGTCACCCTACTCGATTTTAATATCACTAAATATTTTGCAATTTATAGGCGCGATAAAAATAAAACAGAACAATCGTATAAAAATGACAGATTCCAAATTCAAAAGTAATATTTTATTTATTTTTAATTATAACAGTATTTATGGCCAGACTATGTATATTTATTTAGTCTTTTAAAAGTGCTCGTAATTTATCAATAATTACTTCAATATATTGTTATGACCGTTGCGAAGAAACTTTTAATATCAGAAATATTAATTTTAAAACTGTTTAATTGTCTTAAAAACACGTCAGTTTAAGAATATTATTTCTTTAATTTTTAACGAGTTAAGGTATGGAAATAAGGCTATTTATAAACTGATATTTATTTATTATTCTTTGACGCAAAAGCCGAGAATTACTGGCTTTTTTATGGCCGTCCTTAACACCAAAGCGATCATATGGGTATAAATATTTACATCCAAACAATAAAAAAAACTTTCGTTTCTTAAACCGAACAAAATCATTTAACGACGTCTACGCGGGAACTATTTAGTCTGATCGAGGACTTTGTGACATCAGATCGTGTTGAAAAATAACCAATAAAAAATTAATTATAATTTAAAAAGTGTATTTAAAATAGCAAACAAATAATTTAAATTATTAGCAACCAAATATTTCACAACATTTTAAAATTAAAATAAAGCAAAATATAAAACAAATTAAATTATTAAAAAAAGAAATGGTGAAATAATAATTATATCTGATCTTACAATAATTCAATATAATATAAATTAATGAATTAATAAAAGTGACTTGTGCATTTTGATATATAAAATGAATTCATGCAACTACAAGGAAGTCGGTACAAAGGAGAATGACACACAAAGTGGGAATATTTCTTGGAAGCCTTTCCTGAGACAGGTAATATTTCGAACGCGCAGGATCCACGTGTATTTGAATATGCATTTTGTAGACTTGTTTTATGTTTTTCGTAAAGATCACTTGCCTGTTGTCGACCCTTGATATTGTGAAATTTCAATATTGCGCAACTTTTCTGATGAAGTTGCAATTTTCTAATATTTTTGCTTAATCATAATCGTTACTCATTTCCTAATATCATTAAAGCTAAAGTTTGTATGGTTGTATGTATCATCCATTTATATGGATGTTCATTGCTCTTTCACGGAAAACTACTGAATGTATTTTAATAAAACTTATAGAAGTAGCTGACACCTTGAATTTGATTTGGACACCTTTTGGTACCCAGCAAAAGGCTATAAAATATCGATAAATAAGACTATAAAAAATTGTTTGATACTTTTCCCGTGGCATGAGCAAGGAATAAAAACAAATGTTTGCTATTTTTTCATTCAAAGAAATGTCATAGGACAGGAGAGGACTAGATTTCATGCTTTGAATGATGGTACGAGATGAGACGGGACAGAATGGGCTATGAAAGGACAAGTCGGGATAAAAGCTTCGTGGACGGCAGTCACATTGAGTTAAATATAAAACAGTACGCGAACCTCTAGTCAATTGCGCTTTAGCAGCCTTCGCATAAGTAATTGCTATAAAGATAATTATTGCGGCATGCATAACGTGACCATTTATTTTTTGTGCCAGAGCGGGACATCAGTGGAATTAAATAATAAATTAATGATAATAATAGTAAAGTTTTTAGTGTTTTACAAGTTTTTACAATAGACGATTGAATAACATAAAATAATAATCAAAATCGTATTTTTGTATTTGTCCGCTGAATAAATTTGTTTCAAATCATCGGATTTAGTTTTTAGATGTGTGAAACACTACATAATTTATTTACATTTATTTTCCTAATCAAAATAACTTTCAAGCGACATGTTTTATCACTTGTCCATATTTTGATAATGTGAAAAAAAAGTCTTTCGATAGGTGCGTTATTATCGGGGAGATGCATAACGTACTCAATAATTGTGTAAAAGTTTATGAAGTCAAGATGTTTTTACCAAAGTTTAGTAAAATTCGACCCCATCGTTTTCAGAAGTAGTTCGGTAAAGCATTTCGAACGATAAATACATTTTAAATTATTGTTTGGTCTGTTTACAAAAGCGGGACGATGTCGGCCTTGCTGGGGACACCGGAATAGACTTCCTGAAAGCGGGACTGTCCCGTCTAAAGCGGGACGTATGGTCACGTTAGACATGCAGGTTTTCTATTAATTTTAATTTCCTAAAAAGACATGAATATAAAATGTCAGAGATGCGTGTTCTAAGAATCTAATCTGCGATAACCCCGTCTATACCGGCAACTTATCAACATAGCCACTTGTGTTTTCAATCATATTTTTGTTGAAAACTGGCAAAAATACACAGCATGTTTAATAGGGAATTTGTTAGCTGTCTAGTTAGTTACCTTGAAATTCAGGATAGGGTATTGTTGTATTTAATTGTACCTTAGTTTTAATTTTAAAAAGTATTTAATGATCCCAAAAAATATCGCTTTTAAAAAAGATAAATTTGAAACATTGGTTGTGATTTGTGAAGTATCAGTCGATATTAATATTTTTAATAGTGCGGTGGGGACACCCGTTTTCTTTTATCACGCATGCACCTTATGGAAGATGACGTTACGTCATGCATGTTGCGTCCTTTTCTATTACTCCTTTCGCCAACTTTTATACATTTGTAACTTGTGTAGTTTTAAACGGAATTTAAAACTTCTTCATGATTATGATAACGCAAACCGTACATATAACCTTTCAATATAATAAAAAAAAAATATAACGGTTAGACATGATGGGGTGGTAGGTCTCTGTAATGTCTATTTCTCCTGCCAAACTGTAATGTTGTTTCGGTTTGAAGTATGTTGAAGCTAGAATAACGACTGGACCAATTAAGATTTGACATCTTATTTCTCAGGATGGCGAGCGCGGAGGTATACCAAGCATTGCTTTGTAATTTAAGCTTTTGTTTCCTACTATTAATGAGCAGTCGTATTGCTTACCATCAGGCGAACGGCATGCTCGATTCGCCAATCGTGGCATTAAAAAAAAAACATGATATTTTGTCGAGATTTTCAAGCAAATATTTTGTACAATCTTAACGAACTTTCTATCATTAAGGTTAGTATGGTAATGACTCACTAACCCACGCTTGAATTGTAATAATGAGATGAAATCTCACTTCGGGGTCAATGAAATATAATTAAAAAAAGAAGATATTCTATAATCTACATAATCTAATTGCGTATTTGGCATTAAAAATTACGATGTTTGACCTATAACTGAAATATTTTCAGTACGACAGTGAATATGATACATTTTTAATTTATAAAATCGTGTAATAATTTCACTTAGAATATGTAAAGTAAATGATTTTTGATACGTAAGGCATTGATACTTAAGCAAATTTTAAAATAATGTAGTATATCGTTATGATCATGCATGTTTTTGTGGATATTTTTTTCTTAAATATCTCCTCCCTCAAATAAATAATATTAATAATTACACCCAACAGTCACATTGTCCTAACCCCACACTGAGATCGAATTTTGCCCCGTGTATCGGAAACTACATGACATAATTCAGCCTCACAAACACCCAGACTCGAAACAAATTTGGACCACACAAAAAAAATTGGGTGCAAGTTAGAATCACTAACGTCGCGTTTCATAGCCGATTTCTACCCTATTGCGCCATGATAACTGGCGACCTATGACCTAATAATATCTGGAAGAACTGGTCCAGACAGATCGTGATCTACCTAACGAGATGCAACACAAAAAACGTTACATCGAATTTTATTAATTAATTCATCATCTTAGCTTACAAATGTAGGAAAAAAATATGCAATTTGATTTGAAACATGTGAATTTCGTAAAATATTATATTATCATACTATATATATCTGGGGAGTTACTCTTTGATCCGAAACAAAGTTGGAATATTCTTCTTCGTAAGTTTTTTTTTTCATATAGCTGTGAATTTCAATTTATTTATTTCAAGTAATGTTTCACGACCCCATATATGAGTAGACCAAAATGAAATAAATAATGAAAATATTCTAAGAACCCTATAAGTAGAACTTTGCTTTGATTTCAAGACTATTATGTTTGAGTTAACATTGTAAATAACAACTTGTTTGTTCATGTTTATTAGCAAACTGGTTTAGTAGTTTATGCAAACTTGCCTCATATAGGCCATGAATAATTAAGTTATGCCAATGTATTAGAAGTTAATTTTATAAATACTGAGATGTACCGGCAAAATCTTATCATCAAAGTCGATGTTTTTTATATCTACATATAATTTGACAGCCTTCGTGGCGCAGTCGATTAGACGCTGCCTGAGAAGGGGCCCCGGGATCGAACCCCGCACTAGAGAAGCTTTTATGCTGCCTACAAATATTTCTTTCCGGTCTGGGTGTTTGTAAGACCGAAAAATATCTCGTAGTTCCTGATACCCACGACACAAGACTCGATCTTAGCGTGGGGTCAGGACTATGTTTGTGGTTGTTGGGCGTTATTTATTTATTTTATTCTAATTGTTTAGACTGCATCTGACTTTTCTGAGTGAAATAATAATTTTTATTTTGTTTCAGCTCCTCATCTGTACAGGGGTGTTGACTTCATTTTTCGTGTACGGTCTCATCTTGGGGGCACCAACAGTATACATACCGCAGATACGAAAAGAAGCCAATGCAACAGATATAATTACTGATGATATGGCGTCGTGGTTAAGTAAGTATATTTTATAATCATGGTTAATTTATCAATCGCATTAAGGATTGTGGAAAACTTGGGAAAGAAATTTGCACAGTACATATACGTGCACGAAGTTAAATCATGTGAGGACCACGGACCTCCTTTGGTGTCTTAGCTACAATTACAGAAGAGTTCATAAGCCAACAACATTTGGCGTAGATGCATTCTAGTGTGTAGACCAGGTATCGGTAAATGAAGCGACGGTATTAGTAAGATAGCTAGTAGCGGTTGGAGACGATGCGATGACCTAAAGATCGAGTTAAGTAGTATAGTCTAGCAGAAGACGGAGAAGGGCTGATGATAATGATGATGAAAGTAGCCAATAGCATTAGGACGTTTATCTTGATCTTTGAAGAATGCAATGACTACTAGTCTGATTCATTAAACCAGGCCGTAGGGTTTTACTTCAGATTTTTGATGCTGCAGTATCGGAGTTTATGCGATAAAACTCGAAATAACAATCGAATCTTTCTCGCCAAATGTATAATATGATAAAATATCCATTACATATAAGACAGTTGATATTAACTGAATTTATAACCAAAGTCCAATGAACAGAAACAAGTGAACACATGTTCTAACTTCTATGAAGATCTAACAGCTTCAACTACGTTATTAGATGAAAATATCCACTTTCATTTTGTATACAGAAGGGTGATTTATTAGGTAAATCAAGTGCAGATAGATGTTATAGCACATGTTGTGTCGGCTTATCATTAGTTAAATGACGTCAATCCTGTACATTAATAACTATACCACTTTTTTTAGATCTATATTAATAGATGCTATATTAATAGTTATAATTTACTTATAATGATAGCTTTTGAAGTTTGATCATTACCCTAACGGTGTTTTTTCTATACTTTGACACCATTAAATATACTAAGGGTTCCTTAATTTCTTTCTGTTATTATTGCCCGTAAGGATAAAATGTAAATAAGTATGTCTCATGTAATCCATATATTATTTTCTTTCGCAGCAAGCCTGACCAGTTTAAGCGGTCTCCCCTGGGTCTTCATCTTGTCCTTATTCACCAGGTGTCTTGGAAGAAAAATCCCATTCATAATCGCAACTATCGACACATTTGCAGCGTTCATAGTCCTGTACTGCAGTACCAACGTCACGCAGATCTTCATCAGTGGAGCCATGCAAGGATTGTTCAGCGCTGCTCAAATTATAGTATCTGTATTGGTGTTGACTGAATATACCTCTCCAAAATATCGAGGGTTATTCCTCACGCTAAAAACTGCCACATTATTTTGGGGAATTTGGGCTTCCAATGCCATCGGAACGTTCTTCCATTGGAGAAAGATCCCGCTGTTTGGTATAGTCTGCTCAATTTATACCTTATTGACTGTAATAGTGTGGCCAGAGTCTCCATACTGGCTAGCCAGTCAGGGAAAATATGAAGAATGCGCAAAATCCCATCGGTGGTTGAAAGGATGCGATGATGAATCAGAAAAAGAACTAGAACATTTAATAAATACGCAAAAAGAATATCAAAACAGTATTACAAAAAAACGATTGACTGTAAAAGAAAATATAAAGGATTTGTACTTGAGTGTGACATGTAAAGGATTTTACAAGCCTACTTTAATGTCAATCCTGACAGGCTCCCTGTCAGCAGTGTCAGGAAAATTAGTTTGTACTGTCTATGCTATTGATATTATAAAAAAGATTACCGATAGCGAACACACAGCATATATGGGAATGTTAATATTAGATGGTATAACTGTACTAAGCATGTATTTCGGGAGTGCATTATCAAAAATATTAAAAAGAAGGACTCTATTATTAACTACTGCAACAATAGCAATTATGTTCTTATTCCTATTATCTTTATATCTCTATTCTATAAAATTATCTTTAATAAACGAGAATCGCTATGCGTCTGTAATGTTATTGACAGCATTTTCAATAGCTGTAAGTTGTGGACCGTTGATTATGTCTATGTCTCTTTATGGAGAACTAATTCCAGTGCGATCTAGAAATTTAGCAGTATGTATTATAGCTATAGTGGGTAAAACTGTTGGAGGCACAATTTTGAAGATTTCTCCAACAATTTTTAAAACTTTTGGATTACATGGTGCATTTTTGTCTTTCGGAATAGCGTCAACCATTTGTGCATTATTAATTTACAAATATTTACCAGAGACTAAAGACAAGACTCTTCAAGAGATTGCTGAATCTATGCAAGGCAAAACAACTAAACCTGCTAAAGAAATGACCACCTTAATGACAGAGAAAAATGTCTAATGGTTTTTGCGAATGTATGTAATATATGTAATGGTATGATAATGTGATTGAAATTGATGGCCAATTAATTCTCATTTTTTATCTAAATTTGTTTTGGAAATGGTTGTGAGAAATTTGTTTAAAAGCTAATGTCCAACACACACGATTAAGAACAGACGCATTTTTTTGTATACATTTCTATGACAATTTTATGGTAATTTTAAGAACTAATTTCATAAATATATAGTAGTTCAATTACCGAATTAAATTGTAAACACGAAATTTATATTAATAATTGGGTCTACTTAATTAATTGTAACCGTTTTAATCATCTGAGGTCCACCAATTAGTTAGGCCCAACCTAGTCTGCATAACCTGTTAACATTGCAGGAAATAGTTGAATGCAATTCCTGCAAAACATCCTGAATACAAACAACCTATGTACCTATGTATAATTATAGTGGTCCTCCCGTACCTAAAGATTATCTTAAAAAATTTAGACTGAAGAAAATGTCATCTGATTTGTAAGTTTTGACGCCAGTATTGAATGTAATAATGTAAATAATATTGTTAGGCTAACTAAGTAAATTTTAAAATAGCGCACAAAATTGTATTATATATTTTTATGGAATAATATAAAACATCTTATGTTAATGTAAGAATAATTTAAGATACTTGACAAATACGATAAATATAGATTTGTAAATGTATATGAATAATTTAATCAATTAGAGATAAGTTGTAATAAATAACGTTTTTATACGAACCAATTTTTAAAGCCAATAAATTATTTGTTCGTTTCTTTCTATGCTTCAAGTAGTTTATTATTCAACGTCAACATTTTATTTAAAACAGCTGGCTAACACATGGTCGTTGTTAAATTTTATTCATCCTTTGATTAGTAAAGGGTATGTATATAAGCAGATATAGCTTAAGGTTGTTCATATGTATAATTATCAGCTCAGATATTTGAGCCTGATATCGCGATAGGCTCGCGATATCACATCGTGGACCGGAACACATAAAACAAAACGTTGGTGTCCTTGTTACACCTCTGCCTACCTCTTCTGGGAATAAGGCATGAGTTTATGTATGTATGTATGTATGTATGAAAACAAATTCTATTTACGACAATATCCATGCGGATGGATATCAATAACTAGCTACATATATATCTACTAAATGCCATGAAATCGTGCATTAATTTGTTTTTATTAGCATGCTGCATTAAACGTTTAGTGTTGATTTTTTGCCTGATGCACTTTATAACTTTTAATGTATGTTTTAGTTGTTCCGTTTTTTGCATCCATTAGTAAAGATGGGTCTTGCATAAACATTTATGTTTTTTATGAGAAAATTATTGTTCCTTACTTTTTTGAATAAAGTTGATGTTTAAATGACGTCAGTGACGACAGACGTTAATGACGAAATGTTAAAGGTCATTTCAAGTGAACAAGCCTTTGTTAAAAAATTAAATAGATGCATCGTACTACTTATAAGTATGATTTTGGAGCTCCTCTACAATTGGTCCTCTCTTTTACAATAGACAAGACCAGTTGTTTCCACAGCTATTATTGCATAGTACATTTACGTTAAACATGGATATAATATAATAATTTGGACTTTCTCATACAGGTAATCGGACAAATCATAATATGCAACTACATACATACATGCATAAACTCACGCCTTATTCCCAGAAGGGGTAGGCAGAGGTGCCAGGACACCGACATTTCGCCTTTTAAGAAAAATCCAATATCACTTTGCCCAACCCGGGATTCGAACCCGAGACCTCAACTTTGTAACCGTACCCTAGTACAACTACGCCACCGAGGCAGTCTATATGTAACTTAACAATTGTAAATGAATTTCTAAAAAAAATCGAATGTCAGAACACTCATTACACAGATACACTACAAAAGTCTAGACCAATAAGCAAATAAATAATTAATCAATTCGAAATCCCCAACCTTGGTCTAACACGGATCCAGGTCAGGTAATTCCAGATGTGTGTCGCCCAGGAAGCTGATGATAAAGTATGTGGGTCAGCCGCTTCCTGTAGTAGCCGAAGGGCGGATGTGCCTCAGCCTAGCTATTTACATACCTGTGAACTAAGTATACCTAGTTTGGTTGGCCTAATCTGACTGATCGTGTGGTTAGTAAAATGCCGCGGTTGAGTAAAATATAGGAATATGGTGCGATACAGTGGTCAGTAGAGGTAAAATAATGTTTCGATTCTAACATTATTCAATTAAAATATATTTTCTTTTGCGATGATTGGCGAAACGAGCGTGTCATTCGCTTGATGGTAAGCGATATAATTGCTTATAGACATTAGCAAAATCAAACAACAATATTAGAAAGCAATGCTCGGCATTCCAATGCGCTCGCCATACCGAGACATAAGATGTTATGTCTCAATATGACCGTTAGTTAATCTGGCTATAATGTCCTTCAAACCGGAATACAACAGTGCATTTACACTACTGTTTGGCGGGAGAAATAGAAATTGCGGTGGTACCTAACTAGAAGGCCTCTTACATGTGATAAACCTACCTCCTGTACAAAGTAAAATATAAGTGTAGGTTTAACATGCAGTTGTGTCTTATGGGTCTAGTCACTAGAATAGACTCTAGTGGCAGCTTTAAAAACTTTTTGTATCAGCCCATATATCTCCCACTGCAGGGCTCGGGTCTACTCTACATTCGAGAATATGATTGAGAGTGGATAGGCCATATAGTGCACCACGCTGGCCTAGTGCGTGTCGGCGGACTTACATACCATAGAAATTCTTATAAATCGCTATGGTATGCAGGTTTCCTCACGATGTTTTCCTTCACCGTTTTTGTGCGTGGTGATTGATTACCAACACACACATGACTCCGATAAGTCAGAGGTGTGCCCTGGGATTCAAACCCGCGACCACCGTGAACATGTAGGCAGCCGCGTCTAGTCCGTTTACCAACAGGCCACCCACGCACTTTAAAACTTTGAATTATTGAAATCTAAAGAGCGATTCCTAGGTCGGGTACTTCCCTTTGAGTCAGTTTCTACGTTGATTAAATACTATTTTCATACGTAGTTCCGTACTGAGCAACTAATTTAGTGAGTTGTAAAATATTATATTGTTAATGCTATTTTAACATTTATGCATCTATTATGTTTTACAGAATTAAAAAATTTTACTGCTACTAAAAATAATGAGAAAGTCAACTGTAGGTTAATATAGTGATCACGACTGACACAAAGTCAAACCTAAAGTGCCTCAGAAATTGCCTTGTGGTAAAACTTTACATCAGTTAAATCACTCCACGATGTCCACTTGTATATTTCCGTATTCAAATTAGATTCCAATTATAAATATTCTACAAAAAAAAAACTTGAATGGCCTTATAAATATACTCGTCAAAACAAAATAAGGGCCACCACTATTTTTCGACATTAATTCATTTTGATCAGGATTCAAGGTTATAAATTGTCTATATATAATAAAACAAACTATTATTTATGTAATAAAATTATTTTAAATTCAATTTAATTAAAAACTAATTGTATTTGTAACATTTTATATTTTATAGATCTTTTTTGAAATTTATGCCTAACATTAATATTAAAATTTTAACTAATAGGTATATAAAAAGCAGTTTTTTTTTACATTCTCATATCGGGTAAGTCTCCCTCTTTTTGAAATGCATTCTTGGAGCCTTGAAAGCAATGTCTCCACAAGATTTTTGACTCTGTTATCAGATATTTCTTTCCAACAACTTTTTAATAAGTTTATTAGCTGCTGGTAACTATGCACATCTTCTTGAGCTGCCTTAACCCATCGTTTGAATTGATCCCAGAGTTCTTCAATCGGATTCAGGTCAGGACTGTTAGCAGGCCACGCCAAAACCTGGATATTCGCTTCGTCTAGGACCGCCAAAGTTGCTCATGCTGTGTGCGATCGAGCATTGTACTGCATCAGGATGAAACCTTCAGAGGCTGATTGTGAAAATGGAATAATATGAAGTCTGACTACTCGACCGACGTAACTTTGTGTTGTCACAGTACCCTGGTTTAGAAAAACAAGGTCAGGTTTACCTTGTAAGCTAATACCGGCCCAGACCATAACATTAGGTCCACCAAATCTATCACATTCATGAATAAAAATATCTAAAAAACGATCTCCACTTCTTCTCCATACTCGTCTCTGTCTATCATCCTTAAAAAACTTCACTTTACACTCATCCATGAAGAGCACGTTACGCCATTAGTTTTTACCAAATTTCAAATGTTGACGTGCAAATCTAAACGGCTTACACGGTGAGCTTAGGTCAGTTTAGCCCGGGCTGCTGGCCTTTTTGCAAATTAGTGGTCTTCGTGCAAACGATTTCTTATTGTTTGATCGCTGACAATGGTACCCGTAGTCCGGTGTAAGCGATTTTGTAGAAGGCGAGCTGTAATATTCCGATTTCGACGTGCACAAAGTCGCACATAACGGTCTTCTTGGGCGCTGGTAGTACGAACTCTTCCTGAGCCACGACGCCGTGATACACTGCCCTTCTTTTGATATCGACTTCAAAGGTTTTGGACAGCTCTACGTGGATATCCCAGCTTTAAAGTCACGGAACGCTGAGAATTACCAGCTGAGATCATCGTTACGGCTCTAGAAGCAGTATTAGAGTCCATATGGCAACAAAATCGTGGCATTTTACAGAAAAATAAAAGAACTATACGCAAAACTACCAAAAACAACCGCAGCAGTCAATAGACCGAGGCTAAACTGAACTAACGTCAATCTCCAAAGTTTTTTTGAAACTAACCACTTAAGAATATATTGTTAAAAAAGCGTTTTAACTGCACACTTGACAACAACATCGGCTATAACTGACCGTCGTCGTTAACTCAAGCACTTAAGACCGTAAAAAATCTCATTCGAAAACACGGGGTACCAAAAATCTGTCTCAAACTGCAAAAAAATAAGTGGCCCTTATTTTGTTTTGACGAGATATATACATATTTACAAGAATGTTACAAATATATCTGATTTTAACGGATTTTAACAGGGATTTGTAAAAAATAAATAAACCAAATCCACGATTAAATTCTTAAAAAATAATTTGATTCTTAATATGAAATCCCGCATAATACCATAGGTACAGTCAGCAATATAAGTCGCTGAACACTTCACATTTTTTGATAAACTTTTTATGAATTGAAATTTGTACGTACTACTCTGTAGTCATAAAATATAACCAAGTAAAGTCATCTATGCCGAGAAGTGGCATATGATATTGAAAATAACTAAATTGCCGATCAGTATAAGCCGAGTCATTTCCTATTGTGCTACAGGTCATTCTTAATTGTTTTGTCCTTCATAACTAATTTGAATCTCAATATCAATTTAATCTTAATCTTGATTGTAGAAGTCCGTGCGTAGCAGCGGGCTGATAAGTACATAGTTAATTTGAAGCAAGCAATAGGATTAGGAAGTTGAAGTGGCAATGGGCAGGGCACATAGCGCGGAGATCTGATGACCGATGGGGTCGGAAAGTGCTCGAATGGAGGCCACGTAGCGGAAAGCGCAGCGTAGGACGTCCACCCACAAGATGGTCCGACGACCTGGTAAAGGTCGCGGGACGTCGCTGGATGCAGGCTGCCTCCAACAGGTCTCTGTGGAAATCATTGGGGGAGGCCTATGTAAATATTTTGTATATATTTTTTTAATGTCAATACTCTCAATCTCACTCGTACAGTCGATTGTAGAGGACGCCCGTGACCTGATGTGGGACGTATATAGGCTGATGCAGATGCATTTTAATATATTTCACCATTCATGAGGAATCCGAACCATAAATAAACTCTTCAAAGCCCCAGCGCAACAATGAACCGGCAACAAACTAACAGTTAATTACGCATCCAAACTGAGTAGCACCGCGACCCAGTTCCACTACCTTGAATGTCCTGGACCGTTTGTCTGTTTGTTCATTTGTGCAAATCCGTACCAACCGCGGTACGTACAAAAGTTTCACTTAACTTCTAACCTGCAGATTTGGCATAGCTGAATTTCGCCAGTTATTTTCGTTTGACACAATTACGGATGCCATTAAAAGGTACGAATAATAGAAGAGTCTAACATTCAATCATGAATAATTATTTCAATATCTAAGTTACAATCATGCTTTTTGTGGAATTTTACTGAGTTTATTTTAAACTAAGATATTTAATGAGGTCAACATAGTAATTCAGATAACAAAATAATTTTGTATAAATAAATTTTTAATTTATAATTCGCTACCAATCTTTGAGAAAACTCATACACAACCAAATTATACCCTTTTTAGTAATCAAAATTATCTTACAATTTCCACCATTTATTTTGCAACCATTGGACAAATAAACCTATCAAATAATACAGAATTTGACTCCTAACTTATAGAAGTAGTTCATGAATTTGAAAACACAGCTATAGAACATCAGAGAGCAACCGCATGGATTTACAAAAGGTCGCAAAATCTGACCAAAACCGCTGCAACGCGGCGCCTCGATCGATACCGTTTTAATAAAGACCGCTACAGAGTAATGCGACGTTAAATGCTGCTTCAAGTTACAAGCTGATGGCGGATGCAAGTGCAAAATTAATGTTGGAATAAAAAGAGGTCACCTCCTAACAACAAATGATGAAGTCTTCAAAACGTTATACGTTATAAATAAATGAAAAAATAATGATAAAATTCGCAGCTTATGCCTGCGAGATTCAGCAAACGGCAGTAATGCAATTTATGGTAGCAGAGTACTATTGTAGCTCAGTCAATGCCTGAGAATAAAGGTTTATCTTTAACCCACAATGAAAGGAAAAAAAATATAGGATGATGAGAATTAAATTATGATCAGCTTTAGTCATTATTATTATATTAGGACTATTAAATTAATTTTCCATGTTGTCCTCACATTATATGAACCAAAATATTTCTAAAACAGCCAAACTCGTAGAGGCCATGGAAATAGGCCTTATTCCACTACACGTCCACAACCTTAATAAAATCGTCCTTCAGAAGAAATATTTCATCATAGTTAATTATAGTGTGCCGAAACGTAGAATTAAACCGGGTTTTCATTAATTCGGCGTTTTGGAATAATTCAAAAATTGTGTACCTCCTTACGCCCAAATAAGAAGTAAAAAATTACAATAGCAATATAAAGCTATAATTTAAACCTGAATTTGAGACGCAGATTCATCAAAATTAAAAATATCCGCGCTCACAACATTCATTCTGGCAGGAACAATTATTATTAACTCAGAGAAATCACAAATATTAAAAAAAGAACGAACATATTATATTCTCTATTCACTTATCACATGCACCCCACCTCAACATCGTTCGAGGACACAAATCGCACATCGCTTTTCAATTACCGTTTCATATTTAAGCCAATTTGTTTGAAAAAAGACAACGATCCGTTGAAAAGCAATTTTAGGTAATACGAACAGTTATATAAAAAATAGGGGAATTGGTTACTTCAAGTTCTTTTATATTTCGAGCTTATTTTATATTTGTAGAGAAGGGCAATTATCTATTTCAAGTGCTTTTAGATTTCAATCTTATTTTATATTTGTTGGTTAGACGCCGGCTGTGAAACGAGAGGCCGCGGGTTCGATCCCCGCATTGAAAAAATACCTATTTGTTCTGGGTCTGGTTGTCTGTGAGACCGAAAAGTCTCTTTTACCTGATACCTGACACAAGACTCGATTCTAGTTTGGGGTTAGAACGATGTATGACAATGTTAAGTGTATTTATTTTTACTTGAAATATAATTTAAGGTCCTGGGATATGGACTGCTTTATTGAGGATTTTGAACTTCTTCATGCCTCTGCCCTACGATAGGAAATTGCAATTACAGTACTGACATTACCACAAGGTTATCTTAACAGTTCAAGGTAAGGTATGTTTGTTTGGGTGCTTAAGATACGGCCTTCGTAATCAAACAACAAATACTAATGCAGAAGTAAATACTTCATAAGGAGAAGCATTGATCCATGCGCAGTGGCTCGATAGCGGTTGATATATAAATAAGATTCTTGAGTTACATACATATTCCTGACTTCACACTGATATCGAATGTTGAATCTTAGACATCAGAAACTCTCTCGTAGAGTTTTCTATCTCCTAAAAACACCCAGACAGGAAACAAATGTGGATCACACAAATAGTCTTGGTGCAGGGATCGAACCTACCTTTAGTTTCACAGCCGTTTAACCAACTGCTCCACGGAGGCTGTTGACGAAAGAACTTGAGATCAATGACGTGCGACCGGTAAGGCCTTCACTGACAATAGGTTTCTTTCAGCTGAAATTATTACCTACTTAAATCTAAACGAAATGACCGATCAAAGAATTTACAAAAAAAACAAATCGGCCCATCCTCAAGACGAGGGGAAACATAATTTACCATTAGTATCTACCGTAAAATTACATTATACCCTGAATATTACCACAATTTAAAAAGGGAGATATCAAAAACTTCCTGTCAACAAACATCGAAGCAATAACGGAACTGTAAATAAAACTTTAAATTAATTTCCTGAAACAAAAACAAAATATCTATTCATAGATCTTTTCAATTGTTAAAACAAAGCAGGACAGTGACTCTTAAGTTTAACGACCGCCTCACCGCCCTACACCACTTGCCACTATTTAACTTTAAATTTATTTTTGGCTTAATATTTATTGGATCGCTAATTAAACGATACGCCACTCAAGAATTTTGCTTTTTTTAAGCAAATTATGGAAATTCGTGGTTTGGTGTGTTGAGATAGCTGTTCAGTGTTCAGTAATTGTCAATTGATAATGACAGTAATACAATAGGGTATTTTACCATAAAAGGAAAAAATCTAAAAATGTGTTAATGCAATATAATAAGCATAGATCAGTTGGAGAACGTCAGTTTTAGATCTTAAAATACTGAAATCTTTTTTTAAATTCAATACAAAATAATCTGGTTTTTTAATCTGTTCGAAACAACATGAAATGTAGCCGCCATGTTAATGACGTCAAATTGCTTGGTAAACTTTGTCAGTACCAGTGACACCGGCAGTGTCACTCAGTGTTATTTGTTATCACAGTTTGTCATCCTCCGATTTCAGTATTACTAATAAAGTATATAAGTTAATATAATATAAGTTTAACGTTAACGTAATTATAATATACTTTCTACCATGGAAGCCGATTTCGTAGAGGGAAACACCACAAATTTAGCGATAGTAAGCTCTATAATGGTCGGTAAATTCTTTGCCGCGAATGCTGATTTTTGTTCTGCTGAGTTACGAAATGTTAAAACATCGATGTAAGTATCTAATGCATTATCTTAATTTAATGCATTAACTTAAATTTGAAAAATAATATTTGATGGCGATAAGGCATGCTCTAAATTTCATACATAAACACTTACGTCGTACACAAACACTTATTCGTAAACATACAAATAACATAACCACATTTGTTTACCAGTCGATATGACGACATGACCATAGACCAAAAATGTCGTCCATTGCATAATTGTTTTTGTGAAATTACGCGCGAATTTTAAAAACGTAAAATTTAAATGTAGTTTAAAGGTACTTAATAAACTCAAAAAAAAAAAAATTTTTTTAGTGGTTTATTAGCACGTCAGGATATAATTGGGATACTTTTCAAAAATTGCCGTAATACCCTATTAGGAATGTATCAGAAACCATACGTTTTTATTTACATCGTGGGCGAATGAGCCTCTTTTTCTTGTTTTTCACCAATGACAACAACAATTGATCTGCCATATCTAGTTGATGACTTATAAGTGCAAACAAAGCACTATTTTTAATCTGGCTTAAAGCAATACAGGTCATAGAAACTTGAGGAATTCCAAGTCAAGGAGGTTTAACTTCAGTTGTAAATAATAAATAAACCGAACAGTCACACACATAGTCCTAACCTCACGTTAAGATCAAATAAGTCTTGTTTCATAGGAATCAGGAACTACGAGAGACTTTTCGGTCTCATAAAAACCCAGACCCGAGACAAATACCTGTGGTTCACACAAATATTTTTTTGATGCAAGGATCGAACCCTCGGCCTGTTTCACAGCCGGCGTCAAACCGAGCCACGATAGTAAAATACTGTATAATGCACCATAGAAATCAGATTTAAACGGACAGGATTTGATTATTAAATGGGGGTAATATTAGGTAGTGTACATACATGCATCCCACGCATTATCTACGAGAATGACAAGGTTACATGATAATTATTGCCTGAACTCTGAAGCTAAGCATGACGCCTGCCCATTAATAAGAGCAACACCACACTCAGCAATTTTGCTACTAAACATTGCCTGGCACTCGGCTGTGCTCATCGCCCCGAAAGATTACGTAGGAGTCTCCCAATGTCCATTAATTAGTCACTAATTGCAATGTCCTTCAAACCAGAAAGTGTTTATGCACTGACAACGAAAATAGACAAAGCTGTACCTAATTAAACTGTTCCTCACATAAATGCACCTACAGCTAATTCGAATTAGATTTTTTAAATGACGATAAAATGCAAGACAGATATCTTTCTCTTTTTTTTCAGCCACAGGAAATCCTCCGCAGGACTTAATCTTCCTCTAAGACTCGCCACATCAAAGCGGATAAATAAATAATAAAAAACAACACGTAAACGCAAGCCCACCCGCAAACGGCCAGCATGGTGGACTGTGCGTACGGTCTAACGCCTCTCAATCTTATTCTCGATTATAGAGGAGACCCGTGCTCTGCAGTAGCGCGAATATGAAAATGCAAATGCATCTCTAGAACCGCCCTCTTTAATTTGAGACCAAATGTGAACATTTAATATCAAATTTAAAAGAATATCAACATTTATAGTACTAAAGAGCAAAAGACGAAGTATCAATATCAATGAACCCGCATTAAAACCGTTGTAACAAAGACATCGACAGAGGAAGTTCGGTCGTCCACCCGAAATATGCAAACTTCAGTTACAATGAACTGGGGAAACCAGGGCGGTACTAATTCCTGATAACAGGAAGGTTTAGAATTAAAATACATTCCGTTTATTAATTTAATGGTAACAATAATATAGACAATCGTCTCATTCAATGAGAGTGGGAAATGGAAATAGGCTGTTTACACCGGGATCCTGGGTTATTTTAGAATTGAATTTTAATTACAGCCTAAATTCAAGCTTTCATATTGAGATGAGACACGTATAAAATAAAACTTGAATAAAATATTCATTCAAGTTTCTTTAGTTTGCAGAATTATGCGTTATTAAACTATACTATAACGATTACGAATGAATTAAAATACTTTAAAATTATTATTTTACGCGTCACACCACAGATCAAAAATCATTTTTATATCAAACTTAATTATGTGAAAATATTTAATCCCATAATAATGTATCCTGTGAGTATACTGTTGTATCCAATATCACTGCCCAACCCGGGATTCGAACCCGAGACCTCAGCTTTGTAACCGTACCCTAGTACGAGTACAACTACGCCACCGAGGCATTACTTTCTAATATAATCATCATTATTACATTTGGTAATGAAATTAGCGTATTCATAATATTTTTCTACAATGTGATATTTTATTTTTGCACACTGAAAAACTCGTCATGTGTTTGTCGCCTATTAGGTTCAATTTCCATGACCCCAGGTTCGGCCGCGAAATAGTTATGTATATAAATTACCCATCTCTATTCAAATTACACTACATTTATCACCAGATAAGTAGAAGTCACTTTGTTTCACCAGTATTCAAATCATCAGAATACTACGTGAACAGGAACAAATTATGTCTATGTTAACGGAAATGTATGTAATCCGTCATTGTATACAATTCCTAGGAAATCTATGTAATTCCTGAAATCGCCCGGAAATGTGTTAAATAAATTGCATTAGACACATTTCCTAGGAAATCTATACATTTCCTAAATAGTAATCGGAAATGTAAGATATTTAAGATATCAAGGGTTAAGCGGGGATAGCGGAGCGAGGGAAGGGTATTGCATCATCCGATAGTAAAAGGTCAATGCGTGTAGATTAGGTTAGGTTTTTTAAATTTTTTTTTTAATTGCTTTTAAGACGAGACGAGCATGCCGTTCGCCCGATGGTAAGCGATGCGACCGCTCATGAACAGTAGCAAAACCAAACAACACCTTGAATTACAAAGCAATGCTTGACATTCCACTGCGCTCGCCATCCTGAGACATATAGATGTTTAGTCTCAATATGTCCAGTAGTTACTCTGGCTACAATGTCCTTCAATCCGAAACACAACAGTGCATTTAAACTGTTGTTTGACGGGAATAGACATTGCGGTGGTAGGTCCACCCAGGTAGCCTCTCACATATGAGAGACCTACCACCAGTAAAGTGGTAGGTTAGGTAGGTTAGGTTAGTTATATAGAAAAAATAAAATATATAATATAAATCCTATAATAGTTAAGTATTATAGAATTTAACGCTATGATTGTTACCTGTGATAAAAAATATTACTCTCATTTGAACAACGTGTTTTATTACAGAAACCATTATTCTTATACATTTCCTATTACGATATTGGAATTTTATACAATGCCTAGGAAATGTATACATTTCCCAGGATATGTATGTATAAAATAATTATTGAAAGAATATTTTATACATTTCCTAAATAGCTTCGGAATAGGCGTGACGACAGTATCAAAATATCAAATATTTTATGATGTTAGGGGGAAAAACATATTAGAAGGGTTTAAAACGATGTTTTAGTTTTAATCCAGAATTGGAGATTAACAAGATTTTCAATAAAATAAAAGTACAAAATATAGCAATCGGCGATTTTGACAGAAACGCTAGTCACGACGCATGACGTCACGCCTATGTAAACCTGCCGTAAACATTACTAATTTCTTTAGAAATGTGGAATGTAAACTTTACCGGAACCACTTATAGACTTTAGAATTCATTTTTATCAAACGAAATATCTTTTGTTTCGTTAACTTTCTTCGCTGCGCATAGACATAATGACATGTTTACCTAGTGGTGACGTTATAACGGACGCCATGACACCTACTAGCTTTTTCTGTGCACTATTGAAAGATTATTAGAAAAATGGCTTAAAACTGTGTTAAACCTTTGTTAATTCTTGAAATATAGATTATTTCGTATATAATAAATGTGTATCTATATTATAAAACATAATTTTAAAATAATTCGTCATGCCTATTGTATACATTTTCTAGGAGCTGTATACAATTCCTATACTTCATACATTTCCGGTCAAATCAAATCAAATCAAAATATTCTTTATTCAAATAGTCTTTCACAAGATCTTTTGAATCGTCTTTTTCTGCTACCACCGCTTCGGAACGTGTTGTAGCTGTGAAGAAGAAGCGGCGCAAGAAACTCCCTCAGCAACACGAACTGTCTCCTTTTTTCTTTCTTTTTCTTTTGTTTTTTTTTTTTTCTAAAAAATCACTTAAAATCAAGCCTAATACCTCACTCACCACTTCAGTAACAGGTCACTGTGGATATCATTGGGGGAGGCCTATGTTCCTTTGGCTGATGGGTGATGATGGATACTTAAGTCCTCACATTACCTTAACCCAACTAAATCAATACAAATAAACTGTTTCAATATATTTCAATCTTTCTTCTTATGTACGTACTATGTACATGCGAACTCAAACATCCGGCGCGAAGGACGCGCGCAGTCGTAGAATCCAAGTAATATGCTTCCTAAGCTTATTTGAATAATAATCAATTGAATATATAACATTTTACACTGTATGCAAATATGAGATAAAGCTTTAAAGTGGTTGTTGGATATATTTTTAATCGGGTATCGACAACCAAATAATGAAATTAAATTGGTTTATTAATAATGTAAGCAATTAAATTGCTCTATGAAAATCAATACACACACATTACCACGTAATCTTTTACAAAATAATTTATAATATTATTTTACAAATTAAATGTATTTAAATTTTAGTTGTCTTATTATTTATAACTATTTTATTAAAGAAACACATTATATACTTTAACCAATCAAATCAATATGTTGGAGATAACCCATGATAGTAGCCAATACAATTTAGTTGTATTATCTCGTTTCCATCAAAGTATAATGTAATAACTTGCTCAGTATACAAATATAACGACAAATTGATTATTCAAATCGCAGTATTGGTTTCCAGTCATCTGCCTATCCTCACCTGTGCCTATATATCTAGACACTTTTTTTATTGTGATGTATGGCGAGACGAACGAGCCATTCGCCTAACGACATCGATTGTAATCGATACGACCGTTCATAGACGGTAGCAAAACCAAACAACACGTAAATTACATAGCATTGCTTGGCATTTCACTACATCCGCCATTCTGACTACAAGATGTAGTCTCAATATGTCTAGTAGTTACTCTGGCCACAATGCCTTTCAAAGCGAACACATTGCCATTACAGCTCCGTTTGCGGGAGGAATAGACATTGCGGTGGTACCTAATATCTACCCAAGCGTCCTGCCATATATGAGATACCTACCACTAGTATCACCTGTGGATGGTCAATTTGAATTACCCTGACTCCTATGTTTCTTCCAATTACTTTATAAGAGCCCAATAAAAACCCAAAGGAACCGTATCGCTTTTTAAACCATCTATCCTGACCTATCCCTTTACATCATTAGTTCCCACAGTAGAGAATGTTCCCGAGTTACCCTTGGCATTAGCCGGGAGCGCTCGGTAACTCGTATCGATTAACTGCGACAGGGGGCGGGGTGCATCGTGCACCGCCCTTGAACTGCTTTCGGCTGCACCGAAACTGGGTCAAATCGTATCATTAGGCTTTGTCCTTTGTAGGCTGGCAGATATGCCTTTAAAGCTGTTAAACTTATTGATTGGATTGAGGAATGAGTTTTGGGAATAGGAACTTTTAATACCAATTTTGGCAGTCAAATGTCAATAGGAGTTTCGGTGTTTCATTAACTGGGTATATCAGTACTATTTTAGGTGAAATGTTGTGAGATGGTTTAATAAAGATGGGAAGCTAGATAAATGCACTTTCAACAGGTTGGTGAGGTAATCTTTTCTGGAGGCTGTGTGCAATAGTGGACGTTCTAAGCTGGAGATCGTGAAAATGATGATTCCGTACACTACAGTGTCTGCCTACCTGCTAGAATTAGAGAATCACCATTTACTTCTAACAAACGTCTTCATGCCAACGAAAGTTCAATGAACAAATATTCACAATTACTTATTTGAAATTGAGAGACACTATTCAAATTTTGTCTATTTTAAGAGTTCATGTCATTTGTGCTCAGTGCTGTAATTTGAAATTTATTTTTGCTGAATTCTTATTTTACTTCTAATTAATTGTAGATTATTTGGCAGTAGACAATTGATTATGTGAAATGATTTTTTAGTAGCACCTTTTCTATTTACTTGGCAAAATTCCCACAAATCTTTTCACAATTTAATTATAATGAGAAACAACAAAAGCATACAGGAGACAAGAGCACTGACCCTGACAAATAAATGATCAGTTCACAGCAGAAATGCGATGTAAAACAAATATTCTCATCACGAAATGCAAATACAACAATAAACTCGCAACAATTCTGTTTGATTCCCAAAATACTTCCAGCCAAATCCAATAGATTTCAAAACAAATAAGAATCAAAGACAATTCCTTTAATTCTAATTGTGAATCTTCTGGATCAAGACAATAGGACTGATATACATTAATCCATTCACAATTGTAAAGGCTTCTATTGAACCCCGCAGTGAAAGGCCGATTCAATAATCGAATGGGATTGAAAATCAACTCCACACACTGACTTAATAGCTTCTTGTCTGCACAAACGTTTTAATTGAAACGTAGTTAAAGGTAGATAAGCTATCGGAATCAGAATGCAAGGGATTCAGAAGTTACAATGTTTAGAGCATTGGAATTAATCTGATTGTTAATCTAAACTTTGGAGCAACGAACTTTGAATTCAACATTTTAGGATCTAAAGTTAGCACTTAGCAATTAATCAAGACTTTTATAGGTGCGATTAAATTCACTTTGCACAAAAATATCCATTTAAATTTTCTTTCATATGTTTCAAAAACCAAGCAGAAATATTCAGATAAAACAATAGTCTTGTAAATAATATTCCGGATTAAAGCAAATAAATGATTCGGCTGCAACGTCAGTCATACTTCAAATTAAATCATTTATACGTCTAAAACAACACCCAGACAGTATATATTTTATTCAATATTTCACTTAGGTTGTTTGGCTAGATTTTCACCCCAAAGACGTAAGACTTCAACGAATAATTTGAAATATCTACGTAAACTTAAATATAAGAAAGATAATCATGAGCGGACATGACTAGAAATTATAGCAAGCATATACTCCACTTTTTTAAACTTAGTTTTTTTTTTAATTTTATTCATCCAATTGAGATTAGGCACCCAAAACAACTTATACTTCTCCTACTGTTCTCTAAAATTACAACCAATTTCACTATCAAATGACTTGCATGCTCAATCACTACCTGTAGTCATCTTTACTAGGCAACATCAGTATCGGTAACATCAACAGTGCTTATGATTTCCTTTATTATTATTTTTTTAAATGACATGAATGCGTCAATCGGCATTGGCAGTAATAGGAGACTGTCCCGCCCTAACACCCACCACTGTAACTCCTGTGAGCCAGGATCAACAGTGGCACGCAAAGTAATGACACCGAGCATTGAAGCTCGGCGAGTCTCCGGGAATGTCTAACTTGTCTTTAACCCGCAACGAAATTAATCAGAAAGTTAAATTAATAGGAGGAGTTGGAAATAAATTATTGTCCACTTCCCTCCGTGCAAAGCGGGTGACAAAACATTGAACTGAAGAGGTAAATAACCTCGCAAAAAGACTTTTACAGCCGGAGAAGCTAGCTGTAAAGCACCACGGATCAAATTACTATTACATTTAAATGGCATTGGCAGTAATAGTCTCATTGACGTAGAACTAGTTGCCACAAGAATTAAAAAAGTCATCTTTAACCAATAAATAACAGTACACAAGAGTCACTATAGCCCATGTAAATAAACAGTGAGTTAATTATGTGTGTAACGAGCTGAATGTGTATTAGTATCGATACTCGATAGTGGATGCAACAGGAGCGCATCTGGGCATAGGCCTTGAACTGGCGATTTTGGGTCAAATGCCGGCCAAGGTCGCGGCCTCACTGCGCCGCGCACTACACCTGTCTTGTTCCAACGCTTTGTTTTTACGCCGAAAAGAAACAAATTCATTTTTAATATTGTATTTTTATTTCTAAATGTGTATTTAATTTTGTGAAAATTATTTTTATTTTTGTAGCTGATGTTTTTTTCACCGCTAATGGGTTTGATTTTAAAGAATTTTTGTGTTTTTTTTTTAAACTAAAATAAACAATTAATTTATAATTCAAATTGGGCGGAATTATTGAAACGCCTATTTAATTTAATATATATAAATATTTACTCTCAAGATACAATTACAAAACAATTACATTTCAACTCGATCCATGAAATAAGGAAACTCATATATTGTTTACACTATAATAATTACATAAGTATCAATCATTTTTTTATTTAAATACACGACATAAAATAACAAATTAATAAATACATTTAAAAAAATAAATCTCTTGTTGTTTATTATGTCGGACGCAGCCGTCTCGCAGCGGGCGGCCCTGACCTATCCGAGTATTGGGCCAGGGAATGCCGGCTGCATCGGAGTATCAATTGTGCACGATTTACGAGCCGATCGCCTCAAGGTACACATTGTGGGCTTATAGCTTCATAGTGCCGTGATTTATTTATAATTAGAAGTCGTTAACACATAAATAAATAATTTAAAAATAGTGGGGAATTTGGAAGGAAATTCGTTGATAAACCACGTTGGAAAAATGTCGATTCGCCACTCACGAGTTCGTATTGACGAGCCGACAAAATAGTGGCGACCAGTGATTAATTGTTGGCCTTATTTCGATTGCACTGCACTTATCAGTAATACTACACTTATCAGTAGTACTGATTACCTGATATGAGACTAAAAAACTAAAAAAAGGTATAAATGAGAAATTACTACCTCATATGCTCGATAGAAAGCTAGTATAAAACGAAACGTATTTCTTTAAAAGGGATTACCGCCTAGCTGGCATTGCTGCAAAAATACTTCAAAGCTGCAATAAAACGGCTGTGAAATTGTTTTGTATCATTCAAACTCCGAGAATCAGTACAAAAATTGGCACAGAACTTGTTTGTACGAGTTATCCCGGAAATTAACTTTTATTCGCACTATCATAGAGAGCATTCAGGGAAACAACTTATATTAAATTCTGGAAATTTGATTCCATTCCGAACCTATTAAATGTGCACGGGGTAGTAAATATTATAATGATGTACCTACTACGTAGCACCTGCTCGGAAATATGCAATTTCCTTTGAAACTAGTGGCGTTCTATTAAATAGCGTCTAGTAAATACAGAGCAGTGAGCGAACTAAACAACTATGTTGTCAGTTGCAAGCAAAACCACCCGTCGACCCGTAAACCTCATTAGGAACAATAAAACGTTCAAATTTTAAATTTCCTGAACAGAATTCGATTCGAATTTTAAATACATTCGAAAATCGTTTAAATTGTCTTTATTAATTCTTTATACAATCAAATAAAATAAATCTTTGATATAATTTAGAAAAAAGCTTTTTTAATTGTATTTACCTCTGAATAAATAAAACCGCCTTGCCATCCGTCAAGTGAAGTCTAAGACGGCCTTCTGTTCTTAACAGATTACCTGATAATGCCTCAGCCCTGGAAATCCTCGGCAAATAAAACTGTTGGAATAAAGCCTATACCTCGTTGCACTGCCCTTGCACCAGTGACCTAAAAACCGTGCGGCCTGACGGTTTCACGGACATTTGGATTCCTTTTGGACAATTATTGCTAAGAACATATGCGTGACAGGATCTTCACGCATTATTGAGTGGAGCTGACAGAAACATATATAAAACTACAATTGACTTGTTAATATTTTTTAATGGAATTTAAGTTTTGTCTAGGTAATTGGATCTGCGTAAAAGTTTAAAAGCATTCTAGGTACAATAAAAGCTTTTTTTATCTCAATAGTAGATAGATTTTTTTCCCTATAAAGCAAATACTGGTATGTAATTTTACGTCGATGTACTGAAATTTTCACCCCACAAATTAAAAACGACCAAATTATTCGGGACTCAAATTAACTTTATAGAAAATAAATATTATACAGGCAGTTTTAAAGTACAAGCCAAGGCTTCTTGTTTTTCTAGAAGCCCAAGACCGTATAGACGAATGACCTGGCTTAGGTCGTAAGACATTGGATGTAAGCGGCGCGAGGTTAATTACGGCTTATACTCATACATCATAGGCTTTTTATTATTTGAATGATAATTTTATATGAAACAAGATATGCTTGTCGTTTTGTGGATATTAAAGCTCTGTTAATTCAGTGCGATCTTGAGTTCGATTACCAGCTCAGGCAAAGTACTTTAAAACAATTCTAAAAATATTTACAAACTTTCGTATTTATAACATTGCTAGGATATATTTTTCTCATAATGATTATATTATTTGTAAAACAAGTGACCTATCAACTTTATGGGAATTGTAAAGTAAATGATTTCAATCACGCCGCTAAATGATGGATCTTATCAGATTAGTCAGATATGCATTCGCATTAATAAATCTCAAATAAGAATACTAAAGAATGTATTTTGTTTTTATAAATGTAAACAATAAGATTTAGTATAAAGATAAATAATAATACTACACTCGAACAACATATCCAGGTGCTCTCGACGCGCTGTTGGGTTAAGAGCCTACCTCGAAAAATATTCGTAGCGTTTTGGGGCGTGGTTTACGAAAGTTGCCGTATCACGTCGCGGCACTGCGCTACTGGCGCACATTCCCCGATTAAATATTATCTACTGGTATTATTAATATTAGTAATAACGAATTAATGTAGACCTATGTATATTTATAATACGTATGATTCTGACAATGTGCCTATATATTGTTTATCATACTTTTGTATTGATAAAAAAAATCAATTACAATCTACGTGTTAAAACACGAACTTTAAACTATTACTTTACGAAAACCTCAAAAACATTTACAATAATATCTGTATAAATACCTACAAGATACCAATTGTTTTGCCGGTCACTCACTCTACTATACTATTTCCATTCGTTTATTTTATTTTTGACACATCGAGTACTGAATCAAATAGTGATGGCCTGATGCGTTATCGAATCAATTTTTTATAACAAACGATTTTATTTTTGAACAAGTTTTAATCGATTTAATACATATTTTATTTTTTGCTCCATGCATTGTTTTATAAAACTTCAGGGATATTTAAGTTACTTGATTTAATAATTATATTAAAATAAACCATTTACTCATGTTAAGTTAATATTCTTATCACTTCCGTCGGCAATAGTAATGTTGTTAAAAACAAATTGTGAAACGGCAACACTGGGCAGACAGGTGACGCGCGCCGCCATTTTGTGGTCACTCACAACGAGACGCCCGCGCCCGTGCTAGTGTTTTCCGTTCGCTGAATTTTAATTCACAGTTTTCATACGTCGAGTTGAGTATTTATATTCCTCCGTATTGTTTTACCCGTGAATTCCTACATTTGGTTGAATTGAGAACATCGTACCTGCCTTCATCACTTTCAAAATGCCTAAAGGAAAGGTGCTTAAAGGACAAACAAGGGAGTTTGTGTTGCGACTTCATGAGTACTTTGAAAGGGAAAGCCGTAATGGTGGACCTCTTATACCAGTGACTCAAATCAGAGACCGTGTTTCAGCAGCATTAGGTATTACTGCTCCAACAGTTTCAAAAATAATTAAAGAAGGCTACGGCAGTAGTGGCATGGAACAAAACAAGCCATCTACACCTAAGAAAAAACGTCAGCCCTTTAAAGTGACAGCAATTGACAGTTTTGATGGTGATGCTATTCGTCGTCATATATACGATTATTACCAAAGAAAAGAGATTCCTACTTTACATAACCTAGTACAATCTCTGAAAACTAGTGGCTTGTTCCGTGGTCAAAAGTCTTCTTTGGCGAAGGTATTGAATAGGATTGGATTCCAATACAAAAAATGTGACAAAAGAAAAATATTGATGGAACGCAATGATGTTGCTTTGTATCGATGCGAATTTTTAAGACAAGCTAAAAAAATAGAAGACTGGTCGAATGTTGTTTTCACCGATGAAACTTGGCTCAATGCGAATCACACGGTATCAAAAACTTGGACTGACAACACTGCTAGCTCCTCGACCGCAGTGCCAATGGGAAAAGGTGAAAGAATTATAATTTGTCATGCAGGAACCGCAAAAGGATTTGTGCAAGATGCTATGTTAGCTTTTAAATCAAAGAAAACAGGGGATTACCACGAAGAAATGAATTCCGAAGTATATGAAAAATGGTTTCGGGAAATGTTATTGTCACTCGAACAGCCATCAACAATATTTATAGATAATGCGTCCTATCACTCTCGGCAAATTAACAAAATGCCAACGCAAGCCAGTAAAAAAAAAGAAATAATAAACTGGCTCCGTAACAATGGCGAGGAGGTGGACGAGTCCCTATTAAAAGTAGAGTTACTTAAAATATTAAAAATGAGGAAGCAGCCTAAACGATACGTTATAGATGAAATGGCTGCAGAACATGGGCACACCGTCCTTAGAATTCCTCCATATCATTGCCAGTATAATGCCATAGAGCTAATATGGGCGCAAGTGAAAGGATATGCTGCGAGAATAAATACAACTCCTCCTTTCACCGCAAACAAAATGCTGGAGTTGCTTAAAAATGCGTGTGAAAATGTGACGCCTCATAACTGGGCGAGTGTCGTAGATAAGACGAAGAAAGAAATAATGTCTGATTGGGATCGCGATGTCGCATTTGACAACTTACCCATGCACTCATTAATAATTAGTGTTACTGGGGATACGAGTGACGACGACGCCGATTCCGACGAAACAGACGATTGTTTATAAATAAAAATATTAACAAATTACCTTTTAGTTGTTTTAATTATTTAATGCTTAAAGTACTATGAATTCCAACATGGTTTAACTGTTTATTACAAGTAGGTACTAAACATTTATTTTCGTTGTAATCATTGTAATTATTTTAAATTAAACTCTTATTAAAAGTCACTTCAATACGTATACCTTTATTCATATTAATTAATTTGCAGCAAATACATTCGATCCTAATATTGGGTACTATATTACGTTTAACTGTTTTCATTAGCATTTTAATGTAATTTTATTTCAAATGATTCCGATTGATTGATTCTATTCAAAATCGTTTTTGTTATCTGTGGTCATTCGTTACGAATGGCACAACTCTAAGTGGGCGTTACCCGTCAAGAAAGTATCTACTTTTATTTCAAAATATTGTTCTACTGTAATGTCGTACTTTATAGGCGTGAACTGTCAAAAATAAAATAAACGAATGGAAACGGTATAGTGTGAAGCGCTAATCGCCTAGGCGCCCTTTGATAAATGCCGCCAAAGGCATTGCACCTAGCGATGATTTATTTGTTTCTACTTCATTTGACCTGTGATTTGACCACTGACTTTCGCCTATAAAACAACGTCATTCTTAGTTCTGCTGTTTTGTGATTTTTGACTTACGATACAACTGTAAAATTAACAAAAATTTGTGAAATAAATTTGAATTTTGTAATAACAACCAAACTAAACTGACTAGGTATTCCTGAAGTATGTACACAGAGCGGAAACGATAAGTAATTACATTAGATTATTGTTTAAATTCCACATAAAATAATTATTATTGATTTTCGAACTGTGCGGTCACACCGGCGCTCACGCTCTTATTTGCTATGCGCTTGGCGCGAGAATGACGGCGATCACACCCGCCCGTTCCAGTTTGAACCTTCTTTTCAACCAAATAGGGATCATTTTTGTTTAACAATGTTTCTTTTATTTACGCTAGACAAATTTTTCGGCGAAATTATTTGATATCAATTACAATTATTTTGCTTTTGTTATATTAGTATAGGATCCCGCCATACATCGACCTTCACCGAGATGTTTATTTGATGAAACCTATTTTATATGCAATTTAATATGTCAATAAATATATTGTATATGGGTTGCCTTGCAAATTTCAGTCCAGAATACGATTAATTAATTATTAAAAAAAAAATATTTTTTACACATTTCACCTGTTTGATTATTAAACAAATTCTATACCAATCGAAAGTATGAAACCCATAGAATATGTAAACGTTAGGTTGCCTATTTTTTTCCGGTCACAACCCTCAGGTTTCAGATTCAGAAAGCAGTATTGCTCAACACGGCATCCATAGTAAGTAGGATCTTTACATTAGGATCCTAACTACCATTGGTCCTCGCAGTTCACCACCGAAAGGTAATATCTTTTTATATTTTGTTAATTATATATAAAAAAGTAAAAAGGCATGAAATAAATAAAGACACCCAAACAGTCACATACATTGTGCTGACTCCACACTAATCGAGTCTTGTGTCGTGGGTATCAGAAACTATGAGAGACTTTTTAACCTCACAAACACCCAGACCCGAAACAAATTATTTGTGTGTGGATCGTACAAATATCTCTCACACTTTTGAACCCGCGGCCTCTTGTTTGACAGCCCGTTTCTAACCAATTGTGCCACGGAAGCTGTCAATAAAGAGACATACTATATTTATGTATAATTAATATGATATACCCTAAGTATTTACTTCAGTGCGATGAAGTAATTAGGAAAATAAAAACACAAACTTAACCACACAAAGCGATTAGAAAATAGAAATACTTCAATACTGTGAATACATTTTAGTTATTTAATGATCCAATAATGAATGTCAATCTTCATTTTATAAATTCAGTTACTGAATAGAAGATTAGCGTAATAACATCGTATTCAATTACATTGATAATTTTATCAATATTTCCAGAAATCCTTTGAATTATCTTAAGGATTAAGGTCAGATCAATAGGGGACCAATCCAAATTGTTTTACTGCTGCAAAGAAAACCGAAGTGAAGTGACAGATTCGCAGTCGCGTTTGGTACATTTTTTCATCGCTTTCCTTCCCATTTATTTCACATTTTGTGAGGCTCGCAAGCTTGCTACAATCTAGATCAGTGGTTCTTAACTGATCCGTGGAAGCATTCCAAGTGGTCCACGTAGCCATCTTAAGGCCCTGCTTAAAATAATTTTAGGCATGTTTTATTCATGGATAGATTTAAATAGCCTTCATTAATTTATATTCCCGCGCTGTTTTAACATACAACCAAACCAACAAACTGAGTGGTTAGACAGTCAAATGGTCCCTTCATGAATAAAAGGTTAAAAACCAATGATCTAGATATAAAGATGTTAATGGAAAGCGGTAATGATTTGTCATAATAGGTGAAAAAAAAATGTTGGTATACAATAAACAAGATAGGACACGATATAAAATATACAGCCGTATCGCCATGAGCGATCCCATCCTAGCAAACTAATCTACACATTTTACGCTCAGTGGCTGTAGCAGTTTCATAATTTGACTAAGATTGTTTATGAGAAGCGTCGTAAACAAGGGAACAATCCGTATGTCCTTCAACTTCGATATAAATAAGATTTGTATAGTGTATACGTTTTTCCAAGAGATTTGGTAAGGGCATTTCATGGACTTGTTATTTCCGCTCCAGTTACGACTCTTAGTCCTGCCCAATTTATATTTAACTGCCGCTACTTCATCTCAAGGACTTTAATAAAGATTGCATTATTGTTGTTTGTTCTCCAAATTGATATCTTTTTTTAGGGCATTCTTACAATGCTGGAGATAAATTCCAAGTTAGTTGTTTAGAGTGTGACTGAATTTATACACACGGTGTGTGTTCTTTTATTACAATGAATGGCAAGATGAGCATCCCGTTAGCCTGATGGTAAGCGATACGACCACTCATGCTCAGTAGCAAAACCAAACAAAACCTTGAATTACAAAACAATGCTTGGCATTCCTGAGACATAAGATGTTAAGTCTCAATACGTACCAGTAATTACTTCGGCTACAATTTTCTTCAAACCGGAACACAACAGTGCGATAACACTGCTGTCTGACGGAGGAAATGGACCTACCCAGGCAGCCGCTCACATATGAGAGACCTACAACCATCATGTGCAACGTAATATTTTGTTTGAATACCTAAAAGTCTAGAACACACGTTCGTTTTTCAATGAGTTACACGATACAATACAAATATGTAGGCAGAAGAGACGGGAATGTTATTGTATACTAACTGCTGTAATGCATGGATCATGAATCATGGATCATGAGCTTGGATCATTATCATCGATCATCATGGATTCGCCCAAGTTAAAAAGTATTTCGGGAACAAAAGTGTTCTATAGTCTTCCTCAACAAATATATTAATCAAACACTAAAATAATATTTGAATTCCAACCTATAGTTCCTAAGATTAGCGCGTTTAAACAAACAAACCCTTTGGCTTTGGTATATTAGTATAGATTCCACGTATGTGATGGAATAACCTAAAAACTTACAAAAAATGTATTGCTCACAACACAACATTCACAGCCTACGCGCGCTTTTACTAGAGCAATGACTTGAGTAAACAAACTTGTATGTAAAAATAATCCCTTGTATCGGCAATATCCATACCAATAGGATGAATCAAAATGCGTAAACGGATGTCGAGTAGGCCGAAAAAAGTGGCGTAGAGGAAATATAGAGAATACTAGCAATCCAGTATTTTCTGATACTTTTTTTGATATTTTTTTGGGTCCTAGAATGTTCTATATCAACGTGTATTATATTCTACAAAATATGCTTGATTACAACACAGTCTATATGAGGTTTCTTATTTGAGGAATTTTCTTGAATTTCAACGCTAACATATACTGATATTACATTTCTCTAGAATTCTCGTTGATGTGGGCGATATAAGGGTGAATATACAAAAATTGGGTAACTCGCTGTCATCAGCCAATATATACAAAGTCTTATTATATTTTATTGAAATAACAACTTATTTTAAAACAATGAAAAGTCCTTTATATGGTCACCCAATTTCACTTATTCATTTTAAATACAAGTTAATAAAAAAACAAAATGAATACTTAAAATGTCAGTCCTTTGGCATGTCACAATCCCGAAAACCAACAATCAAGTGACTATCTATTAAACATTATCATTGATTTAAGAAAACTTACTAATTTACTACAATCTGTGATGAACATAGTATTATATACTACAACTTTCATAATGCAATGTTCTCCAATTTATTTAAAAAAAAATAAGAAACTTTGTGTTTGTTTTCATCCGTCAGTCCGTTGTGTGTTCTTTAAATTTGAAATTCTCGCCATATATCACCGAGTCAAGGTCAAATCCCTGTTTATGTATTAATGTTGGTAATGAAGTTAGTTGCGGACAGCACAATTTGACGGCCGCCATAACTGTACGAGTTCTTGGGTTGTGTTTGTCTTCTATACACATGCAAAGCCAGTCAAAATTTCAGTCCCGTGGTGGGTCGTTATTTTCTTGTTAATCTGAGGTTTATTATCATTTATACATAATTAACTATGATTTGTTAAAATGTAGTTTGTTGATATTCGAAATTATCAAAAAAAACATTAGTTCTGATTATAACCTCAAATTATGTCTTTTTCGTCAATCCGCTGGCGTCAGTCCTTTGTCAGGTATCGCGCTAGAGGATTGAATTGTCTCCATAGTACTGCTTTTTGTTGTTGTTTTAGAGCACTTTTATCTTAATTGCTACCGTGTATAAGCATTTCTATTTTATATTTCAGTTTAGAATATCATACGGCACACTAAAAGCAATTTGACCAGGGAAGAAGATTAGAAAAAAAAGAGAAGCCGAAAAGGCTCGCTTGGCCAGAATTAAAAGTGCCCCATTAAATTAGCGGAATACAAAAAAAAACAAAAACTTCAGTACTTAAGGAAATAACTAAAATTTTTAATAAAAACCTACTTCAAAACAAAAAACCACTAAAAACCAAAAAATAATAAAATATTAAGTTACGCATATATTTTGATTTGTTGGCTAGTCAAGTCATTAAGCAAATTAATCAACATGCACAAGTACAATGAAATAAATATTATTTTTTGCTTTGCAGTGGTACTTATTATTTTAATATTTTTTGTGGATTTTGTTTTGAAGTCGGTTTTTATTTTTTTATAAAATATTTTAGTTATTTGTATATTTTTAGTGTTGATAGGCATTTCAATGAAGAAGAGTTGGTCCCACAAGGAATATGTTCTTTCCGATGACAATGAAATCGCTAAAATCAGTTAAAGCTGCCGAAGATATTGGTATTTACGTTTATTTTAATTTTATAATTATTTTTAATTGTTACTAAGTGATTTGAATACTTAAAAGACATGTGCCATTATTAAAACTAAGAGATTTGTACTAATTCTTATTAAATTTCATTATAATTCTTAGAAAATTGTGTACTTTATCAGTACTATGTTAGCCTCGTCAGTCCCCTGGCAGTCAAATTCAGAAAATTTTAAATATCTCATAATTTACTTAAAAAAGTGACTGGCCCGATTTGGAACAATATAATCATTAGATTTGTCATCATATGCACCCGAATTTGTTATAATTTGATTTAATTATTATAGTAAACAAAATATCCTCAAAAGTTACCCAACTTTTGTATAATCACCCATAATTCTCATGCAGTACATGCAATTTCTAGAAATTATATTCCTGACTACTCTAAATCGCACTCTGAAATGTAGAGGAGGCTTTCGCCCTGCAGTGGGACGTATGTGGGCTGATACAGTACAATAAAGTATATTTCTCGAATTATTACAATAACATATTAAAATACCTAATTGAGTTTCATACAACGGTTAAATAATATTAAATTAAGTCGTAAAGTATTCATTACAAACATTTTTCTATGATTTACGAAGTTGTTTTACAGCAACGTAAATTATAATGAATCTTGTCCTTAGTTTTCATATTTCGAATTCCTACAATTATCACTAGTCATTTAGATTTAAGACATCCTATATCTTACAACCCTTTTAGTATAACAAGCTCGGAAGTTATTAGTTCTTCTACCATTAGTAACTATCCATGCGTTTCATATTCATTGTCTTTATAGATGTTCATACTCGAATATTTTCAGTTCCTATTTGTTACATGAGCACAGATTCCAATTTAGCATAGGTAATCTTTGTAGTAGGGTCCGCCAACCCGCACTAGGCCAGCGTGGTGGACTATATGGCCTAACCACTCTCAATCGTACTCTCGATTGTAGAGTAAGCCCGTGCCCTGCAGTGGGACGTTGTATATGGGCTGATACGAATCTTTGTAGTTATTACAATCTCCCAACCACATTATATAGTGCAATTCATTATCTCGAATTAATGTGTCAGCTTAATTATATAAAAAAACTAGCGGCCCGGCCCAGCTTCGCCCGGGTACAAATAGATTTCTGTACAATATGTATGTATTATTATTATACATATAAACCTTCCTATATAGGCACGCTGCCGCCGCCCCGGCCGGCCAATACCGCCGCAAGCGCTACGTCCCGCAATTTTAAATCTGTAATATCTTCGAAAATATTTATTTAAATTGTAAAGGACCATATAGATCTATATTAAATCAACAATGTATTTAACCTATTTAATTGGATAAGGATTAATGCTGTATTGGTTAAAATCGCTTCGAAAATTAGCTATTATTTGTCGTAAAAAGTAAATGACAATTTTTTTTTATTGTGGGATATTTATAAGAGATAGACATATACCATCGCGGAGTTTTCTGTAGACCTTTTCAATGTGTACAAATATATAGTACATTATTTAGATAAATCTCGTAGGGTTCAGCCTGCGTTTGCAATGTAAGCGGAAAAAAATTGATAATTAACGACATCACATTAGAAACCTCAAAAATAACAATATTTCTCCACTATTTAATGGATGTTATTATACATGTAAACCTTTCTATTGAATAACTCTATCTATTAAAAAAAAACGCATCAAAATCCGTTGCGTAGTTTTAAAGATTTAAGCAAACAAGGGGATATAGGGACAGAGAAAGCGACTTTGTTTTATACTATGTAGTGATATCTTGAAATTAGGGCAACTCTGTCGACTCTTGCATTTGTTTAAAAGAACGCCGAGCTTCTGTATCAGCCCACATACGTCCCACTGCAGGGTACCGGCCTACTCTACAATCGTGAGTACGATTGAGAGTGGCTAGGCCATATAGAACGCGGGGCTTGACAAAACTAAATAACACAAAAATAAATCCCACTCGTAATTAGAAAGGTCGAGACGTGATAGTACATTTTCATGTATTAAGTCCGTGTAATAATGTCCGTGTAATAATGTCCGTATATAATGTATAAATTTCGACAAAGCGCAAATATTTCAACTCGAAAAACATAGGCCACTTGCTTTCCCCAGAAAACGATGGTAAGGTAATTAATTATAAGTAACTTTGTTAGATCCCGACGATTGACTTGCACCTTTACTGCAAGAATGAGCGTTAGAAACAGGAAATAAAATCAGATTAGCTAGATTTTTTAAATAAATATCGTCAAACTCGGTACGAATTTGATCTTCTTGTTTGTAATCGACGTCATCGATAACCTAGAATCTCCAAATAAACGCTCTCAAAGCTTCCAATAACTTTTGTAACGCAGATAATTGTACACTGAATAAATTCAAACCAACACGATATATATCCTCTGCAACTTCTAGAAGTTTCTATAAAATGGTTGAGGGCCAAGATATTTTTGCTCCGTAGTTCAGGCAACAAACCCTGAACACAAACAATATACACTCGCTAACTTTGATACACGCATTTTTGATTTAGCAACACGAACCGAACTATACGATATCATAAATTATATTCGTAACGAATATATTAACTAAATTATAATTGTATATTAAATCGATTCAATAAGGCAGTTATTACAATCATTATCAAAATATTGTAATAATTGCCTACCCTTTCACGAATGGAAGTACACACTACACACTGTACGCGTCATTACGAATTATTATAGCGTAAGAGTTTGAAAATACAAATATAATAATACAAATATAATACATAGAATAAATAATTTTAATTAAAAAAACCGACTTCAAAGTGCCACTTCAAGGAAATACCTAATCTATTTTATTGTCTAGTTACTAGTACACATTGATTATTTTTTGTTGACTTGACTAGCCAACAAATATTAAATACGTAATATTTTGAGGGCGGGTCGCCAAGTGAATCCGTGTTACATAAAACGAAATGAATTTGTTCGGATCGAAACCAAACGATAGGTATTGTTGAAAATTCAAAATATACTAAATTGTAATGTATTATGCAAACATTTTATGCCTTCCTGGAACGACCGATTGAAATGTTAATTAAGTTTTAACATTTGCAATGGCGGGTATCGTAATGTTTCGAACCAAGTTTATTGCAACAAAATAACTCAGAATCAACGTTCGAAATAGCGAATTAACTATGTACTTGCTATTCCTGGATTTCGGCACTATAATATGTACCGGGATGATGCACAGGTCACCAAAATGTACTTTGCGTGATTGAGACAAAATATGTAAAATGTACTTACATTTGCCGCGCTGAAGATCTGCCTGATGAATAGTACTCGGTTCCAGGATACACTCTTATAAAGAATTTCCAAGATGTTCCGTCTCGCCTTTTGCCTATTATGATCGAATTACGAACGCCACAAGTGATATTTCTTTGGCAACCGCGTACGCGCCGCCGGCGCGGCGCTGGTTTTCGGTTTTCGTTGTTGCGTTCGCGGACCGCAGCGATATTCGAGCGTCATCCGCGTGAGGGCGCTAGTTTCGCGACGCGTGATTGGTGCGTCGATTACAAAGTGCCGCGGCGGTAATGGTGGATTGGCTCGTTGACGGTATCGCGCGTTTGAAGTTTTCTTTTTATACTACTCTCCATTTTACACAAAATATGATAATATGCCATCACGCATACAAAAGAATATTATTTTAAGATTAAAACGGTTATGAAACAATTAATTTGATCGCAATTTATGGTTTTCTGACTTATCGACGCGACGCGACGTTTTTACAACTTCCGGTTTCATAGCCACGTATGCACTGAAGTATCACAAATATAAGAACTACCTTTATTGTAACAATATAAGAATTTAAACTGATAATAATAAAAAATATTCCGACAAATTGAGAAATTTTTTTTGAAGCCGGTTAAAATGGCATGAAAAGGAAACGTATTTTTATCTTTGTTGAATGTCCTTGGGAATTAACAATTAACGCAGGCTTAGTGTATTTATAAATTATTACATAGAGGGCATTGACGTAAAATATATGGACGGGGCGAAGAGTACGAAAAGTGTTGTCACGAAAGTGGTCCGCGGACCAGTGCAGCGGTTGTGACGTCACAGCGCACCGGTCTGTAAGTCTTCGACAAATGCCTAATTGTATCGTGCGTGGCTGCAATAAAGATGACCGAAAGTCCACAAAAAAAAAGATACCATTTGTTATAACCGCTAAGTAAAAAATATATAACTCAAGTCAATAAACTTTTATTTTAGCATTATTGAAAAACGATTTAATGGCCGCCATTGACGTAAAAATCCAACAGATGGCGCGATTTGCACAGGCATCTTTTTGACGTACCCAATGTACTGAAGGGCCTATCCTTAGTTTTTAAATCAATGATAGAGGGAGCGCTGATACTTCTAAAACGAAGATAAAAACGATGGTGCTGGGCTACTTTTTTCTGTCTTCCTATTAGTTGATATTTGACAGGTTGTCCAACATGTACGAATTACTCGAAAAAAGAAAAATAATCATAAATAATTTAGGGTTATTTAATTCAACTCGAACTTGTTTTAAAAGGATGAACGCCTATACCTATATACCTTCGGTTATCAAAGAATTTTATAGCAATTTATTTGTAAATAAGTGCATGGTGGCCTGGTGGTAAACGGACTAGACGCGGCTGCCAAGTGCCAACATGTTCACAGTGGTCGCGGGTGCGAATCCCAGGGCACACCACTGACTATTCGGAGTCACGTGTGTATTGATAGTCAATCACAACGCACTAAAACGGTGAAGGAAAACATCGTGAGGAAACCTGCATGCCATAGCGATTTATAAGAATTCCTACGGAATATAAGTCCGCCAACCCGCACTAGGCCAGCGTGGTTGACTATATGGCCTAACCACTCTCAATCGTACTCTCGATTGTAGAGGAGGCCCGTGCCCTGCAGTGGGACGTATATGAGCTGATACAGATACATATATTGGTAAATAATTAGTTACTTTTTCATTACGAACAAGAAACCATCTACGTTTTTGAAGACGCGAATGTATGACAGCGTTCCCTCTATATTATAAGAACACAGGCTTACTTAGATGTTTTTACTTTTTTGCAGCTCATTAGCTGAATAGTTACTCACTAAGTCAGCTGATGTGGTGCCTTGTCTACAGTTTGTAACATACTCAGGCACAAAGTTATAAAAATGACCAAACTAAGCCGCGTCTGGTCCGTTACCAAAAATACCACACAATACTGAAATGTCGAATAATAATAAGCCAAATGCTGATACTAATTCTCTGCAAAAGATTTATGGAGACTTAAACTTCATTTGCAAACTGGAAGTTGGAAAATAAAAATCAGCTGAATTTTAGAAGCTCGACGTCGTTCTGTTTTATTTGATGTCGCATTAACCACTGCGGTTTATGTTCAAAACATTCTGAAATATTACATTCTAGACTTTGTTTGAGTAAATGCATTTCGTGATTGTTACTTTAGAGTGGAATGGTTTGTTTACGAACCGCGAATTTAATGTAAAAAAGAATGTAATTTTACAAGATATTATTTTTACTTTGTTGTAACTATTAGATTGTATTTTATTTTAATTGCTATGCATTGCAAGACGGGCATGCCATTCGCCTGATGATAAGCGATACGACCGCTCATGAACAATAGCAAAACCAAACACATTGAATTGCAAAGCAATGCTTGGCATTCCACTGCGCTCGCCATCCTGAGACATAAGATGTGAAGTCTCAAATTGTCTCAATTAAATATTGTATCAGCCCATATACGTCCCACTGCAGGGCACGGGCCTACTCTACAATCGAGAATACGATTGAGAGTGGTTAGGCCATATAGTCCACCACGCTGGCCTAGTGCGGGTTGGCAATTAAATATGGATCTGATTTATTTGTATAATATCCCAAACAACGTCAAAAAGGCAAAATTAGATTAATGAGTATTGTATGATTGTATTTTTGGTTTAGGTTGCAGGGAGTCACTGGATGCAGGCCGGTTCCAACAGGTCGATGTGGAGACCCTTTTGGGAGGTCTGTGTTCAGCAGCGGACTTTCTGTGGCTGAGATTATGGTGATGATGTATTTTTCTTATATACTAACAGCTTAATGTTCGAGAAGCCTTTGATAATTTAAACTTTTCAAGTATACTCATATAATATTCTTTTAGAACATTAACAATATTCTATTTATAATATTTCTTGTCTGTTTATATCCATGCCACACTTTGTGCGAAAAAACGAGACTTTACCACTCTAAAGCGAAATAAATCCAACACAAATAATACGATTTAAAAGTGTTGCCACACTAAATCCTTTAGCCACAAGGGGCAATGAATAGAGGCCGGGGGTTTATTCTCTTCAATGCTGAGAAATCCAATTTTTGAGCTTAAAGTGGCGTGCACTTAGGAGGAAAATTTCATTAAGTTGAAAACGCACTGAAATGAATTTTAGCAAACATTATTTCGGATGTGTCGTATATATAATTGCATTAATGCACATACGCTTGCCTCAAGATAATGGTAGAATAAAAGTTATTTTTGTGTACGAACTTAATTCTGCCATTTCTCTTAAACGTGCAATAAGTGAGTGCATTTTGAATCGGTGGTATTATGTATTTACGTTTCTAAACCTTGTTCAAATCAAGAATATATTGAATAATATTTTTTTTCAGTAATATCATACAAACATTACTTGTTTTTATTGTAAACAGTACACTGTTTACAATTCGGAAACAAATTTATTGGGAGGAAAAAACCAACACTCACTGTGGGTCAACTGTTATTTTGTCCTTCTAAAGTGATTATTGTTTCGACAGGTTATTTATCAAAATAGATATATATTTAAAATTTTATAATAATAATGAAAAGGATACACAAATATTTTATGATACGAGTTATAATGAATCCTCAAATCCCTTCATAGGTTATCGGTGTGAATAAAACTATGAAATCAAGAAGCCTTTCATTAATAGCTAATTACGACTAAGTTATTTTTGAAGTCCTACAAGATCGCTCAGTCTTACATAACTTCATTGTTTTATTAGCCGCAGTAAAAACATGTTTACCTCGGCTTTCCAACGCGCCTACACTTTTATTTACAAGTTATTTACACGCTCTTGCTATTTTGCTAAGATTATTAAATCAGGCGCTGTTATTATTACCAAAGTGAGAGATTTTATAATTTCATACACAGAATTATAGAGCTTAAACGTTCCTAAATCCTTATATTAGAGAATAGTTTAAGCCTGAAAATGAAAATGAACCTCTAGATAACTATTTTTCGATAAGTTTCCTTGGAAACCTTCCAAAAGTTAGATAAGTACTTATTTTTAATTCTTTACGTGTCGCATTTGATTCTGAGTTACAGGAGTTGCATTAGGGTAAGTGTGCGAGAGATAATGTCTAAGTTATATTATAAGTACGCAGTATGGCCAATGCTCAATAAATTAAGCCTCAGTAAGTGCGAATAATATTACATTAATATTCCAGTCATTGCTCCAGCTAAACAGCAACGCTAGAGTTGTTTGGTCGTTCTTCTCATTTTATCGGTTCAATAAAGACTTTTCAATTTCATAAAGGCTTTGATTTGTAAACATCAAGGTCCCAAGTTTGATTTTCAGATGGCGAGTGGATAATTTTTTTTTTAATGAGTAGGCTAGTGTTTTATTTCTTTTATTATTGTTTATATAGAAAGGTAACGTTATGCATAATCATAATCAGATATTTTTAAAATCTGATAAGTAATAAGCTATTTACATATATTATGTATATAAAAGTTGGCGGTAGGAGTAATAGAAAAGGATGCAACATGCACGTCGTGGCGTCATTTTCCATAAGCGTGCGAAAGAGACAACGAGTGTCCCCATTGTACTATTAAAAATATTGAATCGTTTATCGTTTTACAACCAATTTTGATGCTGTTCAAATTCATGTTTTTGTTAACAAAAATTTTAGGAACCATTACATACTGTTTAATATCAAAACTTGAATACAGAACCCTATTAACGATTATATTATAGAGTATTGTATAGTGACTGGCATTAATATATTGTGAGGGACTCGTCATACTATTACATATGAGTATACAGGGTATATCAAGACTGCTACCGAAAACGAAGCCGGGTGGTAGTTTAAGCGACTTCAGACATAATGCAACAGAAAAAGTTGCAAAAAAAGTGATTTATTTTTTTCCTTTGACCATATTTTTGTGTGGTAAATACATTTTTTCCTAAAATAATAGTGTATATGTTATGGGCCAAGTGATTAATGCAGGCAGTATTCACAATGCCCGGGCAGTATGAATATGGCCGAGCCATATTGGGCCAAGTGATTAATTACAATCTAAAATCACCTATTTATCACATTGCCAGGACATTATGAATATGGCTACATGATGATCGGGCAGTGTGATTAATAGGTGATTTTTTACGTGGTGCGCTGCCGCATTGTCGCATCTGCGATGGGCTCATGAATTAGAAAGGTTGAATTGATCTGCTTATGTTTAGTTGCTTTTTAACGTCCGAAACATTATCTTCAGAAAAAAATCGTGTACCCACTTTATGGATCAGTTAGGTCGACTGTGCCCCAAAACCGACTCTGAACACCCCGACTTCACGTAGTCTTTTGGCTACCGACCCTAGAGTGTTTATAAAAAGCCGGAGGCGCGGAGGGAGAGCAGCCCCCGCCCGCTGTAACGAAGGATAGGCAACCGTGCGAGCCGTAGCGGCTGAGGCTGGTCGCCGGAGGCGACCAGCAAGCCGAAGCTGCGGAGGTGAGCATGGTTGCCTATCTTTTGTTACGCAAGGGCGAAGGGGCTGAACTTCCCGTAGCGCCGGAGACGATGCAGAAGCTAATTTGTATTGACAACAAGTGTTTTAAGGGTTAGGTTGCTATAATAGATATTTCTCAGGAATGGTGCGTTACCTTTTCATGGGAGTGGTACCCGGGGAGGTGCGACACTCCCTCCACTCCTCCCAACCCACCCCCTCGTGCTGCCTTATTCTAAATTCTACTACTTCGGCTCATTGTTTTGATTTTGATTCGCTTTACATCACTCTGCCCAATAGGCACTTGGCATTATTCATAATGCCCGGGCAATGTGATAAATTGATTGATTATAATCACATTGCCCGCTCTTATTGGGCATTATTCATATTGCCCGGGCATGATGAATAATGCCCGATTAATCACTTGGCCCATAACATATACACTTTTATTTATAAATAATCTAAGGTATAAAAGAGTTTAAACTATTATTTTAGCAAAAACTATGGATTTACCACCCAAAAATGGCGATATTTAAAAAATTATAAAAAAAAAATGTCGCGTTTCTTTGCGAAATTTTTAGTTGCATTGTGTTTGTAGGCACTAAAACTACCACCCGGCTTCGTTTTCGGTAGCAGTCTTGAGATACCCAGTATAATATATACGGTATCTGCTTATCCTTTAGGTGATACAGATAGAAGGTTTTGTTGGTGTTTTTGTATGTAAATAGCCACTAATTATTTGAATTTGTCCTTTATTGTTTTTTTTTAACAATAGAATAGACTGGATTATAATAAAATTATATTTCATAATGAAACAATGGTGGATAATTTTTACATTCAGTTTATTTAGTTTTACGTACAGTATTGTTTTGTTGCGTCTTAATAATATTGAAGTTGTAAATTAACAACAATTGTAACGTCATAAATTACACAAAACATAAGAATTACAAATTAAACAATTTACGGCTAATCGTCAAATAAAATAAATAGATACATTTTCAAAACACCAAAGATTGAGGCATACAAATAATTTTTTTTTTTTTATATAAATACATGCATTAGGGACATGGTATCTATTATTGGACAAATATTAAGATTTACAATGCAATCTTCTTATTTTAAAGTTATTTCAAGACTGGTAGAGAAACCATTTAAATTTTAAATAACAATATAATATTTCGACCTCTAATTATCCCTCTTCTCACATAACATAGCGAATATATCCATTAAGCTTGTTTTTTTTTTAAGTTTCCTGAATTTAAAATCCGAACATTCATGATTCTTAGACTGTCAATGTTTTACAAAATCATCAAGTTATTATTGTCATTATGTTATTAATTTATGTCTGATATTATTTGTGCAATTCATTAACAGTCCAGTCTTCATTTTACAATATTTCAGACAAAATGTTGCAACGCTAAAAAACAAAATAATAAATATTTTTGACACATTTTTAATACAAAAATATGTATGTAATACGAAATCAATTTAATAATGAAGTAAATTGTTCTACAAGTTCAGTGTTCATATGCTCCTAATAAGCATTCTATTAAAGCGCTCATCTAAAAAATCTTACAAAAATGAAATAAAAGGCTTTTTTTCTCTCAATTATTTCAATAAAATGTTTATTTCGCTGCTTTGCTCGTGTAAATATTATAAAATATGTTGAAATAGAAAACGCATTTAATAAATTCTATTATTCTATTTAAAATAAATTAACATTATTATGTTTTCACAGCTGACTGAATTTGTGCTTGTGAATATTAAATCAAACGCATTTACTAAATTACACCTATAAAATAATTACTTCATAATATAAATTATAATTGTTAGAAATGTTATAATATAATTTTATATTTTTTAATGTTGTAAAGGTATCGATAGCTTAATTCATTTCCAAAGTCAAAATCAAAATCATTCTACAAAAACGTCGCGGTTTTTTTCTATCAAAAAGAAAACAGGCTTATATAAATAAATAATAACTAACATCAAACCCATACAAGAATGTTACAAATTATTACCACCTATAATTACTACAAATAATGTTTCGAAATATGGGAAAGGGAATTTCAAATTCGTATACATTTAATTTTCTGTAAACCAATCCAATTGCATGAATATCGATTACAATATAACACAAAAACACCAAAAATATAAAATTAAATAAGAAACTATGGACTATAAAATAAACAAAACAAGTTCTTTGATATATATTTGAATTAAATAATCAGAGATCCTAAATCAATCAGAACAGAGTCATATTGGCAAGACCGAAATTCTGAAGAGTTATAAATGCTCTTGAAATATGCTGAGTTATTAGTTAGCCCTATTTTCAAATAAAACCTTTTTTCTTGTTATAGGAAATGGATACTTGCAGATGGTTCCGAAATAATATTTCGATATAAAAATACCATAGTTTTTGTATTTCTATGATACTTAAATTCCGCCAACCCGGACCAGGCCAGCGTGGTGCACTATATGGCCAAACCACTCTCTACAGTACTCTCAATTGGCCCTTGACCTGCAGTGGAACGTATCTGAGCGGTTAAAAAAAAATATAGCTTTGAATGTTTTAGGATCTTTCTCTAAAAGCAAAGTATAAAAAAAGGTGATTGAATATTTTGATATGTTGGAAAAATTGTACGGGTACGTTAAATTGTAGTGTTCCTTGAATATGTATGAAAATTGCTTCTGTTCACAGTAGGAAACAGTTTAATAAGTTAATATTATAAATTATCACGAAAAACATTTAATAATTAGATTTATATTTAATGATTTTCGTGATGTAATTTTATTTTTACTAGAAAGCTCGCTGGAAGGCTGTCACGAAAACGTCTTATTAATATTGAATACAAAATGATTTTATGTTATTTTATAGCCATAATATTACACATCTTTTACTATTTATCGCTTCATCTGCTAGTTTGCTTCCAATTCCATCGTAAATAAATAATCAATGATAAATAATGTATATGGACCATAAAATAATGTTAGTTGTAACTTACGTGTGGGAAATCAATAGAGCGAAAGGGAAGATAGTGTAGCTACGTAGGGGTGAAAGAGACAAAAAAAGAAATATGTGTCACCGTTTTCTAATACACACATTTTCTTCACAGTGTTTCTTTTTCCTAGTAAAATTATTAATTAGCACCCATAAGATTGAGAGTGGTTAGACCATATAATTCATACCACTCTCAATCGTACTCTCGAATCTCTCATCGTAGGAAGCCCGCTCCCTGCACTGGGACGTATACGGACTTATACAGTACCAATAAGACTACAGACGACGACCACTTAAAGCGGTATAAAATCGCTCGAGAACACATCCAAAAGTTTGCTTTGGAAACCCTATGCCTATGTTTTGCAGTGGCCTTCCTACAACTGAAGACAGAAGGAGAGAGAGAATAGCTAAAAAATAAAGAATTACGATATCTGAGCCTGTGTAAACATGAAACTCCATTGGTGTACTGAATTAGTATCGTTTCGTTTCCCTTTGTTACATTGAACTTTTCTGTTTACATGTAAGGTGGATGACCGAGGACTTTGTCATTGATATCTTTATAATACCAACTTTCAATACTCGTTTCGGGAGCCCAAATATAGAAAAAGAAATTGAAAGAATTGTAAGTATTTTCTTTTGCGAAGTAATCTTGTTGTAAAGTTCATACGCCGTTTGATAATTATGACTTTTGTTGTGACGGGATTCATAAGGTATTTGTTCGACAAAAGAACAATTGCTTTTATGTAAATATATGGACTTATTTTCGTTTGGAAATAAACTTACAATTTTATGACTAAATTATTTTTGATAAATCAATGAATATTAAGTATATATAACCAGTTATTTAAAAACAGTGATGAATTTTCAAATAAAAAATAATCAATATCGTTTCGTTCCCGTAACAGCCATCCAGCGTCTAGAAATTAACTAACATTGCTTTAACACTTCAAATTACTATATATCATATATTACACATTTACATATACAAATTCATTGAACAGCTATACTACAAGCCCCGAATGCTCTATATACTACATATTAAAATCCTTACGGGATGTAACTATCGTAACATCAAACTTTATATTGTGTTATTTCATAGGATTATAAGAATAATTACGAAAATGTTAGTTTTAATGTCTAAAATCAGGTCTCACATTGTTACAACTATATTGCATGTTTGGGTAAAACCATATTTGTGAGACGAGTGAGCAAAAATCTACTTTAATCCTTCCGAAATAAAGTGCATTTTAAAGCTTCGGTCAGTCATACCACAAAAAAGTTTTACACAAACAGCAAAACATTACATCTAAGACACCAAACACAGCAAAGTAACAACAGCGATATAATACAGATATGCGTATATTTCACACGAAAAAAAATTAATTACCTACCCCTAAACATTTACATTTATTTACAAACGTGAAAACTGCAGTAAGAAACCCCCACGAACTTTGTAGAAATTTTTATATATTTTTAATATGAAACAATATTTATTCAAATTTACGAAAATGTTAGATTATCACCCATATATTTGTAATATACAATATTATGATACATATACGCTTTTCCATTATGGAACATGTCTTAGTACATACACTAATATTAGAAAATTGTCAACAGTGTCATGTGAAAAAACTAATTTAAATGAAAACGTTAAAATATCTACCAAAAATCCACTACAAATAAACTTCTAATAAAATATTTGTAAAACTACTAGGTCAATAAGCATATAAAAGATTTATACTAATAAAAACAATTTCACTAAAAGACATTTTCCTAAAACTGCTCGACCGATTTTGATGCAGCTCCCGAATAGGGCTGCCAGCAGTTTAAATAAAAGCGGGAGACAATTTAAACTATGTTTAATATATTTTCAAACTAAGTATTCTAGGGCTAATGCAAGAATATATTATATTTCCTACCAGGATACACTCAATTTCTCTAAAGGAAAAACGGAGAAATAAAAATAGATAACACGTAATTAATGTAAAACATTAAGCTAAGTATAAAGCGTTAGGTATACAAAAATAGTCGAATTCAAAATCCTTTTTCCCTATCACACAAACGATCCTTTTGAAGGAGTTTCACGCAATTCATATCAGTCTTGCAAGCGTCGACTATGTCATAGATAGGACTACATCTAAATGAATTTAAAAGTCAATTTTTGGGTTTTTTGGGCAAACAATAATATTGTCAGGGGCTTAGTGAACCATTGAATCTTAATATTTTATTTTAATATTATAGGTGAGAAATGAGCTAATGCCTGAGGATAATTGAGAATTATTGAGAATTTTGACCCTTGAAACACGAAAGTAAAACTATTATTTGAAGTTGCTTTTCAACAAAAAAAAAATAAAACTGTTAAATGATTACCTTAGAATATTTAGAAGCAATGGAAACAAGAAGAATCAGCAGCTATTATTTAAATTTCTTAAAAGTAGAAATAAATTGTGTTTGTGATCCACTTAGCCACCCACGTCGCTCAAACAAAGAAGGGATAAAAATAATAGAAACTACTCACTTTCAACATCCATACCAGACATTCCGAATTGTAGAAAAATATTTTATATCCATTAAAAACAATAAATTCGCTATATCCTATGCGTGCTTTAACTCGTCTAGTATAACATGAGAATTTATACCTTATGTATATATTTGAGATAAACATATATACAACATGTAGTTACACGTACATAATCTATGGTTTACATTACATAAATATTTTATATTTTTTGTGCATCTTTAGCGGCATGGCCCGTGCCTAAGGCTTCGGCCTATTTTCACGAGGGATCGGTAAAAATAAATCATTTGTGCCATCTTTTTGTGCTTTATTGGACCTTTTTTACCGACCTCCCCATAGAAATGGTATTGCCATTGCAATATCTACTTTAAATCTAATACTAAAATGATCAAATTAATAAATTAGGAATTCCATAACAAAAATAAAACAAAACACCAGCATTATATGCTAGTTAATAGAAATTTCACATCTACTGACGGAGACATAACATGATAAGTTAATATTGCCTGCGGTTATTAATATTAAAATATCGATTATATGTCATACAACAAATACTATTTCTAAAAAAAGGAAATGTTTTTTTATAGATTTTTTGGGGGGTGGGATGTTACTCTATATAAATATATTTTAGGTAAATACCAAGTGTTGTACACATTCAAATATTAACTCTACAAAAAAGTGGCAAAGACCAAACCCACTATTTCAATTGCTTAAACTCTATATCATGTATTCATCTTTGTACTGTATTACCACATATCCATGACAATAATATATAATATCCTTTTTATTTTTATTATCGTTTTTTATATCAAAATATTAATTTAAAAGTACAAAAACTTTAAGAGACTATGATTCGTAGTGGAAAAATATTTTATTTATTCACAAAAAAGGCTGAAGGTTGAACCAAACACGAAGAGGTCGAAAATAAGCAATGTTCTTTTACAATTATTTGTGCTCAATGTGCGTTTTGCTTCTGCTTCTAAATTACTGTCAGTGTAAAATAAAATCTCCTTACAACATGTTAATCCGACTTACGTATAAAAGTTAATTTTAAATCCTACATGCCGTTAAAAATTCTCAATCGGCGTCGAAAACGTCGATTTTGAACGCCGATTGAATTACACTCATGAATGATTCACGACATCAAAATGTACAAAATTAAATTATACAAAAACATCTTAAAACCTCAGATATGCTGTGTTCCGTGGCCCTCAGCTGACCAGATTGCGCGGTTCGCGGCTTAGTCGTGCACCAAGTTGCCTCCTTCAGTGATTTACACTCCCGTGTGGTTGAATATGAAGGAGACGGCGTTCTTGTCAACTGGCGGCGACCTCCTCGTGATAGATGGGTTATTGTTGTTGTTGTAATGCCAGGACTTTCTCGTCGAAGTGCTGGAGGACTGAAGTGCAATGGTCTCATAATACCGCAGCCTTCCACAGCATTTTCTACTCTTGATGATCGCCACGAAGCCCTTCCGGTATTTCTTGTTGAAAAAAGCATATAAAATGGGATTTATGCATGAATTCGAGGCCCCCAGCCACTGAGCTAAGGGAGTGACGACAGGGAAAATATCCTCCTCCCACTTTTGGATGGGACCGCCAAGTTTTATTCTAGCAAAGATAAGGTAAAGGGGGAACCAGGATAGTACAAACAGGATGACAACAGCTACCAGCATTTTGACAACTTTAACTTTGGACTTCTGCTGCATTCGCTCCATTTGGGCGTCCTGTGTGTCGGTAGGGATTGACCGCCTCCACACCTTGATCCAAATTAAAATATAGCACATAGTTATGAGAACCATAGGGAGAATGTAGCAGAAGATGAGATTGCCGATGACGAAGTACAGCACCTCGCTGAGGGGATTCGGCCAGACGTCAAGGCAGAGGCGAACGTTAGGGTTGTCTTCGAAGACCACGACAAGGTCAAAGAAGAACACCCATGGCGTGGTGACGAGGACTGCGAAGATCCAGATGAAGACGATCATCATTCTTGCGCGGCGTTTGGTGATCTGCAGCTTGAGCGGCCACCAGATCGCGAGGAATCTGTAAAGAAATACTTACATTAGAAAGCTGATAGATGTTTGAAACTACATCTCTTAAATATAGGTACGTATTAGAAAGAAGTTCTAAAAAGAACAGATCAGAACAAAGTGATTATAGTAGTGTTGTAGCGGCTACTGAGCCGTATAATCCTGGGTTTATTTCGATTGAGATTTATGAACTAGAAGTGGATTATCAGTGTGAAAAAATATGTATTTAGTTTAATGTCATAAGGCCGGGTGGACGTAAAACCATATATGGCATTTTCGTCCTTCATCATATTATAATGAAAGAAAACACATTAAGTCTTAATAGTGTAGGGTAATACTTATAATTAAAATTGTATTTAATTTTTAATCAATAAAAAGTAATATCTATAATCCTATTCGACTACTGTAACAACAATCACAAACTTTAAGTGAAAATATTTTATTTATAAGAACATAAAACAGTGCCAACAAGTAGTAAGGTAGACGTCGACATACGTACAATAGTAAAAATACGATAAACAAAACACAAACCTCAAACCATAAAGAAAACGATAATTTCGAGTGAACCAAATGCGTCCTTCTTACTACATAACAAACGGGTGGTATCTTAATAAGATCTCTCCTTCTAAGATTGCAGTCAGAAACAATTTTCCTTAAATTACAAGCCCAAAATGGACGTAAAATCGGAGAGGCTGCGAAATTATCCAGTCTGATGGATTAAGTGAATATCTGAAAAACAAGAGAAGATTGCGGGGGCGTCGTAAATAACCGCTGAAGGGTCTTTAAAATTGCAGGGGATTTTGCTAACTTCGGAGAATTCGAGCGTTTTGCGAGCCAAGAGAAAAATACTTAGGTTAAACTTATGTACAAGCATTTGGGCGTGGACTAGGGAAAGTGAAAGATAAGTCACTTTATGACATAAAATTAAATTAACATTTTATTAAGCTTGAGACTTAAATGGATATGTATTTTAGGTGATATGAATATGCATGTTCAAGAGCGAAGGATCCGAACAATTGCTAAACTGCACATTTTACAACTAAGCATGGATACTTTTATAACTGCCAAAGATACAGTGGCAATACTAAATCACAGAAATATACAAATCCATTTTGTTGAAATTGGAAGCCAGATTTAGAAATTTTATTCAGGTCAAAAAACAATTATACAAAAAGCTTTTATCGGCAACGTCCTGGGCGTGAATTCGAATAATAGCCTTTTTGTTCATCTTTTCTGATTGATTCAAGCCTAAATTTAGACACAATAGCGGAATAAAAATACAAAGGTCTCTGGTATTGCCTAAATTTGTAGAAATAACAATACAGCTGTGACGCTGTTCGACGCCGGTTGTGAGAGGAGAGACCGCGGGTTCGATCCTCGCACTGAGACAAGTATTTGTGAGGTTCATTTTGTTTCGAGTCTAGATATTTGTGAGACTGAAAAGTCACGCGTAGGTCCTGATATCAACGACAAAAAACTCCATATTAATGCGAGGTCATTTATTTGAATTTCAGGCGTATTTTATTTGTTCCCAACGAATTAGAGTCTTAATGTCAACAACAGAACTAACTAATAAAACGAAATAAATGTCTTTTAACATAGTATAAAGTAATGAAGTTAATGAAATAACGGGCTTTAAACTTGATTTAGTTGTAATATAAGCTTCAGTTATTTTATTGGTGCTGTTAATTTTTATTAATAGTACTTTTTTGATAATAATAATAAATAATAATTATTTTTTATGAATATTATTACTATATTCCTGTTGAGCCCTATTGTCATATTTAATGTAACTCTCGTACTAGTATGGCATCGTATAATTTGCATAAAGATTTATTTTGTTTAACCAAATATGGCTGATATTCTAAGCTGTTATTCTGTTGTAAAAAAAACATCTACTTTACATATAACATTCTCTATCAAATAATTTTACATAACTATATTTGTGTTACGATCCTATTATTAATGTTGAGTGTTGACTGAAACCTTTTTATCAAAACTACAACATTCTTAAGTACCACAGAGTAAATCTATCAAACGTCAATATTGCAGAAATCGTTTCCCCAAATCCATCAAAGGGCAGTGACCCCGGAAATGAACAGCCCAACGTAGCTGCAGTACAAATAGCAGGAAATAACAGTTGCTTCGGCGGAAGCTGAGCTTACGTTCCGCTGACAGTTCGCCTAGGAACCCGTTAATAATTAGAAATCATGGGGTGAATACTAAATGTATTTTACTTCACCTTTTCAAGACTAATATCATTATTATATACAGACATATTAAATATATAGACGAGTAGGAATGTAGAGATGTTATTAGAGGCACATTTCGTTGAGATTCTTTTTATTATAATATGTTATAAGAGACAAGGTACTGATCCTATCGTCATACCGGGCAAAAGTGTCATAAAGTCAAATTCTATACTTGATACCACTGAACCAATGAGGCATGACAAGTAAAATTATTTTGCACCTGAAAAAATCTGAATGCAGAACTTGAACTAAATTCGGCGTATTAATTAAGAGTTCCAAATAATTAATTGAATTTCAACAGCGTGATTTTCATTCGTGTTTTCATTATGTAGAAAAATAATATATAGTCGAATTGAGAACCTCCTCCTTTTTTCAAATCGGTTAAAATAATTTAACGTCACAAAAAAACTATAATATTAGGAATGTTTTCATTAATAAATATTGGCTTTCCAGGCAATGCGAAATTAGCATAATATTTATGTTTAATAATAATTAGTTATCTTGTTATATATGTGTATAATAAGCTTATAAAATCAATAACCACACCCACAAGCATAAATAATAAGGAAGGGATATAATGACATTCATATTACAACATGCGAACAATATTTTTTTATTCAATTAAAAAAATATTATTCAATGGACATACAATACGGTGACAGTTTAGAATCACCTTGACAAGTCAACAGTCAACAGATTGTTAGTATCTACTATCGTATATACTATCATGAAATAATATTGTACCTGCTGTGTTGTTACTCTTATGATTAGTTAAAAACATTTTATTTTACAAACAAAAGTGTATCTGGTTGTATAGCAGAGATTGCTTCAAGCAATAAGACCGCCACTTGTGCATATATTTTTTTTGTACAATAAAATGTTAAATAAATGAAATCATAATCATTACCGAATCATATCTTTTCAATTTTTTAAATCCATCCGAAGGTTGCCTGGAAGAAATTTTCTAGTGCGATAAGGTCGCCTCTTGTACCATTATAATTATGGCATTACTTTGCTTTAATCGTTTCACTATGAAGTGCGAAAAATGATTAAATAAAAAAATAGAGAATGTAATTATGGTTGATTAAAAAATCGATAATGTTTCTACTAGAAGCTGCGGTCATTATCACTTGTCACTGTATGCCCAGTACTGAACATAGTATTTGCTCAAAAAATGTGTGTTTCCGGCCTTAAACAGAGGGGAAATAAAATATTTGGAAGGGAGAAGCATTCATTAACCTTTCCACAAGCTCAGTGACTGATAGAAATGAAAGAGCAAAGTTGATATTTAAAACAAAAAAGTTGTCGCTTCTGCCTACTTTCGGTACTACTGCCTAGTGTATTTTCATTCGTACGATAAGAAATTTAAAAGACGAAGTCGCGTATGAAATGTAGTCAAGTTATAATGTTTGGTCAACATTGACAAGGCCGTGCATATTTTGATAACTCCATTAGTCATGTCGCCTCGCCTTGAGTATCAAATGCGATCTCAGATCTTGATAAATGTACCAAGCTCACATGTATAGTGAAAGTCGGATTAACAGGCTAGGTCCTGTGCAGTTAATTTATCACTCACGATGTTGAATATTGCCATTCTGTTTCAGCCCATATACATCTCACTGCAGGACACGGGCCTACTCTACAATCGAGAGTACGATTGGGAGTGGTTAGGCCATATAGTCCTCCACGCTGGCCTAGTGCGGGTTGGCGGGCTTACATACCATAGAAATTCTTATAAATCGTTATGGTATGCAGATTTCCTCACGATGTTTTCCTTCACCGTTTTAGTACGTGGTGATTGACTATCAATACACACGTCATGACTCCGAAAAGTCAGAGGTGTGCCCTGGGATTCGAACCCGCGACCACCGTGAACATGTAGGTAGCCGCGTCTAGTCCGATTACCAACAAGCCACCACGCACTAATATTGGAATTTAATAAAAGTTATTTAATGTGTTTGTATTCAAATGTATTTCTCTTTTTAATATTCTGTATATCGGGTTAAGTTTCTTATAATACAAAATAAATTAACTACCAATTTGTCGCATTAACTTTTGATTGTAGAATGTAAATTCTAAAACTGCATGTTATTTTAACGCAATAAACAAATGCACGTTGTTCATTTAATGTCACAGTGCTTCAGAAGAAATAATTAAATCCTTTCCGTCGTATGTATCCGTAAGCAATCAATATCCACTCTAAATACCTAGTTAAAGCTATCTAGTAGTTTCCAGGAGCATCGTTGTAACCCGACCTGTAATCACAGATATCACTTTACCTCTAACAAAACACCTTTATTTTTTCCAATCAGTTACGAGACGGATTTGAGGGGAATAAAATATACAATAATGTAACCATACAAGAAAGCACAAAAAGTATTTTAATTATACATTATACTAAGGCAATTATGCCCGTATATGTAGCTGTAAAAGGGTTTTGACAATATGACAATAGATTTAAAAGCATTTTCACTTTAAGATAAGACCTAAACGTACAGACGGGTTCATAGACCCACCACGTGAGAAGATTCTGGAATCATTTATATGCAGATTTGGAAACTGTCATCGACAAACAAGCGCCTGTTTATTTTACGAAAGTAAATATTAAAAGACATTGACAAGTGAAGCCTTCTTTTGTATGTAGATGGTTCGGTCTAGGAACGAGTGTTTGAGCTGTTTCGATTTTTTCGTTAAATAACTAACTGGTGATAATGGCTGCCGTATTGCTAGCTTATTATTTTGCCATTAAACGACATTGCTTCTTCTTCTAAAAACTTTAATGTTGACAGATTTACTCTTTATTTTATTATATTACGTGAATCTGATCAAATTGATAATAGATGATATGTTGTTCTTAGTAGCAGATGTTTTAATTGAAGAAACTGTAAGATTCTAGTCTAAAGATATTGTTCATGAAACTAGCAATTTTACAGGTCATAAGCGAAGCAAAAGTCAACTTCCAACCCGAATTTTATCTTCTTCTACAGCAAACGACAACGATTTTCAATTTAGCAAAAATGTAATCATTTACAAAATGTTGAGTACGATTTCCCTCACAACATTAATACATAAATTAATTAAAAACCCGTTAAACTTTACTACCCAATAATAATCACCCAAAAAATTCTACAAATCATCCATATTGATAAAGCTGGACATATAATCAGTGTGCTCTGTCATGGCAATTAAAACGAATACCTATAAATAACCCATTGCATAATTCGAATTAAAGTATCACTGACGGAGTATTTTAATCTTTCCATTGACATTTGCCTCCTATATGATTCGCCATAGCGCCTGCATATAAAAGCCGACGTTTCAACACTACTCCAAAATTGGAAGATACGAGACGCCCGAGGATTTATATTCAAAATAATGGGCATATTTTCAAAAATATGCTGATTAATGCTGTTCTGCTTGAGGTTAATTCGGAAGGTCGGAGAAGGCATATGGACGTGCGTAAGGCGATTTGAACGTCACTGGCAGCTAAGATATATTGCATGACAATTACTTATCTTAAGCCATCGCTTAAATCTGTAAGGAAAACTGTTGAAACTTAAATAGCACTTAAATTAATTTCTAGAAAATTAGACCTAAGCTAGACTTACTAGGCCAGCGTTATAGACTATATTATAGCCTAACCATTCTCGTTGTACTCTTTAATGTAGAGGTGGCCCGTGCCCTACAGTGGCACGTATATGGGCTGATACACTACAGACACAAAAGCTCTTACGTGTCATTATAATAGGTTTTATTTGTTGTATATTACATGTCAAAATGTAGTGAATCCAGTATAACTTCTTCTGATACAACGTATCATATATAATTTGCTTTTCTGGAATAAATACCATTACCTTACCTCAGAGAATCTTTAAAATATCATCATGTCCAATTCATTCAAGGACAAATCCAGGTAAAATCGCACATCAACTATTAAATTTGCGTCAGAAACCGTCATACATAAAGCAATGTCAGGCGCGCGTTACGCAAACTGCCGACAGTAATTTTTAATCGCACACAAAGCCATAAATCACTCGTCTGGGCCGTTTAAAAACGAGTAAATTAGTTGTGTTCATGCCGAGGTGCATTGCACGTGTAATTTTGGATTAATACTACTGGTTCACCTGGTGTTACTTGGGGATGGTTAGATTTAGCGAGTATGATGTGACGAGCATGACTTCTATGGTGGCAAAGGTCACTATTCCCCAAAACAACTAACTGGTGGTTAGTCACTCATATGTGAGAATCCGCCTGGGTAATGTATATTTCTCATGCCAAACAGAAGTTTAAATGCACTGTTGCGTTCGGCTTTGGAAATTGCATTGAATAATTACAGGACGTATTGAGATTTAACATCTTATATCTTGTATACCATCAGGTAAATTGCATGATCATCTCGCCGTGCATTGCAATCAAAAAATAAAAGCATAATTTCTCAGAATTTTTTACACTAATTTAGTGCACAGTGCTGTACTTATCAACCTGAGATATTAAATTATTATAACTTGAGATATTCAAGTGTAATTTTAAATCTCTCGTAATATAACTCATCTGCACCATTAAGCTAACCAAACAGAATTCATTCCGATTATACCATACCCGGCAATCGATAACTCAAACACACGGATTACCGAGTGATTAATCGCTCTTGATAACATAAAATATCGATAGTCAATCACCGATTTAGCAACGTGCTGTCAATTAATTCGAACAGAACCACTTGTTTCCTATTAAGTACATTTTGTACGTGCAAATCGCGATAATTTGTAAGGACCCCTCAATTTTCTTGACGTGTGTAACAAGGGGCCGCATTCTTGACAATTTGGTGTTTAAAAAAAGTAAAGCTGGCGCCATGGCCAGGTGCGCGAAATTGGTGCAATTTTTGTTGCATCATTGCGTTTATTAAGATATTTATGATTATTTACAAGCTATTTTAATCTTATTGGTGTTGTAGTTTTTGACTGTAATATAATTGTGAGTGATTTTTGATTGATAACAATTTTAATGAATGAATTTAAGTTTGCGTTGGTCAATTTTTATTATAAATCCAGTACATACTGGTATGATTACTCAGAAAGCATAATAATGCAAACTTTTTTAAAATAAAATAATAGAATAAAATCAGTTACATATTAAGTAAATACCTTTCTCATATGTTTCTAAACCCATTGCAAGTTGCTTAAATAAAATATAAACTTTAATGAGTAAACTCGTAGTATAACGGCCTATGCACTTCCTTGGTAGTAAGCACGCGTATCCTATACGTTTTTGAAATGGGCCCAATCCTTAATGCATCGTGGCATAATATGGATTGACGGGTTCCATCCACCTTTGAAATTAACGAAATAATACAAAAGAGAAAACATTAACTTGTCAACACCTCATTCAGCTTTATATAGTGCAATAATCGTTGAGATTGAATCTGATAAGCTTTTCGCACCTCTGGTTGACCGTGGAATTTTGGGCTAACAAGTTACCAACTCGTTCAGTGTAAACATTTTATCAAATCATTATGGAAAAGAGCCATTTGGCAATAAACAAGACTTTAACTTTTAAAGCTTTTTTACCTTTATAAAATATATGAAGTACGAAAATTACTCCGAAAACATAAAAAAAACTATTTTGTAGACTAGGTCACGTAAAATATAAATATGCTTTGAATAAAATAAATGAACATTATCATCCCTACACTTAACAGAAACAAAAGTAATAGAGGAATTGGGACGACTTCCTTACTAAGCAAAATGAAAAATATGAATAGAACTTGCTCCATGGAAATATTTTAAACATACGTGAATAATTACGTGTATATGACACATGTGTATCTGCAGGGTATACCATGCATATATTATATGCACCGGCGGTATCACAACTCTCAACTTGGAAACAACATTTCGTGATAAAAAAATAATATTTGCCAATTGTCTCAGTGTGTGCATCAAACACGGCTTCTCGTTCTACAGTCAACTTTTCCAACAGTGTCACTGAGACTATCAGCCTTGGAAACAATTCTTCTTCAGATATAGGATGTCTAATGCGGAACATAGGCTTCTCCCAATCTTCACATCGACTCGTTGGAAGTGGCCTACATTCAGCGACTTCCCGCAACTTATTAGGTCTAGCTACCTTGTGCGTATAATCAATAGCCAGTATTGCCTTTAAATTTAATATTATAAAGACGTATAAATTAAGTTAAACCGAAGAGAAATTTAATTAAACCAAATACAACATAACTTGCAATATGGACAAGTTTATGCGGATAATAATGAAATATTGGATACATTAACCGGTGGCTCAGTGAAGTAATTTTAATGTCACGGTCGCAATACGATTCTACGTACGGATTAATGTTTTTCGATTTACTTTAATGTGAATTTATCGGTTGTACCGTGCAGGAACGGAACTTACGAGTGTGACCGAACAATTATGTCTGAAGGTGATACGTGTGGAACTGATGTGCAGAAATATCCTTATTAGGTTCGCCATATCGTGCAACTTTGTTTCTTCATAAACACAGGATAGAAGTTTATTTGATAGTATCCCTGGCATGATAGGCCCGCTGTGAAATAAGAGGCTGTGGGTCCCATTGTCCACTAATATTTATTTTGCGTCTGAGATTTTGTGAAACCGAAATGTCTCTCATAGTTTTTGATACGCATGGTAAAACAAGCTTTGGATCCAAGTGTTTTATCAGGACTATGCCTTTTGGTGGTGTTATTCTTACCCATAAATCGAGGCGGTAGTTGATGAATGATCTTCTTTATTATTTATCCACCATTGATTATCCGTAGATTTAAGCTAATTTTGACATATCTGGTCTGCATTTTATTCTACACAACCCTTATTTTCCCTCATTCGACAAATAAATCACATTAAGTCTAAAATAGTATCCCATCTTACAGAACCTCCTTATAATTGATGTCAAGTACTTCTATGACTGACTCTTGACCCAACTAACATGAGCAAAGATGTTGGTCGAGGCTCTTTCCTATCAGCCCCAGTCGATAAGGTTATCGGGGCAATGATCGTTTAGTCTAGTTACTGAAGGACTGTTATTAGAGCAATGAGGATGTACGTTTTATTTGATTTTATTAAAGGATCATCGAGCTGGTCTATAATAGTTTATTTTTTTAAATATAAAATAGGTCTGGTATACGAGCAAACAAGTCACCTGTTGGTAAGTGAGTACAGTCGCCCATCGACATCTACAATGCTTAGATCATAAATGTGTTGCCGGATTAAGTAAGGAAGAAACCGGGTTGAAAAAAGGCTAGAAAGATCAGAAGGGGTATTGGCCATACGGCTATATTACTCATGGGAAGAATCACGGCAGCTTTGCTATCCTTTCACTTCGAAGTGTTTTGGATGAGGTAGCTCCACGCTATTGTCAGTCATGATTTAGTGTGAATAGGCAGGCTCATCCGGGGTAATACCACTGTCTTATAGTATATTTAATTTACTCTAAAGAATCCTTTCGCCATAATTTATGATTAATGATTCTGTTATGAACTTAACAGTAAGAATGCCCACATAATCAATAAATATAATACAGTATAAAATACATAATATTTTTATTTTCGTTTGACAACTATCATAATATTAAAATTATTATTGGATCGGCTCAATATGATTTATATACCTAAAATCTTGAAAAATACATAAAATGGCAAGACGCGGTTTATAGACAAACAATAATTTAATAGTATCATAAAAGAAAATTTAAAAAAATCTTTAAATGTTTAAATATATTTTAATGAATTGTTTTTTGTATAACAGATTGACAAAACTGTCACTAAACCAATAATTATAAATCTTTAAACATTTAGATGTATTTTAATGAAATATTTTATATATTACGATACCTATAATATTTTACGAGTGTTTCAATATTTATTACTCCTTGAGTGAAATCATACTAATTTGCATCAAGTCATTTAATTTCAACCCAGCAATTCATTATTATTCCAATGCATTTTTATTTCGTGATCCAATGTTTTTAATTGCCTGAACATTTAACGTCGACCAATATTTATTGCATATCATTTTTCCATATAAACGTATCAGGAATCTCTTAAAGTACTTTTAATTATACGAAACAGCCGAGGCTCTTATTAATTACATTATTATGATGGATGGACCGCGACTTTATTATATAATTTATGTATTTTCATTACAAAAAAGATCTACTTTATAGGGTAAGCAATATGATTCAATTTTACTTATCAGGGATGATGGTAGATAGCCCATCTATCTAAAAACTAAATAGATCGTGGTCTAGAATAATACTCAGGTAATATCTAAATTTATCATTTTCAATGTGCTTTTCATGAAAATTGAAATAAAGATAACGAAAACCCAATAAAATTAGGTCCCTAAAAATATTCATATACTGGCCTAAACCTCATGAAATTTAAACTATCCTTATTTCACGAATGACTTTAATAACCACAACAAGGATCAAAGCATTTAATCCTGAAAGTCTTACTTTTTGTTTACTCAGTATATACTTATCAAAAGAATAATAATAACTTGTGTTTTGGTAACACTTTCGATATTACTTTTTTATGCATTCTTCAATTTATGCCTAATGTGCGTAGGTCGTTGACTAGAACATTTCACGCACCCTGCGTATGAGTGTAATAGTCTAATAATGACAAATTTATCCGTCCAAACTTATTTTGAGCTATTATACTGAAATACGCTGGCGAGACGACCTGGATGCTTTCGAGCCCATGTGGCCTGAACTTTCCTTAGAGCGTGAATTGTGGAGAGACATGGGGGAGACCTTTGCCCAGCAGTTGGATGAAATAGGTTAATAAAAAAAATATATACTGAAATAAAAATGCTTTCAATATGAATTATATTTTAATTTGTCACAAAGACACCCTAGCTCACAGGGTGACGAAAACAGAAAGAAGCCCGAAATTATCCTCATTATACCAATTTATATTCATAATTGTATGCCAATTATATGAAAGTTCAGACACACAACGCCGAATGGAGGAAAAACATGATTTATTGAAGTGATAAATTAAGTAAGCTTTGAATTGGGCAATGTATTGATTTCTGAATCATTAACGTGGCAATTATATGGAATGCGACATGCCAATGTCTGTATCCCTTATTTGCGACACAAATAAGCAGTTACCAGTGTGTTAATCAGAATATATGAAAAATTATTCGTCGAAAATCAATAAAATTATTCAAGGTTGTATCGATTACCACCAAATAAGATGTTGAGCTAATGTAGGGCAGGAAACCATAACTAGGGCAAGTGTTACGAAACGATAAGTACGATGAAAAACAATATTCATGTACAAAATTTCCTGCAATATAATTTAATCTTTAATTCATGATAACTAACCTAACGTATTACTAGTTGGGACTCCTAAGGGTGGTAATACATACATGTTGAGGAAGTTTGCACGCATTCTGAAAAAATCCAGATAATTGCTTCAAAATCAAACTATCACACAATCTATACATATAAATAAAATTGCAGTGTCTGTTTTAAGAGTGAAAATAAAAAAAATGTCCTACTACATATCGTTATATACACGATACCTGTGCCGAAAATGATATTTTTTTTTTGTCTGTCTGTCTGTCTGTTTGTTCCGGCTAATCTCTGAAATGGCTGGACCGATTTTGACGGGACTTTTTTTGTCAGGTAGCTGATATAACAAGGAGTAACTTAGGGTACATTTATTTTAGAAAAATAAAGTAATGTTGCAATGCCCGCGCGCAGCTCACGCGCATGCCACCACTAGGCCGTCACGTCAGGCGCCTCCCACCACTTCTCCCACCAACGAATCAATATCACATTTACAAAATATTGTATATAAAGAAATTTTTCAATAGGTAATAAAGCTAACCTACAAAAAACTGAAAATAAATGTGTAACGGGAGTTTACCGCCGCTCGCTAAGAGATGGCGCCACCGTAAAATTAGATCGCGGTATGGTTTCGTTACAAAGGTTGATAATTAAAATAAAAATGCAAAAACCAAAAAAAAACTAAATAAACTAATTAACTTTTTTGTTAAATTCCACGCAGACGAAGTCGCGGGCATAGCTAGTATATACATATTTATGTTGTTGTAGACATATCTTTATTAATCGATGTTATAATCGATGATAACATTAGGTGTATCGAAAAAGAAAGATCAGTAAATCGGTGGAGCTGAGTCGATCGAAAGAACACTTATATTACTTAGGTTAAAACATTTTTAAGTACAACGCAATTTAATTATTTTTAAGGTATTTTTCACAATTTTCAAACTAGATTTCCCAGACTCATATTGCGATAAGATTCTAAAACAAATAAATGTAAATTGCTTGACCCTTCCTATCACAGTGTTAACCTTTTTACAAAGGTTCCGTAATCTATCACCTTGTTCTTATCTCCGAAATCTTCAAGCTAATGAAGTGAGGGCCAACACAGAGAGCCATTGTTTAAAGCACCAACAGTTTCCTTATTTGATACTGCTTCAACTTTATCTAATTTTAATCTTGCTAGTAAACCTTTCCATTGTCAGCTGATTTCGTAAGTTAGATGGTAAACAAATAATAATTTTGTAATTGATTTATTTCCCTTGTTGTTATTAAACAGGTTTTTATTTTATTATTGCAATGAATGACTAGACGACCATCCGTTCGCCTGATGGTAAGCGATACGACGGCTCATGAACAGTAGTAAGACCAAACAATACCTTGAATTACAAAGCAATGCTAGGCGTTCCACTGCGCTCGCCATCCTGAGACACAAGATGTTAAGTCTCAATATGTTCAGTAGTTACTCAGGCTACAATATCCTTTAAACGGAAACACAATAGTACATTTACACTGCTGTTTGACGGGAGAAATAGACAATGCGGTGGTATGTGGCCTACTCAGGCGGCCTCTCACATATGAGAGACCTACCACCAGTATCTACTGGTGGTAGGACCAGTACCATCTGGTAAACAAATAATAATTTTGTGATTGATTTTTTTCTGTTGTTTTTATTAGACAGGTGTGATGAAGTATGTAATTGTAATGAATGTTGTGACGGTAAGCCCTCCAGGCACTATTATCTATTACATCAATCTAAATATATAAGTATATGTACATATCTGACACATTATGCCCAATAATTACTTAATAACTAAGCTAAAAGAACCTAGGTTTTAGAATACTTAATTATTAATATATCTACGATTTGTAGATAAGGTACAATATAAAGTTATTTTACCATTAATACTCGCTTAAATAGTACACATGAGTAATTACACATATAATATATGGATATTTAATATATTATTGGATCTAATAATAAAGTAATTACTAAAGTTAACAAATTAATTCACTTAAGCCTAAGTAAATGTCACTGATATCACAAATAATTGTCACAATCTACATAATGTTTATTTATATACACACCCGACAGTCATACAGTCCTGACCCCACACTAAGATCGAGTCTTGTGTCGTGGGTATCAGGAACTAAGAGAGACTTTTCGGTCTCACAACACACTCAGACCAGAACAAATACTTGTATAATAATAAGAGCAACTTAACTTCTCTCAGCCAGACCTGATAATATACCTACACAAACAATTCATATTGCAAGCAACAATTGAATGAATTAAATTTTCGCAATCGACAATAACATTTATACGATCTGATATTTTATTAATAAAAGTGTTGATTGGTCTCACAATGTTTCGCGTGTATCAATCATTTCTGCTACCGCTTTCGACGTTAATGAAGTGTTAACACAAATAAATAAATTTAAACGAATGTGAAATTTAATTTTAATTACTCGACGTTCGTTCTGGAGTATTTATCTCATTCTTGATAACATCTGTAAAAGTTATTTACCAAAAGATAAAAACAGGTATGCTAAATCCAATGAAGAAATACCGTGACATAAAGTAGCAATGTTTTATGTCTGCAACCAGATTTGATGTCTGTAAAGGCATGTTCTAATATATTTAATTGACACTAATTTGTTACAGTAAACCATGCTAATTAGCTTTGCTAATGTCGGATCAGATGTGACCGACAAGGTCCGAAACAAACCGTTCTAATGACGCAACGCATGACGAATACTTCGCAAAATAAAATGGGGAGAAATTCAAGACCGCGCGTTGTACTCGTAATTGTCGCAATCTTATGATTGTCCAGTATATATACATGCGGGTGCTCTGCCAACCATCAGTACGAGCTGTGACATATCCTTAACAATGTTCAAAAATATTGTAAGTTCAGAAAATAAATTTAAAAAATCTTTAATTCTACTTTAATCATAGTTGACATTAAAATGAAATATATACAGTTTAATATTTTAAGGATTTTTTTATTGTATAATTCATTCACATGAAGGTTTAGCCAAAAAAAATAACAAATAAAATGCAACTTTTGACAGTAAATATCGTTTTATCATGAATTCACCCTTTAATTGCAGTTTAAGTTTAATTGAAGATTAAGCTGATTTTAAAACTGATCCAGTTTCTCATAACCTTATTATAACACAACAAACCATATTGCTTATATATTACCAAAAGGCCACAACGCCTAAATCTAAACATAACTAATCTTAGCACTTGTCCACAGATTGCTCTTTCCGCCATCGTGGCTTTGGCATCAGCCGGCCCACTCCTATTGGCCGAAGACCATCTCTTACACGTGCCAGTTGCCAAGTCCAGCTACTCGACCCAGTTGGTCGACCATGGCACCTACCACGCCGTGCCAGTGCTCCACACCTTAGGAACCGCCAAGAAGACCGTCACCCAGAGCAACCAAGTCGTCAACCATGGAGGCACTGCTGTAGTCCACACTCCAGTCCACTACGAGATCCATCCTAAGATGACCCTGGACCACGTGATCACCCATGGAGCAGTGGTTCACACTCCAGTGGTGCCTGTTCACCACCCAGTAGTTTATTCTTCACCGTACTTGGTGAAGTCTGGTGACGCTGCCATTTCTCACCACAGCCAAACGACCCACGAGACTGTTCCCGTAGTGAACTCTTTACCTTTGTATTACCATTAAGTTTAGTTGAAATATATATTTAACCTAATTTTTGCATTATTATTTATGAAATATTACCATTGTTATACCAAGAAATGCACATTTATAAATCATTAGCAACAAACTGCATTCGAACTTCTGAAGCGGCGCTTAAAATAAACATAACCATTCATAAAAAATCTAGTCGTAATTTTTTTTAATTTTTTGATTTACTTAATTTAGATCGTCTGAGCAGCTTTTAAATTATGCTTGAGTTTCTGATTCGTTTAACAAAATCTTAAAATAATATCCATAACAAATATGAGCGTCAGGGCTTATTAATCTGCTACTTTGTTTAAAAAAATGAAGGATTAATTTAATTTACAACTACTAACTGAATAAATTGAAGAAGGATTAATCGAAGTATGTAGGCAGATATTTTTTAGGATATTAATTAATGTAATGATATATTTAGTTCGCCCTTTGATACTTAATTCTTTTCGAATGAATTAAGAAGTCAGTTAAATTGTAATTAAATTAAATAATAATGATAAATTGTTTATTAAATCTTTCCTTGATTTAGGTAACAAACAACATTTTTACTTAAATGGAAAGTGCTTGGGCTAAGATATGACAATAATTAGAAATGGCTGGTGCTTGTACTAGGATAGTCCTGTACAATTAACATCGGCTAACTTAATTTATACAAGATCGCTTAGACTTAAACGAATTAAACCACATGTTAAGCAAAACAAAATACATTGAAGTGTCACCAAGAATTTTCAGATTGTCTGCTAAATAAACAACAACTTGAACAGGCATGGAATTCTAACAACTGAAATTGAACGAGTAAGACAACAGTCAACAACAAGATATGTAAGCAAAGTCCCGCTAATACGTTCTTTCAAGCCGATAATCCCTATGTGGTTGGATAAGATAAAATCTTGGCAGTGTCAAAAGCGTCATGACTTAGTAAAAAGACGAAAATGTACGTTTTTAATCAAAGAACCAGCTACCTTTTAAAGTATGAAATAAACGGATAGTAATTAAGATTTCCCGGTAGCGGATAAATTTTAGAGTTTTTCATCTAGAGAAAAAAGGATAATTAGCAACAGCAGTGTAAATACACGTTGAGTTTCGGTGTGAAGGACATTATTGTCAGGGTAACTAATGGACAGAAATATTGGGCCCTGGTTGAGACTTAACGTAAATGTCGCAGATGTGGTTATTGATTTCATAAGCTTATTTTATAACACGATAACTAATCATTATCTAACATTGATATTATGCTAATTGCGCAACGCCTGAAACCTGAAGCGAATATTACACTATACTGGTAGGTCTCTCATATGTGAGAAGTCGCTTGGGTAAGAACCACCGCAATGTCTATTTATCGCGCCAAACTACAGTGTAAATGCACTGTTATGTTTCGGTATGAAGGTCATTGTAGCAAGAGGAACTACTGGACATATGGCGACTTAAAATCTTATGTCTCAGGATAGCGAGCACAGTCTAATGCCAATCATTGCTTTGTAATTAAAGATATTGTTTAGTTTTGCCACTGTTCATGAGTGCTTACCATCAGGCGAACGGCATGCTCGTCACGCCATTCATTGGAATAAAATTAAAGAATGCGCGATATCCCTTTCCTTGTCCTATCATTTTTTCTTCCCTCTCCCCTCTCTATTTGATGGGCCGGCAATACATTCATGGCCCAACTTTTTTTTTCTTTCTTTTTTTATTGCAATGAATGGCGAGACGAGCATGACGTTCGCCTGATGATAAGCGATGCGACCGCTCATGAACAATAGCAAAGCCAAACAACATATTGAATTACAAAGCAATGCTTGGCATTCCACTGCGCTCGCCATTCTGAGACATAATATGGTAAGTCTCAATATGTCCAGTAGTTACTCTGGCTACAATGTCCTTCAATCCGAAACACAACACCTTATGGATGTTTATGGGCGAAAGTAATCTCTTACCATCAAGTGACTTGCTTGCTCCTTTACCCGGCCTAAGCAATAAAAATACTATAAAAATATATGAGTTTTATTTAAAAGCATCCGGTATCAAAACATCAAAATTAATATTATGTATGAAAAACGTGTTTTCATTAACAAAATGATAAGAAATTACAACATACTATAAGTATGTAGGTAATGAGCATATTACATACTTATGAAAATATTTAAATTTATTATAATTGAATAAACAAGGCGCCTATACACTTAAAGTGTTTATGTTTTCATTGAAATTATAATTTTTGATATAAAAATATATTAATTTTAATGGAGACACAGTTAATTATTACGTCCGCTTCGAATTTTCCATTCAGAGAATCACAAAAGGTAATATTACGAAATATTTATTTTTCCACTTGATATGTTTAGTTGGATGACATGAATAATAACTAGAAAAATTATAATATTATTAGCTACTTTTAATCATATAAAGGCCTAAATTTAGAGATAAATTTTGGTATATCAATATCATCTAATGATATTCATAAGATTATGATTACCAAAAATGCGAAATTTAAAAATCACACTAAAATAATTTTCCTATTTAGAACCTTAAACCTAATAATTCATTAAGTTTTACCATCTAGCTTCGTCAGTATTAAGTAAATGCCCCGAATTTAATTTCTAAATATTTTCTAAAATTCGTTTTAAAACAATCGTCTGTAAACCGAAACAAAAGCTCTACCCTAATAAAGCTGTTAACTGTTAAACTTGATGAGTCATTACTTGTACGTGTGGATGACACTTAATGTAATGAGCTTGTACTCTACGCCGTCAGCACTGACACAAATGTATTCAATGCCTACTCTATCTGGTAGACTAAGCTCTACATAACGACTCTGTTTTTCTACTTGTTTATATAATATATTATATTTGGAGTTAGTTGTGGCAAATGATTTTGTTTTTTTACTCTTGTATGTTACAATTATTATGGTAATATTTCCGTGTTTACACCTTGTAGGCTACCTACGGATGGCGTATGTAGAAGAAATGTTTTTTTTTACATATTTTTTATGTTTGCATTTCAAGTAGATGATTAAATAAGTGTATATAATAAATCAAATACTTGAAAACCTGCAAACCATATTTCAATTTAATAGAGAAAATATTTTTCTTTATATGGGGGAGGCCTATGTTCAGCAGTGGACATCTTGTGGCTGAGATGATGATGATAAAAGCAAATATATTTTTCTTTGCTATTGTTTTTGACTGCCTATGTGGCGCAGTTGCTTAAACGCCTACTGTTAAACGCCAAGGCACGGGTTCGATCTCCGCACCGACACAAGTTTTTGTGCGGCCCACGAATATTTGTGTCGGGGCGGGGTGTTTGTGAGACCACAAAGTCTCTCGTAGTCTCAGATGCCAACGACACAAGACTTAATTGATCTTAATGTGGGATCAGGACTATGTATGTAGCTGTTGTGTGTGTTTATTTATTTATTTTTCAATTCTCATACAAACTTTTAAACGTAATTTGTACTCAGTTACCATAAAAATACTAGTTAGTATTACATGTAATATAAATAGCCCTCTTAGATAATTTCAACACCAGTCCTTATGAAAGAGATTATTGGCCAACGTAGAACAAAGCTTTGTGCTGTACAAATATAGACGAAAGCTGAACTTTAATTGATCGCGTGTTGAACGCCCGATTGATTAATACCGAATTGTATTTTTATTTGAGATACTGTTATTAAGATTTGTAGGCTAGAAGAATCATTCGCTCAGGAATTTCACCATTATTTAGTATAATTCAGTGATGAATAGATTTTTATTATTATTTTCAGCCAGATATAATGAATTTGTGGCCGATATAGGCTCGCCCCCATCACATCATGGGACGGAATATACTAGGCGAAATGTGGGTGCCCGGTAACACCCCTGCCTACTCCTACTGGGAAAATGGCGTGGGTTTATGTATATAAATAATAAATTAATAAGTATGTGTATGTACTTCACCATTCAGAACTTATTAACAAGCACTGCGCTCAATCATCCCAAATATAATATCAAATCTCTTAGTGCCTACAAATCAGTAATTACAATGTCCTTTATGTATGAGAAGAATACTAAAAATTTAAAACTAAGGAAAAACGAAGACAGTGTTGCTGAGGCTATTTCATGCATAGATTTTAGTTTTCGTGACAACAAAATACGTGGCCACGGCAGTAATAATTAACGGTACAAAAAACTTATCAAAGACTACTTGAATAAATATTTACATTTTGTACAAAAATATACACTCGAAAGGACATTCCGAACATTTGACGGCTCGATTTATGTTCGCGTCAAAGCAATTACCAAAATTAGATTTAAAAATTATCTGGGCATCGCGCCGCGGCATGAGTAGTTACATTAACAAAGAACGGCTAATGTGCTATAAATGATATTAAGCAATTTGTATTGTTAACTAATCCTTTATGTAATTAACTTTGCAGTAACCTGACTGTAAAGTATAAATATGTGTGTAAGAATAATGACATAAGATGTAAATACCTATATTTTTATTGTATACTAGCGGCCCGGGCAAGCTTCACCCGGGTACAAATAGATTTCTGTACAATAATATGTACGTATTATACATATAAAACTTCCTCTTGAACACTCTATCTATTTAAAAAAACGCATCAAAATCCGATGCGTAGTTTTAAAGATTAAAGCATTTAAAGGGACATAAGGACATAGGGACAGAGAAAGCGATTTCGTTTTATACTATGTAGAGAAATGCCAAATTAAATAAAAACGATTTTTTTAAATATGCATAATGTTACTAAATAATATAAGTTACTAATCTTAACTACTATTAGCGATGGTGCAAAAAATGAAAACTATATTCAATACAGCAAAAAAACTTTATAACATGAAAAACCACGTAATACTTATGACAATAGTTGTCTAATAAAAGAATACACGCATATTTCCATTAGTCAGAGCCTCGGCACTCATCTAAATGAATTCCTTCGTGTAGGAATTTTTGTGGCGTGTCACATCATGTTCCGACCGAGACTTCTTATTAATGGATAGAACAAAATTGTTTTCGTGTAGGTATATCATATATAAGAAGAAGCAAAATGAAATACTCTCAATGTATGTATATGTAATTTTATATGGAATTTTCTCGCACGTTTTAGTAAACTTTGTTATTTCAGCGACCCTAGAAATTTTAAAGCTTTTATGTCTACTAATTTCTTTACAAAATCTCATATATATTTTAACTATAAAAACTGCAGTAAGTCCTTAATAATTAAAATAATTTTAATACTTAGACAAATCTTCAATAGACAGACATGACAAAATATATCCAGTAAAAAAATACATAATATTACACAATATATTGTTTGCATGGATTCAAACCCACAACCTCTCATTAATCTGTAACGAGCAAGTAGCACGCCTCACTCAACCAGTGATTATAATACGATATAACCCATCAATCAAATGCTTAACATCTCAGTTACTAAGGCTATTGCGATAGCTCTGCTAACATAATTATATAGTATTTGTATGTACTTATCATTATGCCTTATGGCCTTCTTGTTAAAGTGCATTACGTTGGATGTGGAAGCTAAGGAGTTGGATTCGATTCCAAAGAACACATGCAAAAAATTAAGTACAATGAGAATGTATTTTATACGAAAAAAGAACATATATTTCGGGATTTCTTTTTATTTATATGCAAATCCTAAAATGTTTGTCATATTGGTATAGCTAGCGAATAAGTGCAACTTTATTGCTATTAAATCATTTAATTTTTATTTGTTAATTTTCACATAAATAATGATTCAAACAACATGGCTGCATAACCTAAAACTTTATAAATTAAATTAAAAATCAAATCAAACATCTTTTAAGATGTCTATAACTTAATTATTTATTTTGAAACTTGTTATTTTTTATAATGAATTTACGAAACTATCAATGTTTGCTAGAGAAAACCCAAAAAAATCGTCTCATTTTACTTTAAATATGTTTTATAACATTTCATATCGCAGTATATCAAAGTCTAAATACACATTACCAATTTAAGTACAGAATTTATATTGCCTGATATGCGCGGTCAAACGACAAAAGAATATTTTCCACTTTGAAATTTTGACATTTTTTTATTTAGAAATGCACGACGTACTTGACACAACTTAATAAGCTTTTATAATACACCTCGATTATCAAGTCGATCGAATATTTAATGGAATTAAACCAAAATGGGAGGAAAGAGTGTATCTAGACTTTTTGAGCCCAAGCCAGCTTTACCTGCTGACGGTTTAGGCTGATGACCAAAAATGCAGTATTAGAGACAGCCGCATGATGGGATAACCACCAAATGATTGACCAGAAAATTGTTAAGACGGTCACCATGAAGAGCCACGAAATGTGGGCATGACTGAATTCTCCTCAGTTGGGCAATCCACAATATTCCTATGAGATCTATTATTGGTAGTGGATTGGTGTGAAATTAAAATATGAAAATATTATACACTGACATACACAAAAAGATAGATTGATACAATGTGCAAAAAATATCTGTAGGTAGTGAAATTTGTATGTTCAATTCCGACGAATAAATATTTATATGCACTAACTTCTTTGGATCTATGTATTTGTGTCTGTGAAATTGTTTGTAAAAAATATTTACGACACGGTAACTGAGTATGCAAAAAAAACATCTGAGTACTGATTGTAGACACAAGTTAACTAGGTCACTATTTTATTATTTTAGATAATACATACATGCTATTATAATATTATCACGTTTATAAGCTTACACTGGCCTATAAAGACAGTCTATTCTTGATATTAGGTATCCTTTACATATTTATACAACTGGCGCCAAAATGCAGGCCAATAATCCTCCTTTCAAGCTCCGGACAACACGATAACAGTATAATGAACTTGACACAATGGCAACAATACATTGCGGCACAAATGCGCGTGCGCCGTAAATCCCACTATCTACAGCATCATTGGTTACGAAATTCTATTTTGTTCGCCGAATACGGGAAGACTGGTTGGCGTAGAGTGCTGAGTCAGGGGTCAAACGGTGACCTAATGACGAAAGGCTTATCGCGAAATCGAGTATGGAGTTCAAGAGCGCTGTGGAAATGTTTGATGTCGAGGTGCACTTAATGATCGCAAAAAGTGTGTAGAATGGAATATAATACAGCTTCCATGGCGCAGTAGGTTCAAGCGCCAGCTGTGATATGTAATATCGCAGTATCTTTGATGTTGCCTTAAATAGTCTATCGATTTTTTTTACTATGAGTGTATTTTTTCAATTAAAAATTTGAGGACAACAGCGTCTAATTCCACATGTAGTAAGTAAAGTAAAGCAATATTATGATAAAAACAGGCGACACAAATGACAAAAAATAACAATAGAAAGAGAAATTCACTACCAAGTAAAAATCCCACGGGAAACGATTCTTTTCCGGGCAAATAAGTTAGTTTGCAGTGGGTTCGGAACTATGTATGCCACTGTCAAATATATTTTGATTTGAATAAATCATGCTCAATATAGGTAATATATCTAAACATTACATAACTTTTAAAACTAAAGCAATGTGCAATTTCTCTGTAGGAACTGATCATGATAACCCTAGTAAGCTTATCTTGGTTTATTACAACGTTGTGTAACTTGTGTTAGTATTTTAAGGAAATAAAACTAAACTGTGATGTTTCACTGATATGCATGTATGTTTTGAATGATTACGTATGTTATACATAAAATATAAGAAGTATTTGTATCATTTTATTCTTTTTAATATCATAATTCTTAAAACGTAAAAATATTTGCAGTTAAAATGCTGAACTATATGAACTAATCGCTCAATTCAATATGACCGACAATTGAACCATATTTTTATAAGTTATATTTTAATTACAGTTAAAATGTAAATAAAGAGTATAAATGAATAAATAAACTATATACAATTATAACACTTTAAATAAATATAGTGGTAATAGAAAACAAACTGGTATACAACAGAAAGAGAAAATTACGTACAATAACGGTTTGCAAACTTAAAAGTTAATTGACGACTATCACTAAATTAGTAGAAAGCATCATAAAATAAAATATTTCAAACGCTGGAATAAAGAATGCGATGAAATGAAACAATAATTAATTGCAAAATCCACAGACTAAAATAAATTTCTCATAATGTCTTCCTTCATTATATTGCGTGGTGATTGTGTCCTGGGATTTGAACCCGCGACTACCGTGATTGTGTTGGCAGGCGTGTTGTCTTCCTTACACATTTATTTCTTTATCGAGATCGGATAAGTCTGGTTTCACACCTTCTTTGTCACTACACTGTCAGAAACTAAATAAATTATACAATTTATTATTAATTCGTATAAGTGTGTTGTTTATTGGTGAAATGGTGCATAAATTACATTGGGCAATTGTCGCCTCGTCTCCAAGCACAGCGTTGTGAAATGTAAAATTGAATCTTGGCGCATCTGCTACAAGTGTAATAAATTCCCCTGGAATTGTTACTACTGTGGCGTAGTAGCCATTATAATATTTTCCAGCACATTTTATATATCAGACTATTGAGCACGTATTTAATTTTGACATTCAGGTCTTAGCCTACAATTATCAATCGGTGTGAATTGATGAACTGCACTAAAAAGACAATTTCTCGATTATTTAATTAATCGATTGAGTTTATGAATCGATACTCTGGTGGTCACTATGCCGAGCCAGAATAATAATAAAAAATTAAAATGTAAATATGTTTAAAAATTAATTTATTGCATGCCATTGCTAAGTATGTGACTGCTCTACAATTTGGAGACTATAAAAGTTTAGCCTATAGTCGACGACGGTCGGATTTTTTTTGGGTTCGCGAAGTCCAAGTGCCGTAAAACTTCTCTTAAATAAGTACATTTTTTATCATTTTATTTTTGCCTTCGACCTTTAACTGTAAAAATGTTCTTAATAGCTCTAATAGCAATTTGTGCGGTAGAAGGATATTTAATTATGTTAATTACTCTAGAGTAAACGAACTTGATTTATGATAGTATTGATTAGACGCAGGAAGTAGCATGTTCGATTTCCATGACGGAAACCGAACAATGTTATCTGTTTATAAGCTCGATAACCTCTTACTAGTCTAGTAGTATATGGGCTGTAAATTACCTGATTGAGAATTCTATTTCCGTCATGGTTTATGCATAATTTCAGGTTAGAAAATCTTATTATCAATCGCACAAGTTACTTTATTATCAACCTATTAACTTAGTAAAATGCTAAAATAAATAAACACTACGAAGTTAACTCGTATTGTCTTTGAAAAAATCCTGTGTAATGAACCTACTTAAGAATATTATACAAGATAAGGTTATGAACTTAATCTTCTTACACATGTCCTTAAAAAAATATACAATAATTTGGGTAACCTAAGTCTATTATCTAATTCTAAAAAATGCAGTTTATATTTTAGATTTGTATAGAATCGAACCCGCTACATAACAAGCGTATGCTTGCTGCTGCATGTATATGCATAAGCTGAGCTTTCGGACCAAATAAATTCAAATGAGTGACAACTAATGACAGTTATGTAAGGTGAACTTGGCATCAACCTCAATACATAAAGTTGAATATAATGCGCATTACGCGCTCGTATACATTAATCTTGAACGTGACGGGAAGGCACCGAGAGCTGGTATGGGTGAAAGCTGCGCCGATGCGGTAGTGCGGGACTTTGAGCGTAGTTAGTGTGCTCAATGATTGGTTATGAGAAAAAAATGGTTTAAGTATATTTTTAATAAAAAGCAAAGAAAATATCAACATACAGACCACTGTTCCGTAAACTATGATGTATCCTGCATATTGATATTCTAGTACCTTAGACTGTGATTTTATAAACGACAAGCATTCAAATAGATGTAATAATTTAACTTTAATTGATTTTGAAACTATAAAAGTCCCAATAATCTTAAAAATGTACATATATTTATAGTTTGAATTGAATAGGCTCCGAACTGAAACTACAGGACCGATTTTAATTTTTTATTACCAATAGAATGCTAAATTGTCCCTGATGATGATAAATAAAAAAAAAGATCAAAAGAAAGTACCTACACCAGTGCAGAGCCCGGCCGGGCCGCTATAACAAATAAATCGTAAATTTATTGAACTGACGGATTTTTAAACGTCCCATGAAGCTCAGAAGCTATTCAATAATATTCCGGAAAGTACAATCAGCCTTATCATTTAAGATACCGACATTTTTTCTATATAAAAATTTGGAAGATGACTACTTTTTCACAAAAAATTAAAAAAATAAAATTTCAGCTTCAAGTAACTTACATGGATTTAAAATCGAAAATCGCAGATAAAATACGCCATGAAGCGCCGCCAACATACCTTCTCCATCGCAACACAACTGAAAGTCAATCATAAGATTCAAGTACGCGCAGTTATTGCATGCATTGGTTGTAGTATTTCGGCAGTGGGCCACTATATAAGCCGGGCTGTGACCGTTCATATTTAGATAACACTCGTGTCTTCTGTTGTACGCAACTCAACAACAACAAACAACAATGCAGAGCTTTGTAAGTGTGTCAACTTTTGGGGAATTGAGTTAGGTTAAAACTTTCGGTTTAAAATTGGTCTCTTCTACAATTAAAAGGCCGTGAATTAGTTAAAATTTTGAAAATAAGTTTCTATACTTTTGAAAAGTAATTTGTAAAAGTATTTGTTTGCTAGACTTAATTCCAGCTTAGAAAGTTCGAGTTTCTCTTGTCAGTAAAAACAATTGCTCATAATATCCAAACAGATAATTTTGTAATTAATTCTGTTTTTCTTATAACTTTTATGGTAGCAGTACCTACGCGTAGCAGAATTATAATTCAAAGTACATCTAACTCCCTAACTTAAATATAGTCAAGTATTCTTAACAAAAAAGTTTACCAATTTTCTGAAAAATACTTAGATATACAGTACTTCACTACTTCGTTTTACAAGCGTTGTCTATATTTTGCAAATTAATATTAATGATTTCCTTGTAATCTTTCAGGTCGTCTTCACCGCCCTCCTGGCCTGCGCCGCCGCCGCCCCTGGCCTCTTGGTCGCCCATGAGCCCGTGGTCGCCGTCCACGCCGCGCCGGTGGTCCACGCCGTACCCGTGGTCGCCGCCAAGACCACCATCACCAAGAGCAGCCAGGTCGTCAACCATGGCAGCCCTGTGGTCCACGCCGTGCACACCCCGGTTGTAGCTGCCCCAGTGGTTGTCAAAACCGCCCCGGTTGTCCACGCTGTTCACGCCACCCCAGTGGTCCACGCTACTCCCGTGGTCCATGCTGTTCCAGTAGTCCACGCTGTTCATGCCGTCCACACCGCTCCCGTGGTTGTCAAAACCGCCCCCGCTGCGGTTGCCCACAGCTCCTCGGTTGTCCACCACACCCCGGTTGTCAAAGCCGTCCCCCTGGTCGCTGTCCACCATTGAGGCTTTAAATATAGTTTAAAAATCTATTTTTGTGTTTTTATTTTTAATCATAGTATGTATGAATGGTCGATTTTAAATGACGTCATTCGATGGTCACACAACACGAATGAGAACAAAATTGCATTTACCTGTTAATAGTGCAAGTTACCATGTACAGACGTGCTTTATTCAGATATAGGCGGCGGTACATCTTTCGCAATACGGTCGCGTATGGTGCATATTAATAAGGGTTTTTTAATGCAGTACTTTAATAGTAAAACTTGGTTGGTTAAATCTGCACATACATTAATAATACGATATTTTATTCTCATGAATGGAATCTATAAACAAAAGGTTTATATCACAAACGAGTACAAAAACAAACACCTGAATGACATTTGACAACCATAAACATTGCGCTCCGTACCATTGAAATTCCATAACATTGAGCATTGTCGATCTAGAATCGTTAATATCGGTCACATACCACACGCTTCAAATTCACTGCAAAATATTTGTATTTCACCTAAATGTCTGAGATTCCCTTTCGTCTCAATTCTCATATCTATTTCAACACACTGCGTTTAAGTTGGCTGACACGCGACAGCTATGCGCTTGAGGCAACAAATTTGAAGAACTAAAAACGTCTGGTCGTTTGAGAGGTAAATGGGACTATATTTGACATTTAAAAAAATGTGCATATAGATTGAATATATATTTTTTGATCCGACATAGTGCACTTCACCTGCTAGTAAGTGTAAATGCCGTCCAGACAGTGTATCGAATGGCACCAGACGGCGTTCCCGTGCCATACGATACAATGAGGCCAGCCTACTGAGATTATTCTTCAATTAAGTTTACGACATTCTAGATTGTTGAAATAAGACTACGTAAAAGGTACAGGAGCATACATTTTGCCAGTGATTTAAATTCTAAATGATACATATTATTTCTATATTAATATTAGAAAAGCTAACAGTCTAATAACTTAATAATTTAAAAAGACAAGGTTACAATTTTGTCTTGTTGGAAGTTTCCATGAATATTATGTTGATGTTATCGCCATACATTCTACACATAAATAGATTTCTTGATCAATAAATATTTTCTTAAATCAATGACTATTACGTGTTATTGCCACTAAATAAATAATATAGCACAACACCTTAGAAAATCAATTTTCTCCTGGCAAATTACTTCTTAAACTCTTGCCTAGAAAAGTCTAATTTAAGGCTCTTCTTAACTCAATGCCACCATATAATAATCATACCTATTCAGTATTCACATATTTCAACGTGTATAATTATGGCATTTACACTAAAATTATCAATTAAAATACTATGGCACTAATGAGTAAGTTCACCCTAGATTCCAACAGCTAACACCAGAGGCATCTGGATGATGTACGAACCACATTCCGACCCAAATAAGGCTGGTAAAGTGGAAATACACTGCGAAAATTGATCACCGCAAGTTATATATTGTGCCCAGACTTGATCAAGACGCCAGTCTGCAGCATTCATATTGGTGTTTTGAAGAAAAGAACATGATTAAGCTGGTAAGTTTCACATCATTTTCTCGTAGAGATACTGGTTTTGTAAGAAATGATTTATTTGATTTGCTCCGTTGCATGTCTGATTGATCTTTTTTTATTCTTAGATTGACACTAATCCTCCGAACTGAGATATTATGCTGGAATGAGCAGTTGAAGAGATTATTTTAATTGTAATTAATTGAATTCAGCATGAAATTCATATAAAGTTTCTTCGATACTATCAATTTTCGTACTGGTAAGGCAAAGCCAATACGTTTTAAGTATTTATACCTCTGGGCACTATTCTGCTTGAAACCTCTGAACTGATCTGGGCTATTTGTGTGGACAATATGCGAACATCTTGCCCATAAGTGAAGTTGAAACCAGAGCTACACAAAATTTGTCAAGCGATCATAATATTACATCTAAGCATACACTACATACTCCGAAACTTAATGACTTTCTTCTTTCCAGATACTACTCCTGAGTCTTCTAGCTGCAGCGACGTCAGCGCCTATTATCATCTACCCGTACTTCACGTCGGTATACCACGCGCCTCTACACCCCCCACTCTTTCACATGACTGTCTCTCATATCAGCAGCCTGGCCGCTCACCCCCTACTGCCTGGCTTCGGGACCTTCCACACCTCCTATATTTTATGAAGCTGGGTGTATATCTTCCATACTGAAGATGTGTTTTGTTATATTTACTAATAATTTCTCTTTAGCCATCCTCCACTGCTGAACATAGATCTAATCCAAAGATCTTCATAGCAATCTATTGAAAGCGGTCTTCCTCCACCGACTTACTGCAACTTTAAATAAAAAATGTTGATGAATATAATGTAGTTCTACTGTCTCAGGCCATAGTTCAGATTGATTGAGATGTAAGCCATAGTATACTTCGCTGGCTTCTTGCAGATTAGTGGACTTTACATGTATATATTTTTATTGTAAAGCTCTCTAATACCTATATATTTAGATTGCCCACCACGTTTCTTTTCACTGTTGAAGTGCGTGTTGACTTTTTTATTTATGTAAGCGTGTTGTTTTTTAAATTTTATTTATTTATTGTTTAATATTTTATTATTTGGAATATGCCGAAACTTCCTTAAGAAAATAGTAGTGTGTATTATGAATTTTAAGTATACAGAAATAAATAATTAATTGAAACCAACTCGATACAAAAGAATAATGCATTTATAATAAGATTTGTTTTTCATATTATGTTATATATCCATCTATTTTATACAATATGAATAGTATGTATAATTATTTTTAAGTTTTCTACATATTTTTTTACAACTAAGTCGCAGTTCTGTGTCTTGGGATTCTTAGCTTTAAACTATATTATTGTTATATGATCTGATTTTTAATAAATTTAAATTACTTATAATAAATATGCAAAATTTTCACCTATTTATAGTTCCAAATGAAAACAATTATTATTATATCCCTATCGATTACAAATATATAATATTAACTAAATCTTCAACAAGACACTAACATGAGTGGTGTCTAAAAATATACAAAATTACTCATAAAACAACAACGTATGTCTTATTTTTATTTTATCGTCGTTTATTTAATTTTTTCTTTATATTTATGGAAATATTGTATCAATGCTCAGTTACACTGCATTATATTTATCGATTGTCGTAAAAAAACATTTTATGTGTCGTAAAATAAATTGAATTGTGAATGAAAATATACCTTGAATGTGTTTTTACTACCCTTACACACTCTTAATAATGGTGCTATAATTAGACTTTCCAATAAGCACTTTAAATACGCCTGATAATGATAGATCTTAGAATCAATCAAGACTCTAGTTTATTAAGATTGTCTAAGCAATTCAAAACATAATGACTTTTGCAATGGCTTCTTAGATTTGAATGTTACATATTGAAGCAAAACAAACATTAATACGAATTTTATTCAGGATTTGATTTATTTTTATTTTTCAGCTTCCCAACCTTTCAATTAATTTACAGCTTTCGTGGTTACGGGGCGGAATTAAGTATTACTTTAGTTATTATGTTTGTTGCATTCAGTATTATTTTTACACTACCTGTAACTAGAGACAGTCTCTCTAGTATTAAGTGTATCATCTATGGATACCAGGATAGGTCATTACGAGGGATTTGAAGACCGTATACAATAATAGACTCTGGACTATGTATATCTATCATCAAATTTGTTTGCCCGACAATCGTACTAATCGAACGAAACGCAACAGGATAAAAGTTAGTTTACGTCGACATTCTATAAGCTAATGATACCACCTCGATAGATACGACGTATTTGTACTCTACCTTTAACGACCTACAGCAAGGCTCTATATAAAATCAATTTTCCTCCTCGACAATTCTTTCCCTTCCATACAAGGTTTTACTTAGCTATTCAATGCATAAAAAAATATGTAACATTTTATTGCCTGTCTATTAACATCGGAATTAAGGTCAGCATTAAATCAATTATAAAAAGTATGATCGTTTCTACTTGGCACACATGTCCATATTGATTCGTGTTTCTATACGGTAGATGGCGCTGACCGATATGCAACTACCGCGGATGACAGACAATTACACACATCCTATAAATCCTGCCCTAGGATTGGCTTTGTGTACAGTTGAGTAGGAAAATGATTTGACAGTGTTTCTTGTTACAATTATCTTTATATTTTACCATGGCAAACTATTATTAATATAATTCTTATTTTAGTAGAATTCTAATTATTAGAAGATTTCATAAAATAGTTGGCTTTAGAAATGCTGCGTTAAAGTATCGTGTTTAAATATACCTTTACGTTACATTATGAATTTTATTTGGGACCCATAAGCAGCATTGTGTATAGAACGACACAACATTCATAGTTGATAAAATATTGTAAAGGAGATGTGCCATCTTGGGCCGTTTTGTGTACGTCTAATACAAATTCTAGAAAAAAATGTGGAATTCAAATAAAATACATTTAGATTTCTTGGACAACAGGGGGCTTTATACAAAAATGTGATTGTTTTAGTACAGAAGCAATATTTTCTTCTATAATCTGTCCTCCATGATGCCTAATTGTCATTTCGTTCAAAAATGCGCGAACCCATTATCTTTAACTTGAATATGTCTTATTTTTAAAACCTCCCTACAAATTATAATTATTGTCTATATTTCTTTTTCTATATTCTTCGCTTTTTAAAAAACGATATATGTTGTTGAAGAAGTCACTTTTATTATTTTATTTATATTACATGATTTTAGTTTAAGAACGAAAATGTTTAACTTGACAGCAATTGCAAAACTCTGTGTTATCTGTCTACGTCTGTGGCCGTAATTCGTATTATTTTTTATTATTCGCATACATTTCGCAAATGTGTATTTGCTTCTCTGTATACCTGGCTTTGTTTTATGGATTCTGATTCTCGCAGATGATATATCTTGACGTTTAAACGCAATTACTAGTTCGTATTTTGGTGAGTAAACTTATATATTATTATTTAGAATGCCACATGTAAGTAATACTTTTATGTTTTTCTATGTTCATATTTCTCTTCTAACCCACAATTCTGCTTTTCAGCACATCAAAAGTGGCGCTTTGCTTGAATTGCACTTCTGCAATTGTTGTGAAATGGTTGAATTGCACTTCTGCAATCAAAAATTGAAATGGATTCTATCATTTAACAGAATCTTAGTAACTACATGGGATGCCAATTCACTCTCGTGTAGAGTATGTCAAAACGTTTTATTGCTGAAATGGCAGAACAAGAAGTAAGTATTCTATTTTCTTCATTAACTTGGGAAATGTATGTTTTATGCCAATTAATCAAGGTCAATACAAAGTATGGAGTATTACAAAAGTATTCATGTTAGAGCTGAATTGCATTCTGTCCACAGGACAAGTCTACTAGTACATAAATATGTAAGAAGTGATATATATTGTTGTTTAAATTGTTAAATGAATTACATTTTCTTTTATTTCCCTCTGGACACTCAAATGATCTTGTGTTATGTAAAATATATTATATTATTATTATTTCCATAATAACAACACTATGTCTGATGGTAAGCACAAATGCCGTCTAGGTGGAATATCTAATGGCATCAGACGACTGTCCCAAGACATTTCATACAATTATCCGGCTGGCCTGCTAAGATGCTTCTTTAAATCATAGGAAGGAGGGAACACATGTGACTGCAAAGAGTTATTTATCCATAATAATTCTTTGATAACTTCAATATTAAATCTTTTTTATTTTGTTTTAGCTATCAGAACAAGCAATTATCTGTACAAACTGCTGGCTGCAAATAAATCAAGCTGTAGACAATGAGCAAGATTTTATTCCAACTCCGCCGTAAGAAGATTGTATCAATCTCGATTCTTTTGGACATATATAACCCCCACAAGTGCTTTATGTTGAAAGGAATATAGCTGCACACTGGACAGTGGGTTGCTGTAATCATACCATGATCATACTGTGGTATTTAGCCTTTAGGTTGGGCTAGGCAATATTACAATATTATCGGAGCATCGGCATTGTTCCTAGATGTTTTGACTGGAGATTATTTTTAGGCGAATATAAATAAAAAATATAAAGCAAGATCTGGTTGTACTTTATTGTCCTTAAGTTTTGTTTAATTTTAGTTTTCTTTCATCAATTAATCCTACTTTTTCCTTATGTGTGCTCAGAAATAACCAGTTAGAATTAATGTCAAATACATTATTTGAAAAATAATATCTTAGAACTTAGGATAATATTATTTTTAATTATGCAGAAGTCTAATATACCAAAGTATATTAGACTTGTAATTTTTAAAATGTTAGCTTGTACAGAAATGATTGCTAGTAAGTTCTTTTACTAGACATTAAGGTATAAAAATAAACATGGCTGCTATCAGATTCGATTCCATTTTTATAGCGTATTCATTTGTATGGACTATAATAACTAAGAGCTTATTAAGTGCATACGCCTAATAATAAAATGATTATTTATTCATATGCACATAGGGCACACCTCTGACTTTTCGGAGTCATGTGTGTATTGATAGTCAATCACCACGCACTAAAACGGTGAAGGAAAACATCGTGAGGAAACCTGTATACGATAGCGATTCATAAGAATTTCTATGGTATGTAAGTCCGCCAACCTGCACTAGGCCAGCGTGGTGGACTATATGGCCTAATCACTCTCAATCGTATTCTTGATTGTAGAGTAGGCCCGTGCCCTGCAGTGGGACGTATATGGGCTGATACAGATGCTAGCAGTCGCGACAAGTGATCAGTCTGTGCCGCGCTGTATCTCATGCCTAGCAGATTTTTATTGTCGATTATTTAAATAAGTTGTTTAGCAGGTATTATACACCACACTTGCGGCCAGATATAGGTACACTTTCTTAATATTAAATAACTATAAACATGACGAGATTCTGACAGACTTGTTGCAATTTATTGTATAGATAATATTATGTTATATTATATTAGATGATCAATAAAGTATGATACTAATTCCGTTGACGTAAAAACATTTACGAGTTATATAGAGTACAGTAATTTATAGCACAGACGCCTAAAAATAATATCACAAATAATATTTGATTTATAGGAAAACTTCATATTTCATAAATGTCAAGTTTTGACATCGGTTGTCAAACATGCCGTTTCAGACGCCATATTGCCCCCTTGTAGTGTTGCTGTTCTTGGCTTGGTATTTATTTTTGTATAAAGCTAATATGCAACGTATAATAGTATTTCATACAGAAATCGAATGCCAATTTCACTAAGTAAATTTGGTGTAATGTACTACAAACGGCCCAAGGTCCATACATTTCTGGCCCATCTCCTTTGTAAACAATTCCTCAAAACATAATTGCAGTGTAAAAAATCTTTCCGCATTAATTTAGTTTCATCCGCAAATTAGACCAACAATTCTAAAATAGATATGTAGGTACACTAAATTATCCCTATAAAATTATCAGTTCGTATAAACAATTCAATCTGCACATTCATTTTTAATTTTAACATAACCAGTACGCAATAAAACCCGTTGTACACGCAAGTACAGAGTAACAAGGTTCAAGCCGAGTCGATCGTGACCGCATTGCAAGCAGCCTTACTGGCGACATTGACTTTATCAAATCGGGCCGAGCCGCAGGGGAAGACACCAGAATATAGAATTTAATACTAATCACATTGGAAAATATGCTAGATCAAAACCTTGGCATTAACCTTCGATAAACAGTGCAAATGCGGCTTATTTAAGATTAGTTTTGGATTGAGTTAGGGTTGTTGAAGCGCTGCAGCCCCAAGAGTGGTTGTAATTAGAATTAATGACGTGCATTTTGCAAAGGATCGTTTACGTCATTGGTTTATGGCCCGTGAAATAAAGTTCTGGGTTCAAAACCCAGGTAATAAACTAAGCTAACTGATAATTGATAAAAAACTGATAAAGCGAACTGATGACAATTTACTCAGGAGTCCGCCTCGTGACCACGAAAGCTGTAAAGTAATCGAAACGTCGGGAACTCAAAAAATGTAAAAATTAAACCAAATCCGCGATAAAATCCATAAATAATAGTTTTATTTCAATTACTCAGGATTGTTATTCCTGTGATAAAGCTTGTTTCTTGCTCGGACAGCTGTATGCAGGAAGAGAACAATAATAATCTTCAACTACAACAATTCGTTTTAATATACGACTTTAACTGTGAGCTTAAGACAGATTTGAAAGCGTCTTTAGCGCGTTTGCTTCAGAACCAATGGCAAAGCAAGACGCCGTAGGGTAGACCTTAGAACACGGTTCTTTTGTAGCCCACAAATAATACGTGACACTGAAAAGTCACGTAGTCGAACTCCCACGACACAAGATTTGTATATTGGTGCGGGGTCGGAGCTGTACATAAACTTTAGAAACTCGTCTAATTGTAATGTTTTGCCCTAGAGTTGCAATGGCTTATTGGTTTTGGCAAAAACGGGCATTTGCTGCACTCATCAACATTGACTTACAATACAATACATAACATCTTATGTCTAAGTATGGGGAGCGCAGTGGAATACCAAGCATTGCTTTGCAATTCATGTTGTTGTTTTATTTTGCTACTGTCCATGAGCGGTCGTATCACTTACTATCGTGCGAAGGGCAAGCTCGTCTCGACATTAAAGGCAATTAAATAAACCAGATGTTTTATCGATACTTAGTATTTTATTATTATAAAACAATAGTTTAACCCCTCATTAATAAACCACAAAATAATCCTTTACAAAGATGAGAACTTCCTGCTAATTACCGAGTTATTGTCCACATAAGGGAACAATGAATGTGCATGACACACGGTTGCGAAACCCATCGATTGTCCAGCTGGCTATGGTAAAAAACGATATAAACGCATGTCCTTAGCCAGTCTCGAACGAAACGTCGCCATGGCCCGACTAACCGTACTGGTGAGTCTTTAAATAGTTTTGGCAGTTATTTATAAATAAAACCTTATTCATACACAATTTGTAAAACTATTTTAAATATCGACCGCCTCGGTGCCGTAGTTGTACTACGGTAAAATAACAAAGCTGATTCGGATTTGAATCCCGAGTTGGGAAAAGTGATATTGGATGTTTCTATTCATAACCAGCCAGGAGTTAGGAATTTGTGCCCGATATGGCGATAGCCTTGCCCCCTATCACATAGTGGGTCGGAACATACAAGGCGAAATGGTGTCCTAGTAGCATCTTTGCTTTGCTCTTCTGGGAAATAGGCGTGCTTTTTTGTACTTGTGTATGTACACATTATGTATGTATGTAATATTTCGAATATTTTCTCCCTTCAAACGAATTTAGTTTGAGCAAAGACGACAAACCATTCGATAACTATTATAGGTTTATAATTCGTCTATGAATACGGCCGGTAGTGCTTATGTGATAAGTTGGATGAATGAATTAAGTGGTGCCTCTAATGTGATAACTTTTGTCGATATAATATACTTCTGCTTTTTGAAAAGGATGGTAAAACAAAGGAATGTTTGACTATCAGCAGTCAATTAAATGTTTCTTAATATTAGTTATGTTCGGGATGTTTATTTGTGTTTATATCATTGATAGTTCGCTAGGAGTAAGAAAGCCCTCTAGAATTTAATGGCTAGTTCCTATTTGTAGTCTGCAAAAATATATTGTCACAACCACGTATATTATTGAGTGTATTTATCAATAATTAGCCTTAAGGCTTCGAGAAATAGCCTTAAGTTAAAATCCAGGAATAGAAATGTAACCGATTCAATTTCTATAAATATTTCAAATGACGACAATTTTTCCGTTTCTACAAGTCTCGATATGAATATATTGGCTTCCCGATATGCTGAGAATAAAACTTGTTGCGGATATTTTAAAAATATTTTTGTTCCGTGGCGTAGTTATATTGGAGAGTGAAAAGATATCATCAGTTGGCAAATTTCCAGCGCGTAACCGCTTTGTCTATCAGAATATAAAAATATATAAAATTATGTTCATTATAATCTTAATGAGTTTATAAGGTGACGAACGACCTCACTTACGGTTGCAGTAAGTCGCTGGATGCAGGCCGCTTTCAACAGGTAGATGTGGAGTCCTTGGGGGAGGTCTTGTTCAGCAGTAAGACTTTCTGTGGCTGAGATGATGATAATGATGATGATGATGATGATAATCTTAATCTTTACAAGTTAAAAGTAATAAATTACAAAACAGAATTTAATAATGTTATTCTCACTGCACATTTGCAAATTGAATTATTGCTCTAATAAATTTAAAGGAAACTTCAATATTTTTATTCTTGATAATTAAAAAATATCTAGAAAATTTGAAACCTTTTTTAATAAAATATCAAGATGTGACCGACTGTCCGGACTCCGGATATCTAAATAGAGTTTCATTATATAAATACGACGGCTATGTCTGTCCGCTAAACATATTGGTCGGAAATAATTTTCTGACCTTATATATCCAGCTCAAACGTTCCGAGTTCCACACATTTGCTCAAAAAGATCTTTTTAATGGAATTCTCGGAATTGTCATTTTCATTGTTAAAAGAAGCTCGTGCCTAATGTATGCGGTTTTTACAATGGGATACAAATTGTTACTATGACAGTTGTATTTTATAATTATAAATAAATAACACCCAACAGTCACATACATACTACATAGTATACCCCACACTGAGATCGAGTCTTGTGTCGTGGTTATCAGACACTACGAGAGACTTTTCAGCCTCACAAACCCCAGACCCGAAAGAAATATTATGGATTATAATCACATCATCATCATCATCATCATCATCCATCATCATCATCATCATCATCATCCACAGCCTGTAGTGTCCCACTGCTGAATAGGTATAGGCCTCTCTCATATTATGCCAATTTCTTTGTTTTTTGTCAGTCGCAAATGGCAATAATGGATTATAATAGTTTTAGCGAATTAGACCGTAGTGTTTATTGCATATAGACATGTCTGAAAAAATAATGATTATTAATTACTAGAAATGAATTGAAATATATAATATTATACTTTTGGTGCATAATAAAAAGGGTTAGATTGAGTTAAGGATTTCAGCCTAGTGGGCGTGGCGGCGTAAACTGCCAATGCTTAGGTTCGATTAAAGTTATTTTTTTTGCTTTTCGATTGCTGAACATAAAATTTTAATGTGATTTATGAAATCTGTACCATTTTTTTTCCGAAACTGTTTAATTACAATTTGCTTATAATCGTGTGTAAAAGTGGTACATCGATTATAAAATAAAGAGATTTGACACAGGATATATAGTAATCATTATGATAATTTTATATTTATTTACATTTTTTATTTTCATCTCTACATCACCCCACGATCGACTTGTATAAAGTGTTAAAAATAAATAAAATATAAGCCATTTTTATTGTCCTTTAAATGTTTCTAAAATATAAATGTGTACCTCAGATCAAATCCAACAATCAATGCCCCGAGTCTCTAATTTTAATTTATGTAATTTCTGAAAAATAACCTTTATAAGCAAATAATATCAAGGCACGCAGGTATTTCAATTCATTAATTTGCAAGAGATAGCTGGGACTCCAATCCCGAGGGAACATAAGTCAACATTCTATAATTTGTGAGAAGGTCACAGGTCTTGACACCCAATCAAATGTATTTACTAGTTATTGGCTTATATATATTTGCTTTTCTTTAGGATTAGAGTGCTCTTTATCACCTTAAAGTGAAGATTTAATGAATAAAGGTAGGGTATATAAAATCAGGTACGGAGCCACTATGTGAAAAGTCTACGGCACCTTTCTTGACGTATTTTTTTTGTCATAAATGTTTTAGTTTATTTGATTTTGGTATATAAGTATTAATATACTACTAGATGCCCTACATTTTAAATTTGCTTTCGTTATCTTTATTTTTTATTTCCGATTTTATCCATAGCACGATTTTCGTTTATTATTGCCAGAGTTTACTGACCAGTAAAAGTACTAACACCTAACCTTTTCGAGTTTCAAGCGCAGTATAGTTTTAATTTAAGTTAATTTGGACTTGTTTATGACCAATCGTGACGTTACCCTGAAGTGACTCACCAATAAAAACACCTCTCTTCGCTACTACAGATTTTTTTTTAATTTACCAATATCATTTAATAATGATCGTTTACGACCTTTAGGTGTTCGAATGATGTGATTGTCACGCTGTTGCAAACTATTTAAAACATTTATTTCTTCTATAACACATACAATACAAAAAATAATAATTTAGGAACAGTTTTTTTCTTTTTCCATTTTATAATATTGGATCTGTTCATATTATTAGATCACGAATATAAACGATTATTGTTTATATTAAGAAAATACATGTCAAACAATGTGTTAAATAGAGCTTTTTAAAATTTAATTTTTAGTTCCGAATTGCGCCACGTGCTTATACAATACAGAAGACTTATACTATGAGCCCTTACGTGCCAAGTGTTGCCTTGTCTCTGCTAATAAGTTGTGGATTAACTGCTTCTGCGTCTGTCATACGCAGAAGCTGTTAAGGTCGGCCTGTTGATCCGCTCACACGCGGCCTGACATTGCAAACGTCGTGATTTTAGATAATTATCGTGCCGATGGAGCGGTAAAGTCTGTGGTATAAAATTTAAATCATAAGGGAAGTTTACGAGCGCATAAAAATTTTCAGGGATGTGTAGAAATGATAATATGAGAGGATTTAACAAGGCGCATCACCCACCAGAACGTGACATCAGCAACGACAGCAACCAATTCCGCTGACTTTGAAATACCCATCATTTTTGTCGATTAATATATAATCATTTAATTTTAGTATTGTACCAACCTTTCGGAAATAAATATATTAGTAATTTTAAATAAATTACTCTTTTAAATTAATCCAATTCGCAATCGCCGTAACCTGACTGAGGTTCTAATTCTTTATAGTTTTCAACTAGCAACCCGGCCTGGTTCACCCGGTTTCATTTACAGTTTTTTTATTATTCCATCGCCTTTGTTCATCAGGGATAATACGAGTATAGGAATGTAATGTTGGAAGATTTTTTTTTAAATCGTTCCAATTGTTGCAAAACCTATTCAATGCAATCAATCAAATCTTTCCTCTTTATAATGTTAATATAAGATATTAAAGACTGTACTGCTTAAAAAATCCATAGGAAATCAATATATTGAAGTGGAAGGACAAATTACTGTAAAACCTGATTGCTACTGGAGCCGAAAAGTTAATGAGTGGAAGCCTTGAAGAAAAACATGACAGAAGAAATGTCAGAGTAAACCCTTAAATTTAAAAAAGTGACCAAAATTATTTTTAATGTTGTTCAAAAGGTTGTAGGACGTCACCGTATGCTACTTCGAAGTGTTCACTATGGGAATCCTATATAACAATGCAAAAAAGGTGCACATTACTTCTTTTAACTTTTATTGTAATGAATGACGACGATGATGATATTCGCCTGATGATAAGCGATACGACCGCTTATGGACAGTAGCATAGTCAAACAATACCGTGAATTACAAAGCAATCAATATTTCTATTAGTTTCCATGGCTGCAATTTCCTTCAAGCTGGGACACACTTGTGCATTTACACTGCTGTTTGGCGGGACAAATAGATAAAACGGTAGAAACCGGTACCTAACCAGGCGAACCCTCCCAGAATAGACCTACGACCAGTAATCTATTACTTTTATACTAAATAGTATACAGAGTGTATATTTAATGTCGGATGTAAAAAACAGGAAGATACATATATTAATAATCTACCTTTATAGGAAGCGAAAATATAGTTACGCAGGAAAAAAGTGAGCAACAAAATGGTAATGTTTTGTTAAGAAATCAGTTGACATGCTCTGTCACGCGATACTTATTAGGAAATAGAAATAGGAAAAGTACTGATTACAAGATATATACAGCCTACGAAATGCATTGAATTAGAAGGCAATGATACATTTTGTCACGGGTTCAAATCTCGTACAATAACAAATAGACTACTCAATATCGAGGCAATGCATCATTTCTGATAGCAAAAAACTTGTATCATGCAGTGGAATGGGTACTATCTGTGACTCTTGCTTATTTAATTAATACATCAAATGAACATAAAATGCATCAAATTTTAAATCTGTTTTTTATACTCTGAATAAGTCTCCTTATTAGTGCTTATACAAATTAGCACGTTCTTAATAAAGAAATAAGAGCGCACAGACGCAATAAGAAAATAATTCATAAATAAAACATTTGTACAATATCTGTTTTTCGTCCCGAATGGCGAGAAATAAGTGTCTCTCTGAGGACGAATGAATTTATGAGATCCCAATTTTATCCGAGACTTAATTCAGCCCGTGGGTTTGCTTGATAATAAATAAAATAAAAAAAGAACATACAGTCGAATTGAGAACCTCTTCCTTTTTTTGAAGTCGGTCAAAAAGTTTATGCTGATAATAGATCTCGTGAGACAACCTGCGTACTATTGCAATTTGTTAAGAACTTCTACTATATGTAAAATATGGCCTCTATGTATGTAAAATATTTTTTGGCAGTTATGCATTTATACGCCCTTATACATAGACAGCTTGTAAACCCATTTTAAATAGCGACTGCCTCGGTGGGGTAGTTGTACTACATTAAAATTACAAAACTGAGGTATCGGGTTCAAGTCCCGGATCGGGCAGTGATATTGGATTTTTCTATTCATTATCAGTTCGGAGTCAGAAATTTGTGGACGGTATGGCGATAGTTGCTTGCCATCGTGGGCCGGAACATATAAGGCAAAACGTGGGTTACCGGGTTGCTACCAGGAATACCTCTGCCTACCCCTTCTGGGAAAAAGGCTTAAATTTATGTAACCAGTTTGGTGGACTATATGGGTTAACCTCTCTAAATCGTACTCTCGATTGTAGAGGAGGCCCGTCCCTGCAGTGGGACGTATATGGGCTGATAAAAAGTTTAATACATTATTGTACACCCATTGTAAGGGACGTGATAATTATCAATGCGGGGTCAGGGCTATGAAAGTGACTTGACTGTATTTTTAAATATGTAGTACTATTATCGTGCGTCGTATCATTGGCCTAGAAGCGAGGTATATGTCAGCGGATACGTGTATGAGCTGTGGGTAGGTGAGATCCTGTATTCAAATCCCAAATCAAGCTTTCCAATATATGTTACTTTTTTAATTTAGAACGTCTCATTTGTGATTATATCTGCAATGGTGATAGATTTGCTTCTAATTATACGTATATCTTGCTAGGAAAATGCATGGTATATCCAGACTGCGACCAAACGAAGCCAGGTGGTAATTTAAGTGATTTCGACACAATACAAATGAAAATTTCTCAAAAGAAAAAATAGATGTTTTGCGAAATGATGTAACTAAAACACTAGACTAGTAACTAAAACCACCTAGCTTTGTTTTCGCAGTCTGGATATACCTTGTATATTTCTCGGTGATCTGTGCGTAAGAGGAGCAGAGTAAGCCATCTCTGCCTACCCATGGGGATTCAGGTGTGAACTTACGAATGTATGTAGTACTATTATTGGCATTCAAATAAAACTATTTTACAGCTTTCGTGCTCTGCCCCGTGATCAGGGCAGTTAAAAAATGAAAAAATTAAGTCAAATCCACGATAAAATCCGTAAATAATTGTTTTATTTCAATGTGTAACATTCGCGTAAATCTAAGAAACCATTATTATTGCCATCTAAGTCCAAACAGTGAAAGTGTATACAGCCAGTACTCTCTAATTTAAAGCCTAACTAATTTGTAATCCAATAGTAACAGGTTCCGAAGTAATCTCGCTTTTAAGGATTGATATCGGCGTGGGAACTAATCTAGTTTCGGCAAGACGCTATTTCGCTGTTTAACAATATCGTACAAAGTAATGCAAGAAAGAAAAGTATTTATTATGCCGGCAAATTGACTTCACTGCATAAAATATATTCATAAAACAAATATAAAGGAATATTAATAACTTATTGTAATAAAACTTTTGTTAAGGCAGAGGCGGCAATGATAAGATCATGAGTAGTCAACTCCGCCCATAAAATCTCAATTCTAGAGATTCACGGTTCGTCACTTTGTTTACCTAGCTTAATGTTAACTGACGCCGTGGTCAGCCTTACTTCTCAACCTTTTCTGTTAAAATCCACGATTACTTACTTTCCTTTTAATAAGTTTGAAAACACCGGAATGGTGGAATTTCTTGGCGGAGATTTAGCTGAGCTGTATATATTTAGTTGCTGAAATGATGATAAAGCTCCTAAAATTGAGAATCCTTGGTAGTTGTATTTATTTTGCCCAAATCAATCGGAAACGTCATACGCAACTGAAACGACTACGCAACTGTCGACAGAAGTTTACAAACACTGTAACACAATTCTCTCAGGTTGCATTATTTCCTAATAGCTAGATTTATTACAAATAGATGCATAGCCTAGACCGTAGGACTAAGACCTATAAAAGGACTAGATCTAGCCGATCTTATACACTCGTGTAACTCAGTGCGATACACGCAAACGTCTCAAAATCTCCATAATGTTCAAACTGGTAAGATTTATTTAAATGTTTATTAATTGTTGATCTATTTTGATATAGTGGTAGGTGGTAGTGTTACGGGTCAAATATATTTAATTTAATTTTCAATTTGAAAACGCTTTTTTGTTAACGTTTGTCTGCTTTAGGCTGTGTACTTACAGGACTGAAGTCTTGTATTCGAGTTCCATGTTGCGAAATCTAGTTTTTTGACTTTTTTAATTTTATCTCCTAATTGCCTAAAACCTGAATTAGTTCAAAGCTAAACTTCCACGCTATCACATCTTGCCAACCTAAATTGTGAAGAAATGGATAAAATTGGTCGATTGTTGGACAGAGCATATTATTTACAGCTTTAGAGGAAACAGGATAAAAGAAGTGATGCCGCTGTAACTGAATTATCTTCATCAAGATTAATTCAGGCGTGTGTTATATAAATAGTCCTGGAACAGATTATAGGATTTTCGCACAAAAGAGCTATGATTAGAATCCTAATTACCCCGGTGCGTTGATGAACGATCTTACTAAAACCGACTAAACAAGATCCATTTAATTAAACTTAAATCATTATTTTTATCGTAATGAAATATGTTCAGATTAACTTTTAGCATAATTTAAATCAGATTTTTATTTTAAAATCCAGTAAAATTAAGGCAGTAAAAAATTGTTCGCATCGCTTTGATGCAAATCAGTTTGTTACTTTTAGGTAAATTAAATTTGGATCATCAATTTCGTTTTGTGTAAGAGGTTTTTTGTTAGTTTACATCAGTTTAATTAAGGTATTTAAATATAAAACATAAATAACTATCTACCGTATTTCAGTGGGTGAAATTAATCCATTCGATTTAAATTTTAAGATAAAATCATACTTTATACGCAATATTACAGCGTTCTGTAAGTGGTGCGACGCTCCAGTGGAGTGTAGCGTCAAAACGACACTGTAAGTTTTCTTCGCAATAATTTTGAAAATATCTGCTTCTTTTACACTTTTTCAAGGACATCTTATCGGTACACCCAATGTACTGAAGAGCCTAAACTTAGTTTTTAAATCAAGGCGTATTGAGCAAGAAGCTTACTACCTCACACGATTCCGCAAATTGAAACTTTGCACCGATCCTAATGTTTGCACGATCAATACGTGACATTTGAGTGTTTGGTTCCAGTTAGTTCTCGATACACACGGCACATACACAGGGTGTTCCAAAACTAGACGATAAACTAGAAACGGGAGATAGACCAAACTGTATCGGCACAGCAACAAAAATTCTATCCCCGAGAGGACAGGAGGCTTTGTTTTACATGTTCGAATAAGGCCGCCAATCAACCACATAGGTATTCTGGAATCCATACCCGGCCCGATAAGTCTTGCTCGTCTATCATCGGACGGGAATAGGTTCGATGAACAGTGGTTGGCAGCTGGTGCACCTCCAAAACTTTTTGGTTTTTGTTTCACCAAATCTACATCTCTTTCATACGTACACTATGGTGCAAAACTGAACCAATCTTTTGATAATGGTAATAAATTCTATTTCCTGTTATTTTTAATTCTATAGCGACGTGTTTACTTACTATACACAGTACGAAGCGTCGTTTAGTATCATTCAATCTGAGTAGTAACATGTTTAAACTTGTTTATTCCGCTACGTGTGTGACTCAGTTTTGCACCGAAACTTATAGGAGCAATACAATTATTGTTTGTCGACGATTAAAGAAATCAATAACACGCAATTCATATCACAACTCTACGTCTTTTCAATATATTTATGTATATGTGTAAAATAAATAAGAGTTTTAATCGATTTTTAACATGAAGCGATTTTCACGTTCACTGTATAATAGAATAAAAGAGATGTTACTGGAGGGAAATAGTACGCGTCGAACGGCTAAAATATTAAAAGTGAGTCAAAGTTCTGTTCAGAGAGTTAGAAAGACGTGCAAAAGTTTAAAAAAAAATCTTGGCGGTCGGCCGAAGAAATTAAGTACAAGGGACAGTCATCGTATAATTCAATATATGATTACTGGAGAAGCTTTGTCGACGTCTCACGCAGCTAAACTTCTTCAGTGTGATACTGGAAAGTCGATTAGTAAGTGGACAGTACAACGCGAACTACATAGAAATAAATTTCGTGCAATCGAGAAAAAAAAGAAGCCATTATTAAGTGAAAAAAATCGAAAAGCAAGGTTGGACTTTGTAAAAAAATACGAAAGCTGGTCAGAAGAGGATTGGAAGAAGGTTATTTTTTCAGATGAAACAAAAATTAGTCGATTTACAACTGACGGTCGTCAATGGAAATGGAAGAGGAAAGGTGAGCCAGTAAGTCGCACAGATTTTATTCAGACTGTCAAACATGGGGGAGGTAATATTATGCTTTGGGGGTGTATAACAGCTTACGGATTGGGACCTATTCACAGAATTGTTGGGAAAATGGATAAAGAAATGTATCTAGATATTTTAAGACACAAGTTAACTGAAACAGTCGAGAATATGCCTTATCCAATCAATGAAATAATCTTCCAGCATGACAATGATCCCAAACATACCGCGAAATTAGTGAAGAACTGGCTCGCTTCTCAAGACTTCCAGCTATTGCAGTGGCCGGCACAAAGTCCAGATTTAAATCCAATTGAAAATCTGTGGTCTCAATTGAAACATAATATTCTTAATGCATATGATTTACCTCCATCCTCTTTAAATGAATTATGGAACCGAGTTCAAGAACAATGGGAGAAAATTTCACCAGATTACTGTGAAAAATTAGTAAAAAGTATGAAAAAAAGATTGGAAGAAGTTAAGAAAGCTAAAGGCTTATGGTCAAAACATTAGAAAGTGTGAGTGTGAGTTTGTTTATATTGGTGCAAAAGTGATTCAGTGTTTTGTCGTATTATATTGTCATTTATTTTATAAATAATATTATAATCTAATACCTGATAATAAATACACTACAGTAATTACTTCTTAATATGACTTTCATTTCAAGAAACATGCATTCCTTCCCTGAGAAACAAAACATTACTATGAATTGGTTCAGTTTTGCACCATAGTGTATATATTCTTTCTAATTTTACGTTTTGTGGTGTAATAATAAATAGTTTTTTATTTTATTTATTTGTGTATATTATGTTTTTGTTTGTTTTTTCACAGGCTGTATTCCTTACCCTCATCGCTATCAGTCATGCCGGCATTATTGCGCCAGTGGTAGCACACCCAGTGGTCGCGCATACCACAGTGGTCCATCCAGCCCCAGTTATCCACGCGGCCCCATTGGTCCACGCGGCACCAGTGGTCCACGCGGCCCCAGTGGTCCATGCGGCCCCAATCGTTCCAGTTGTCAAACATGCCCCAGTCTTGGTCCATCATTAGGTTTAAATAATATACTCTTTAACGGTTGTATATGAAATGTATGATTGGAATTATGTATTGTAAATTTTTATTTGGTTTGTATTTTTTATTAAAATAATTTAAATATTCTTTGGAGTTTTATTAAGTTTACGTAAACACTATTACAATCTACATAAGAGCTTTACTCAAAAAGGTGTGTATACTATCGATAAATTAGCTAAACTTTCCGGCACTAATAATAACACAGGCCTACAAAAAAAAATTTTTGGTTTGGTGCAGCTCTGTACGCATCAGTAGTCGGTATAGTAGGTAGGATGAACTACATTCCTGCTACTAGATGTCAGCTGACAGCTCTACTTTACCTACAATTCTTATTTTAATTTTTTTACGGTTTTATTCAAAATTGTCCATGTTATAACAAGTTTTATGGCATTAATCGTATAAATTTATTATGGCAAGTAATTCGAGATGTTGCATTAACAATCCTGATATATTTTGTTATATATGCGGTGAGTATATAATAACAGACCAACGGAAACTAATAAATCTTATGTGACAGTTATACAAAACTTTCTTGGTAACTTTAAAGTTGATAACTATAAACAGTTAGTCGAAGAAATGCTTCTGAACTTCAAAAATATAGGATGTAGGTAATATGAGTTTGAAGATGCACTACCTAAGCAGTCACATGGATCATTTTGAACATAATTTAGGAGATTTTAGCGAAGAACAAGGTGAACAGGTTCCACCAGGATATAAAAACAATGGAACACAGGTACCAAGGCAGATGGGATATTCATATGATGGCTGATTATTGCTGGGGAATTATGCGTGATTGTCCAGGACAAACTCATTCAAGAAAATCACTCAAAAAAAAAATCTGGATGTATAATTTCCAAATAAATTTACATGTTTTTTTTAATTTGTTTTTTCTTTTTTCTTATGAACAAGAGCTGTTATGGAAAATGTGGCTAGTTTTCTCGTATCAGCTCACAAAATACATCCAAAATCAGGTATAAAATCTTAGGCACCAAAATGAGTGTAGGCCAGTGTAAGTTGAGCTTATATTGGAGGCTTCTACTATCTAACTTTAAGTTATATTTTTACACAGAGAAAAAAAGAAAGGAACAATATTTTATATTTTAAAAGACTTACAAAGGCATTGATCCTGAAATCCTGTCTCTTAAGCATCCAGACATCATAAATTGGCTTTTGAATGTAAATAATCATCTTTACATCGTGGGAAGAAAACCTAACTACATCGCTTACAATGTATTTTATTTATATGTTTTACGCTTTATATACAAAGTATACAGGCGAACTCAATGCCTGAGGCATTCTCTCCCAGCAGACCTTTGGATGGTGTAGAGAAACCAAGGTACGCGTAAAAATAAATACCAAATAAAAAGGTAAAAAAGAAAGAAAAACTTAAAAATAAAAAAATATTTATTAAAATATAAAAATTAACGCTTAGACAATAAAAGGTCGTACAATTAGATTAGGTTTGCACATTAGTTCCTTGTTTACATGTAAACATTTTTACCGCGGTCCCCCACTAGGTATGCCCGGATCGGGGGCACAATATATATACCTATATATATAGATTGTATAATATATAGATAAATATATACACATGTAAATAAACATATACACAATCACGTATCATCGGATGCATTGTGCTAATATTGTGCTAGTAAAAAAAAAACAACAACTAAATCCACTGCATATCTCATACAGCAGTAATATCACACGAAAAACCTCCCTAAAGCACTATGCTAATTTCTACCCTCTACAGCACATACGTCACAAACGCAGTTATAAAGATTTACACGACACTCTCTGTCCAAACACCAGGGTGTCAACGACACGACATAAATACCCGCCCACCACTCAGACGGGTCTAAACAATAAGCCTTTAAAACTATTTTTAAAACAAAAAGAATTAAACCTTTCAACAATTGTCTGTTTTAGTTCTGCGGAATTGTGATAGATGGCGCTGTCATGATTGATGATACTTCAGCTCATTTTATACTTTACTTGTTTTATTATAGAATTCGTGAACAAAATAATAATGGCTTTTAAGTCCAATAAATGGTTTTGAAAATTTAATCGTGACATAAGATTTTTTTTGTTTTGAAACGTTTTATTATTAATAGTTTTATTATTAATAGTTTGGCTTCTATGTTTCTATATTAAATGATACTTATAATATTTAACAAATAACATGATGATGATAATAATATGTTTTTTGACGAACATTTTTACATTAAAATATGAACATAGATACAAACTTTCACTAATAACTATATTTTAATCGGTGAAGGAAAAATGCATCAAAACATATACAGTGAACACTGTATAAAATTATTTTGATGTTTAACAAATAAAGAAACTTACCAGCATCTCGAATCAATAAATTTGCAGACACTGCATGGGTATATAAATAAGCAATTATGATCAACAGTTCCTCAACCATCCGTAAACAAAATATACATGAACATCGGCCTGAAAACTTATTTTTCAAGTCAGTTAACTTCAATTTCTTTTTCCAGAATATTAGCTTTCCTAACTACTTCATAAAAATCGAATCCCCTTACAATTTTAAAACTTGAATGTAATAAGAAGGGCTCCTTAACCCCCTAATCCCATAAGACTGGGCACAATCTTACCGACCTTGAGGCCATGCTGCTCCATAATAAGACGTCTCCAAGGATAATTGCACCCCGGATAGCCTATGGGACATTAATCGGTTTTTTGTCAAAGCTCTCCTAATGAGAAACAGTTTGGATGTTGTGTTGTTTTTGTTGTTCCTAAAGCAGATATATTAGGTAGTTGTGTACCTATAGAATATTTTGAAAAATGTCTTTATCATATTATAGATTTTTTTGGTTCGTTTGATTTAACGGTGGCAGTGAAAATGAAGATTTTAGGTTCAATTTGTAATACTATACTGTCTATTTTACATAATTTAAAAATTACTTGACTTGTCCTTTCACAAATTGGGACCATAACACTATCTTCACCTTTAAAATCCATATTCTAGTACTTCAGCTTTGATCTAAATAACCTTGAAAGTGTGATAACAAGACTATTATTTTAGAACAAAATCAAAATTTCAATCTTCAGCCTTCATCCTACGTAATATAAAACATCACAAGGCCGTGATTCGAAACTTCATCTAAACACACTAAACGTTGCGCCATTTTATAACTTAGCCATCAACAACCAACATAATGTTTAGCGAAACAAATATTTGAGAACTCGGAACTTATGAAGCGGATCTCCCTCTTTCCCCTCCTTATACTGAGAACATACGCTCAGAAAACATTAGTCCGTAAACACTCGGCGAGTCGTAAAGTTACTGGCGAAAAGTTTCAAAACAACCAACATTTATTGTGATCGTATAGTTGTATGAAACCATTCGTGTGATGACAGAAATATGCAAAACATGGGGCGAGAGTGAATGTAAGAGTTGGTAGGGTTCGAACCCATTGGACCCACTTCAATAAGATCGATGGCACCCTCCGCAAGGGTCAAGTTAAAATTACCAGCCGAGTGCCGACGAGAGTGCATGAAGAGATTAAGGAAAGTGGATGTAGCAAAAGTAGTGTCAGTATCGAGCAATGTGGAGATTCATAGTCTTTGACTAACCCTATGGGATACAGGCGTGACCTTTATGTATGTATATTGTATTGCCTCAATGGTCGGCTAGCAGAATTTGTGGAGGGTAAGCTGTGAAAACCTGGGTTCGTTTACCAAGTCGAAAAAAGTAGGTACTATAAATTGAGTATCAAACACATAGGTATTCTGGAATCCCTACTCGGCCTGATAAAGGTCTTGCTCTTTATCATAACATGGGATGGGAATGGGTTCGATCAAAATTGGTTGGCAGTTTTAACTTATTAAAATGTACTTTTAAAACTACTTATGCAAAACACAAACATGAACCCACAGACTTTAGTTTCACAGTTAGCGTCCTAACCAACAGCACCATTAATACTATAAAAGTATCACAATTCTTTCCATAATCCCAAGCCTGACATTCTTAGTAGCTACCATCTTTCATATTCATAGATAATGTCCGCCCCTTAATAAAAAAATCGTCGATATAAAAAGCGTTCAAGGGCGCATGTTTAATTCTCCGAAAGGCACTCGTCTCGAAGCGAAGGGCTCAAGGCTACCGTAACCCAGTTTGGACAATTCTGCATTATACATGACAAATTAAATTGTTTAATACACTCGATGGGTCTGCTATCCGTCCCCGACTTTTTCCTTTTGGAATCTTTGTGGAGCGAAATGAGGTTTTCTTTACAAAAACTTGGAGACATGTACAATATTTACTGAATTGTTTGCTTCGTATACTGTTATTTAGTCACTGAAAGGTTAACGTAAACTTTTTTTATTATTCATGTGAATGTATAACTCAGTGTGTTCCTTTATTTTTTCAGATTATTGTACTGAATATGGTAAAACCGGGATGGTTGGCGTTTACTTGTGAAGGCCTACGTCCAGCAGTGAACGGCGGTCGGCGATAGGCTGAACATATACACATAGGTATATACATTTTTTTTTATTTTTTTTTATTATGCCGTTTCGCCGTATACCAGTAGTAAAAATAACCAACACTATGAGTTATGTACAAATCAATGTTAAGCATTTCACTCCGCTCGCCATCCTGAGACATATGGGGCCTCATTAATAAACTCGGATGAGCGAAGGATTAACTTTAGGCATTGGGCTAGAGAATTCAATCCATTATTATGAATAGCTAGATAGTAATGACTATATTAATAAAAATCTTTATTCTTCAGCCTAATATGATAATTCTGTTAAGCAAACCACTGATTTTAAAAGTAAAAAGAACGGTCAAAATAAATCAGTCAATTTTAAAGTTTTGGGCTAAAATTTAATCCCTCGCTCATCCAAGTTTATTAATAAGGCCCATGTTGTTAGCTCTCAATATGTCCAGAAGTTTGCGATTCATTTACACTTAGCGGAAAAAATAAACATTGTCGGGGTATCTATCCCGACGCCTCTCACATATGAGAGACCTACCACCAGTTATTCTTACTACAAAAATGACTTTAAGTTACTAGAGCGTTGCTTAAAGCTTGAAGTTACTAGAGCGCTAAAGAGCGCAAAATTTTCTTTAATGCTTGTTATTCTATAAACCCAATATTGAGTAATATCAATGTCAAAAGCGATAGAAATCGATATCTCTGTGAACTACTACCGTGAACCCTCCCCAAAAATCTACGACAATTCATGAAGACATCGAATGTAGGTTGTTCATATCATATCGGTTATTGCCGTTGCTAGTCCCCAAGGAACGCTATATTTTCGGGAACAAAAACATACTGGAACATTCAGTCATACAAAGGAGAAGATTAGAAAAAAAGAGGTTAAATTATTATAAAATTTAAGTTTACAACTGTTTACAAAAAAGCAATTCAATCCGAAGAAAATGTTCTTGTACCTTGTCTTTGAGATCGGTGAAAGAACCTTAATTACTTTTCCTAATACTAATATTTAATAAGTAAGCACCTGAATACTCACAGAATTTATTTATTATTAGATTAATTCGTTTTTGGCTCCTTACAAAATCTTTACGCTGTAACATAAATTCTATTATGAGTAGATTTTGGTAGTTTAATTCTAACTAATAATATCCAAGGAATATTTGTACTAAGAATTTAAAATCTGCATCTAGATTTAATGACCATAGCTATTTTTGAACGTAAACAACAATGCAGTAACTGCAAAAATAAACAAACAAATGTATTTGAATTCATCAAATCAATAATTGTAAACGTAAATTTTACTTCATCCAACTTTCGCTTGACTTGCTCCACAATAAACTATTTTACTGCTCTTCAAAATAACAGCTGTTGTATTGTGAATTTATTTAGAGTTTCCCCAAGTGATTTCTTAAAAAGACTTACTACTAAACTACGATCTTTGTGATGTTACTATAGTATTGGACTCGCTATTTTGTTATGTTCTGTAATATTTTTTTTTTGGTCCTTCAATCAATGCTTTAGGCATATATTATGATAAATGAATAAGTATTTGAGATGTTTATGTTGTTCAAAACAAATTTTGTAATTATTAGAAATTATTGATTATTAAGTCCGCCAACCCGCACTAGGCCAGCGTGGTGGACTATATGGCCTAACCACTCTCAATAGTCAGACTCGGTAGTCGATTGTAGAGGAGGCCCGTGCCCTGCAGTGGGACGTATATGGGCTGATACAGATACAGAGATACATAACAATAATTGATTATCCAAAACAGAATAAAGTATTTATCAGAAACGACATTTTAAACCTATGTAATTATGTTGACTAGTAAACTTATACATGCGTTGCAAATGTTGTTACAATCACTTACAAAAGAAAGAAAGAAAATGAGATTTTTATGTAAAATCTCATTAAAATCCCAACAATGAGCAACAATACACAAAAAAATCCTTTTATTCAAGACATTTCAATCTAAGCCAGTTCCAAGGTCCATGTAAAAGTGTCCTTGTCAAAAACTCTTAATTCGAACTTGTTGAACACAACAAATACATCTAAAAGAGTATATTCGACAGTAGAGATCTTGTAACGCACGATGGTGATGATTCTAAATATATTTCTGAATTAAAAGAATGCATATAATTTAATCGTATGACCTCAAGGGGAGGTCTTCTTAAACAAACTTCTAAGTATATCATATAGAAGGAAATTTTAATTGTTATCCTTGGTTACGAGTTTGAAGAGAAACTGGGAACAAACCATAACATTTGTAGCTACTCCTACTTTTGTTCTTTCTCCTTTATCCATCCCGTGGTTGTCTGGTAAAAATTGCTTTAAGGAATAAGACGTCACTTGTGCATTATTTTTCACGTAATACTGTCTACTCGTATGTATCTGGTTTCCAATAAGGTGTTAAAATAAAAATAAAAAATCTCATTAAAATTCCAACAATGAGCAACCATACACAGAATCTTTCCATTGTAGACATTCATAACAATCTCGTCGCATCCTTATTGCTTGTTCCAAGGTCCCATCGAAAAGTTTCCACCCCAAAACCTCTTAATGGGAACATACATCAAAGATTTCTTAACGGCTTAATGCGCCTCCGAGGACCGCTTCGAACCTCAAGGTCCACCATAAGTCTCGGGGACAACTGTCGTTGTTATCAGATCCTTCGTTTTAATGCGTTTTATGAAAGTTTTCGGGGTTTCATATGTCGCTTTTATGTTGGTACATTTTGGAATTATGGGGTATGCAGAGCAGTATAAGATGTATGATGTAAAGGTCTATTAGAATTATGCTTTATGAATCGATTCTTATCTCTGCTTGCTTCTGGTTGGTATAATATGATTTTAATACACATTTGAGGACGATTTATGATTTTACATCATCCCCTTGATTGTGGACTTTCTAGAAATTATTCAGTTAAAAACATGTCAGTCAATGTTTACGCTACGTAGGAATTAAACTCAGGACAAACAATATTACTGAGCCATTTGTTGTACTAAAAATAATTTATACAACTCATTTATTTATGAGCAATGTTAAAGAAATTAATTGAATAAAATGAAGAAAAATTTATATAAAATATTTTCCAGACCGAAATCTTCATAAAATGGTTTAAACTTATTACTCGGGCATAGAAACTGCAAAGTCAAAAGTATACTTCAGAATTAGTTAATTAAAATGAATCCAAATGAGCATTTTTAATTAGAGGTTTCAGTACAATCGAAACTTTGCCGTAAGAGTTTGTAAAAAATGCACACTTTATAAATACTGTGAATGAAAAACTTGACGGATACGCAAAAATATTATTTCAAAAAGCATTTTACTAGAAGATTAAGAGACTAAGAGATTATATGTATGTATATATATTATATTAGACTCAGAGACGAAAGCGACGAGAAGAGAAAAGCGCAATGGATGGCAAATAGATTAAAGGATTTTCAATTTTCAACAAATCACATTACAGTCTCTTATACACTTCATTTCATTACTAGATGTGTAGAGGATCGAACCAGTTACTTCTAGTTACACAGCAAGCTTAATCTCTACGTTGCAAAATGAATACATTTTGTAACACTCTTAAATCATGATTAGATTTGACCAAAAGTTTGCCGTACATCCATAGTAAGTACGGAGAGATTAAAGTTGGTTTGAGATGGTAAGTATTTTTAACTTTTAGACTCCCAACTAAGACAGCAATTATTAAGAATTAGGATTTATAACTTTTCAGAAACATTGAATAAAATGTACATTTAATATTTCATTTTACAAGGCTTGCATAAAGGCTATTGAACCTCCAATAACTTTAACATCGATTTACACATTCCGTCTTCTCTTTATGAAAATAAGGGCACATATTTCACCTAATAACCCGTTCGGAGGCACACAAATAAATTTCATTCAATAAAAATATTATTTTAAAAAGCTACTGTATAGGTCTTTGATCCTCCAATAACTTTAACATGTACACATTCCGTCTTCTCTTTACCAAAATAAGGGCACATATTTCGCCTAATAACCCGTTTCGGAACCTTGTACACGTATTATCATGCTTTAAAGGGTCTGGAATGCACCCTTATAAGCCGAACATCCAAGGACCAACGCAAGGACACCATATGTCTAAGGATTGCCGGATTCCTTTCCAAATGGTTTGTTTTGCACATTATGCTAATAGCGATCGGATTGGGAATGGTATGCTCATAAAATTCGCTAAATGACTTGTTTTGATTTTTGCTATTCTGCTCGGAACTATTATAGTGAGTTATTGGGTTATTCATGTATGTGTTTATGTAGTTTTTAGACCATAGCGACATACATAAATAAATGATACAATAAACGTAAAGATGACGATTAGGGAAAAATAATACTTCTGCTTGTCTCGGGTTATAAAACAATGTAGTTGCAGGTTCATTCAATTCTCTAAATATCTTTTAGAAATTCCTTTGATTATCAATTTTCATTATATGGATAATAAAAATAATTAGACTGCTTTGACAAGATGGCTGCACAGCACCTGAGCTTACGGCGAGAGGTAATAATTTCATAGGTGATATTAATGTCAATAACTTTAAATTTGCTGACAATGTTACTTACTTGGTGAACTGTAACAACAAAGCTGATATTTTATGACGGTCTCTTGTAAGAAAGTGGTATTTTCACTATGAAGCTGATTTAAATGTATTGTGGCTTTAACTGACTACGGACGGTATTTGTTTGTTTTATTGCCATGAATGGTGGAACGTACATGCCATTCACTTGATGGTAAACAATATGACCACTCATGGACATTAACAAATCCAAACAACAACTTGAATTACAAATCAATGCTTGGCATTCCACTTTGCTCGCCGTCCTGAGACTTAAGATATTAAGATATAAATCGAGTAATTACTCTGGCTGCAAATATCAAGTTAATTGAAATATTAATATACTTTGCATTATTTAAAAAAAAAAACTTGAAAGTACGAAAAGCATATTAGATACTCAAGAAAACAAACAACATCTCGAAGCCCAGAATTAGTGTCATCAAACGATTCTATCGGTCTCCGAGTGCCAATTATTCACCTTCACTCAGAATACAGCTGCAATTAATTAAATTGATGGAAATGTCCAGAGTATCGGCGTACCATTAGCAGTAAACTGCCTTTATTGACAAAACTATTGCTCTATTTATAACGGCAATTATTTTCTTGTGGTTTTTCTTTCAAGTTGTCTTTTTTACTGTATTACTCGAAGGAATTTTGAAATACTTACTTGCAAGTGCTGGATTTTCATCTTTATTGGCAATGTTTTGGCGGCATAGTTAGAATGTTTTAAGGCTAACAAGTTAAGTTTTTAGCAAATTGATGCCGCAAAGTAAGTGTCGGGAGCGTTCGATATTTACTTTTTATAATTAAGAAAAAAATATTCTTGTAATTGTTGTTTAATAATGGATTTTGTGACAAAAATACTGGATTCTTATGAAGGATGTCGAATTGTTTTAATTCTTGAAAAATTCCTTAGGTAGGCAATTGTTATTTTTTAATTAATATTGGTGAAAAATATAATAATAAAACAAGAAAGGAACCATGTCTTTATCACATTCTTGGTCTGAGCAATAAAAAAATGACATCATAAACCATATTCCAAATATTTTCGATAGCCCATTAAATTGCCAAAGTCATTTTGATAAATTAAACTTTCACCGTAAATATCCTAACATCCCCATATAGCCATTAAGGTCAAACTAACAGTAATATTCAAATTAACCAACTTCACATAAACGGTCATCAATAATACTCAACGTAACTCGTCCCTAAAATATTATGTGGGTCGGCTTGACCTTACAAATTAAAGGCTACATTCACTTTTCTAGATTCTATATGCTATTGAAATATCTGGACTTGGCGGACTATTGTTCTGCCATTTCAGGTAAAATTCCAGGCTGAATTGTATAATACATTTGTCAAATAAATTGTTGGGAATACGTAACTTGTCGCTTAGGAAACGATAAGGTTATGACATATTGTTAGGTTTAGTTGTATGTTTACTTTGGATAGATCTAGATGTTCACGCCTCTAACAATAGTTGTCAGGACTGTAGCTTAAATATCGTTAACATTGTTTATGAGACAGTAAATTCATACGAAAGCATTTTAATTAGTGATATTATTTCATCAAATTGTTTTTGTGGTATTGGAACTAGATTTTTTTTCTTCATACAGGTGACGTAAAATTTTATAATGAATACCATATGAAACTGACTTTTACAATTGATAGAAAACGAAAAACAAATTTCTATCTACAGTCGTAAAAAATAACGATCTTTACATCAATTTGCCTCCGATTTCGACAATATTTCTTAACAGACTCGTAAACTGATACAATTTAGCAACTTCTATTTTAAACTTCCAAATGTTCCCAATATTTCCAAAATTACGTATCCTAAATCACGCGTCAAATTGGTAGCCATAAAATCAAAACTACCGCCAAACAGTAATCAATCACAAGATCCTCGCAGTATGATAAATTTTCATCACGCGTGCCTTCAGACTTGGCATAATAGAGCTATTATAAGCTTATCACGCCAGGTCAAGGACACCAGGTGTTTTTGGGTCGCAGCCAACCGTCTTTTGAATGCATTCCAAAGTTTTTTTCAAGGAGCAATAAATTGGGGACTTCCGGGTGAATTTTCGGGATGTTTAGGAGAGGGTTTGGCGCGTCGATCTTTTTTGTGGAGGGTGTATAATGATGTATAGATTGAATTAATTTTAAATGAAATGAATAATTATTAATAAATAATAATTCATTTCATTTAAAATTAAAATTAAAATCTATTAGTTTGGAAATTGTGTAAAAAGGTAATTTATTTAAGTAATAGAAAAGCATGGTATTTAAATATATAGATTTGGAAAATATAATTACATATAAAACTTCAGTAATTTATAAATCAGTTAATTGATTTGCTGAACTCCTAAGAATATGGCAAACTAAACAATAATAGAAATTTATTAATGTTAAATAAAATTACGTTTAAGTTTACTTTTATTAAACTGTATTAGTAATTACATGAGAACATTAACGTAAATGATCAAAATGTTGTAAACCCTTTTTCCAAAATCAATCATTTCTGCAGGATTAGCAAGCCCTTTTTAAAGTTAAAATAAATATTTATACGATGCTTATGGTCGCCACATATCAACATTTGCTTTTTATTGTGGCTCTGAAAAGTAACTGAACTGTACCTTTTCTTCAGCTGCAATATCCGCGTTTGTACCAGACTAGACCATAGACACTACAATGCCCTTTCAGGCTCCCACTGAGTATCGAAAGGAGAACGTAATAGCTTTTCCACTTGAAAAAAAAAACTGAACTGTACCTGCTACACAGTATGGTCTAGCCGTGACGTCAAAAGCGTACCGATCCCCGACTTTATTGAGATTCTCACTTTTTCACACAGGTATATTGACCAGATAAATTTTTAGAAGTTTTAAGGCATCAGCCCAAGAAACCTAGAGGAAAGAATATTTTTGCACTCACCTGTCCAATGAAACTGCGACCAGACTGTAGACTGACGCTGCGACAGACAGACCTTGGACGTAAGGCACCGTCTTGCACATCAACCAGCCAAGCACCCATGCTGAAAAAACATAATAACTTTAAATTCTATCTAAATCAATAGATTTATTAAAGAATTATTATATTATGTTCCTTAAATTGTCAAGTAAAACTACTACCTATTTGAAACGTGTTGTAGCTGTAAATACAGGTTGGCTCAAATACAAGATTATTCCTCTTGTTTACTGAGATATCTATATAAGTTTAATTACTACATATAATATCATAATTTTAAACAAGCTATATTTTCAAATTTATTTTTAATAGCAGTCACCAAATAAAATAGATAAAAATATCCCCTTAATCAAAACAAAAACCGTTCGACATCGTTCCTGGAGCAAAAGAGCCTAGAATACTGGAAGCATTTATTACTACATAGTATATTAATTTATAACCATAAACTTTACCTGTGATTTGTACATATAAGTCTTTTATTAAATTTATCAATAAAATAAGCTTCTGGAGCCCAATTTAAATTTTTGCACCAAGTATATTACACGCCTATTCGTAAGTTTGATATATTGGAGATAGATGACAAATCTTATAGACATAAATCTTGTAGCACTAATAACCTTAAGTTCAATCCGAGGGCAAAGTTCATTTCTACACCTCAATAATTAATATATTCTCTTTGTTTTTCTCTTGAGTTCCTACGTTGTGCTTTTCACAAAAATACACCTAAGTATAGTTACTTTTAGCAGTAACTGAGACTAGTGTTATCTCTTACAATAAGCTTAAAATGAAAATAGTTTACAAGCGTGATCCTGTAATTTTACAAACATGACATAAATATGAAATATTGATCCTTTACATGACCAGTTAGCTATTAAACGCTACCAAAAATGTTTGCTTTCGTCTTATCAAACCCTCAAAATTCATACACCATAAAGCGATACACTCTCTACCCATACCTGCGTCCAACAAGTGGTAAAGTTCGCGGAATCAATATTTACCCTGCATTCGAAACTGGGTCAGGTCACTACCACCTGTGACCCTGTAGCCTTGCATTCCTGTAACATCTGTCCCTTTCTCCCGCACCAGTACCCGTATACCTCCATCCCTCTCTATAGCGCCACGCATTTCTACACAAGTAGGAAGCGGCGCGTTCAATTAATTTCACGACTTAAAATCTGTGTGTTAAGGTTCTTTGTTGCTTGTATGGATCACGTTTTCCGAAGAGTTGTAAATGAATAAATGATTTCTTTTTAATAACTGAGGATTTAAGACGGCATCCTCTGTTGAAGACCTTGGCCCAGTTTGGATTGTTTTGGATTATGTTAATAAATTCAGTATTTTTTTTATTTTTATAGCATACCTGACTTTTCGTCTGTACAAAAACATTCAAAATTCAATGATTCGGGAGTATGATATGTAAAAAAGTATTGAGATCGTCTATAAATACAATAATTTTATTTGAAATTCCGAGGTTGTACTATGTTCATATTACATCCGGGTTATTCAGTTTGTGACTCTAAACTTTAGAAAAAGCTTACCTATCAGCAGATATTTTATTGAAACAATGTCCCTTTTTGATTGATTTAACAAAACTGTACAACAAACTATTTTACCAGTGCATTTCACAAATCAAAAATGTCGTAGCATCCAAAACCGGAAAAAGTTTTCCTTGCAAAAACTATAGCTTCAAATTATTCGAGTATTTACGAAGGAGTGTCGAATTAATTGCTTCAATTAGTAAGTTGGGAGCCGCGAAGCCCTTTTTAATTCGTTTAAACGTTGCTAACTAAGTGTTGGCCGTGACTGCGAGATGAGGGTTGCCTATTACTCGGGGATATATGAAACATTTAAATAAAGGTTAGTGATATTTAGTGTTTTAAAATGGACAAGTGTAGGTATTTTATTAAATTTATGGGTTATTATTTTTTTAAACTCTAAATGCTTACTTGGATAGTTATCAATAATAGTTTCTTATTTTTATTGCGTTCAAATAAAACAAAGAGACACTACGAAAGTTACAATCTTAAAAATGTTGGGAAGTTAAAATCAATATAAATTATAAAATCGTCTATAAAATCCTTAAAAATAATTTTATATAAACAAAAATGTATAAATGTAGAATAACACATATAAAATATCGACTTAGTAAAAAAAAATTAATATAATACATGTATACCTATGTCAGAATAATCCTCCAAGTCGAGCTAAAAAGCGGCACAGTCGTACCATCCTTTTTTCGAAGCAATTCAGACCATTTTTAACCCCCCTATAACTTCGTTGTGGTTAAAGCAAGAAGCCTGAATTTTCAGTTACTAAGCAGGCACTGTGCAAACACAGTATATTTAAAAATTCATTCAATTTGAACCAGTAGTTTAAGAATTGTAACTTGTCAAACTTTCTTAATTTTGTCACTCACTGACTGACTGACCGATCATCAAAAGTCTAAGGCACTTCTAGCAGACATAGAACCTTCAAATTTAGAATCTATTTATTTTAAACGTAAATAATTTTTTATATTGATATGATAATAACTTACGTAATGACTTTATACAGAAGGTCCCTTAAGCAAGGACTAAATAAATTAATCGACTTGGTATTACATATACGGATCTCACAACTTTTTGCGGTAGAAAAACTGAGCTGCGAGACTTGGAATTTTTATAGGATGTTTTTGATGGGATTCATTATTTCAAAACTATGTCAAGTAGAATAGACTCACGATAAATTAAGGTAGTCTTTTTATCATTACAATATCTTTATAAGGCTAGGGCTAGGCAAAGTCTAGGCTACGACGACCATGTTTTTAGTTTATGTGATTAGTTAAGAGGTTTTATATACAAAGACGAACTGTAGTGTTTAGTGTAATTAAGCATTTCAAACATTTTACTGAAATGTAATTGCGTAAACGGAGAAATTATGTAATTGTAAATTATCAGTATCAGTGTCAGCCCATATACGTCCCACTGCAGGGCACGGGTCTACTTTACAATCGACAATACGATTGAGAGTGTTTAGGCCACCACGCTGGCCTAATAGGGGATTGTAAATTATATATATAATAAAATAATTTATGATTAATATTTTGTCAGTCTTCATACTTCATATTCACTAGGGATCCCCATTGAAATTCAGCGCTGCAGTGTTGCTTTTCCCATATTGCAGCAAGGCTGAATGGGAGGCTCATTGCAGACGCAATACTTTTTTAGAATTAATTAGCACATTTTATTTTACCTTATATTTTTTTAAAATTTTATCTTATTTTCTACTTATGTTTATCTGCGCCTTCAATAAATGTGTTTCCTTCTTTCTTTCGAAGTGTTTACAAATTTCGATCCTTACACCGATTCAACTGTCACTGCAGGGCTGAGGGCATGAACTTACTCTATAATCGCGAGCTCGATTGACAGGGGTTTGGATATTTAGTCCACCACGCTGTCCTGGTGCGGGTTGGCGGACTCTACATACTACAAAAATCCTTACAAATCAATATGGTATGCAGGTTTCCTCACGATGATTTAATTCATTTTTATAGTGCGTGGGTCCGTGTTGATTGACTATCAATAGACACATGGCTCTGTAAAGTCAGAGGTGTGCCCTGGTATTTGGGCTTGCGACCATCGTGATCGTGTTGGCAGTCGCGGCTGGTCCATTTATCATTAGGCTACTGCGCACTCCGAACTAAATAAATATGTTATATTCAATCTGTGAATGTATCATAGTTGTTTGGTTGGGGTCTGGATGTTCAGAGATATTTGTAAAAATAAATTAAACGTTAACGTGATCCACCATTCAAGTTATTTTGGCGACCTAAAAGCACTTTTCATTCCTGATAATCTTAATATCTTTGATACTTAAAGACCATATTTTTATTATACATAAGAAAGGCTCAATGAACCTATGATACCCTCGCTCTTTCCCATCTCGCTGTTTCGTATTTTTTCCACCCAGTCAACTACAGACTATGCCTCCCACCTGTCGAGACACAACATTTATGACCTAACCTTCCTGCGTGACCTAGTTTCAGGCTGCAATGACCCGGGACGCGTGCTCAAACCTACTAAGGTATTGTAAAATTATGCATTTAGGACAAACTTACCTTTTCATATTTGAATTTATTGCCGGCTGTCAATTCGCTTCCGGGCTTTTTATGTATTGATTTTGAATTAGTAAGTAGTTTTGTGTGTCTACGTTGTTACAAAGCTTTTGATTCTATTGTATATGGCAATAAGGGTCAAAATGTGATACAATATGCCCCCATATTATAGACAAGGGGTTAGAACATAAAAGTCGATATAAATCGATTTTATATTTTTGTTGTCTTTTCGTAGAGTATAAATTTAAAAAGAACTAGACTTAATCATTTTATTTTTGCTATTGTTACATATAAAAAAGATAAATATACTTACTACTTTTAATGCAAGTACAAAAAACTAAAGAAACCAAAAATAGCGCCGAATTATCACACCATTATCGTTTTAATATCATCATAATTTTGACAGCCTCCGTGGCGTAGTTGGTTAGTCACTGTCTGTGAAACAAGGGGCTGTGGGTTCGATCCCCGCACCAATACAAATCATTGAGGATTTTTTTTTTTTTTTTTATTTATTGCAGTGAATGGCGAGACGAGCATGCCGTTCGCCTGATGGTAAGCGTTGCGACCGCTCATGAACAGAAGCAAAACCAAACAACACCTTGATTTACAAAGCAATGCTTGGCATTCCACTGCGCTCGCCATCCTGAGACATAAGATGTTAAGTCTCAATATGTCCAGTAGTTACTCTGGCTACAATGTCCTTCAATCCGAAACACAACAGTGCATTTAAACTGCTGTTTGACGGGAGAAATAGGCATTGCGGTGGTACCCACCCAGGCAGCCTCTCACATATGAGATACCTACCACCAGTAAATGATAATAAGGATTAAAACTATTTGCCTCGGATCTGGATGTTTGTGAGACCAAAAAGTCTCTCGTAGCTCCTGATAGTCACGACACAAGATTTAATTGACCTTAATTAGGAGACAGTACTATGTATGTGACTGTTAGGTGTATTTATTATTTGTCATTGGACTGTCAAATTAAGGTTTCAATTAAGGTCATAGTTTGATTTGTAATTCAGTCAGTTTTTGATTTGTAATATAATTCCGGTGTATGTGAAGTGTTCAGCGACTTATGTTGCTGACTGTACCATAAACAGTAATTCAGCCATAAATATCATAATCAATACACAAACCTACCATTCAATGATCAAACATGTAATACAGTAAGCAAATAACACAAGACAACTGTAACTACCGACGTTGATTATTCAAACGCACAGCTTGTTGAGTACACAACACGAGAGCATACAACTACATGTACTATGTGATGTAACTTGTAAACACGGTGTCCGATGAATTAATATGCTATCCCATATGGAATATGAACAATTGGTTATGTCCGACATATGAAGTCTGCCGCGCTGGGCCAACTTGGTAGTCTAAGGTTTAAATCCTCTCAATCAATCAAGTAGAGATCCGTCTCCTGCTTAGAAATGAGTAATTCAGAGGACTTTTTAAAGGCGGTCTGTAAGCTTATTTAGTATTAATAATTTTATGGCTGAGGATGACAATGACGGTGATAGATCACTAATTTTTTTTCCGTGTATGGCGAGACGAGCATGCCGTTCACCTGATGGTAAGCGATATGACCGCTCATAAACAGTAGCAAAATTCCACCGCGCTTGCCATCCTAAGACATAAAATGTAGTCTCAATACGTCCAGTAGTTACTCTGGTTACAATGTCCTTCAATCTAAAACAAAACAGTGTATTTAAACTGCTGTTTGGCGAGAGAAATAGACATTGCGGTGGTACCTACCCAGGTGGTATCTCACATATGAGAGACCTACCACCAGTAACCTTAATATCGAGTTTCTGATCCGCATGGCTCCAGAACATTTTATTAAGAATTCAGTATTAAACAAATACACTCGACAGTCATACACATTATCAAGATAACACAATATATAGGTCTTGTCTCGTGGGTATCAGAAACTACGAGAGACTTTTCAGTCTCACAATATCCAGAAATAAATTGTATTTGTAAATTACAAAAACATTTATCTCGAACTTGGCTTCTTGTTTAAATATCTGTATTTCTATCAGCCCATTCAAGTCCCACTGCAGGGCACGAGCCTCCTCTATAAGTAAGAGTATGTATGAGAGGGTCATGAAATTCAGTCATATAAAAGATACCTTCTTGTTTCGTCAGCTGGTATTTGCCAACTGGACCACGAAAAGTCAACTTATTTTAATATACAGAAGAAATTTACAAAACCCAGTTTTTAGAGGTCCTAATAACTACTACACATCTTACTGATATCATGGAAAATATTTGTCACTTATTAATTGCAACAAAACCGAAATAAACTTTATTTTTCACATTTCTGTAGTCCCACATATTAAAAATCTTACTTACATCCTCACATATTAATCATCTTAATGATATCAAGGATCCTGATCCTCCAAACAAACCATCAAAGTTTTTTTTAAATTTCAAACGCAAAGACGATCTCTTGCAAAAACGAATCCACAACCGATGTCTTGAAGTTGCCATTATCCTGAGCGGGCGGTGGCCGGTACAACTAGGTCAGGCCGATGAACTGGGACACGGAGGGGCGAGGGGGGACCACGGAGGGGGGGGGGGGGGGGGGTTACCGCTCATAAGCCAGGTGCGTTGGAAATAAGAAATGTTATTAGGATAAAAATGTCTATAGGTAGTTTTGGAAACATGAGGTTTATTAAGTGTGCTAATGGGTGTTAGGTAGAATTATTTTTTTTAAATTTCTGCTTCGATTTTTTAATATTTAAAATTATTATTTTAGTGATTAGATTTTGTATATAATTATTATAGAGCTGTTAGGTCTCTTATGAGAACTCTAGATATGATACGATATTGTTCGATAAATTAAAATATAATTGTAACAAAAACATTCACAAAACTATCGCGGGATATTTTATGTTTGACCGAGAAAGGAGAAAGTCACTTATGTATCCTTTTTGGAATTAACTTTTATTCATTCAAATTTTTGGTATAAAAACATAAGTTTACATATATCATACACTGATTCCTTCCAATTGACCTATCTCTACAGGACATATCAATCACAAATTAAATAAAGCCTTTTCCTGTTCAAACACTACCTAGATGATCTGACGCAGGTGTGAAGAGACGAAGGTGCTCAGGCCCTCTGGCCTAGTTTATCTACACGTCGGGAGGACACCGGGTTAGCGGGTTGATGGAGTGTTAACACACTCTCGACCCTACTGGAACCTCGTTTGGAGTTTTTTGACATCACAGACAATAACTTGGGGTTAGGTGGGTTTTGAAATACTAAAAAAACAAGTCAGCTTGAGAAAACCAAATGGATGTATATATAATAACTCTTTATTCAGTAGCAAAGGTTTACAAAAGATTAAGATACTCATCATAATTTTAGATATTAAAAGTATGGTCTTTGATCAATAAAATTCTCATTCAGTAGTAGATTGTACATACATCCATATGCTCATTAGATTTTTTATTATTGTATTAATATTGATTTTGTTAACAAACTCCGTGTAAGCTGTGTGTTATTGAAGATGCATGCAGATGAATATATATTACGTACTTAAATATACTCGTAAATTGAAAGCCTCCGAGTCGCAGTTGGTTAGACGCTGCCTGTGAAATGAGAGGTCGCGGGTTCGATCCCCGCACCGAGATAAATGTTTGTGCGCCCCACAAATATTTCTTCCGGGTGTGGGTGTTTGTGAGACCGAAAAGTCTCTCGTAGTTCCTGATACCCACGACACAAGACTCGATCTTAGTGTGGGGTCAGGACTATATATGTGACTGTTGGGTGTTATTTTATTTATTTATTTATTAAATGTCATGTGTTATATTCTGGAGATTCTAATAAATAAAATAAAATAAAAATGAATTAGTATTCGCATATTATAAAGTGCGTGGTGGCCTGTTGGTAAACGGACTAGGCGCGGCTGCCCACATGTCCACGGTGGTCGCGGGTTCGAATCCCAGGGCACACCTCTGACTTTTCGGAGTCATGTGTGTATTGATAGTCAATCACCACGCACTAAAACGGTGAAGGAAAACATCGTGAGGAAACCTTACATACCATAGCGATTTATAAGAATTTCTATGGTATGTAAGTCCGCCAACCCGCACTAGGCCAGCGTGGTGGACTATATGGCCTAACCACTCTCAATCGTACTCTCGATTGTAGAATAGGCCCGTGCCCTGCAGTGGGACGTATATGGGCTGATACAGATACAGAGATTCGCATATTAAAGTTGCAGGTATTAGCCCCATAATTACTTGTTACTCTTGACAGCCTCAGTTGACAGACTCCGTGGCGCAGTTGGTAAGGCGTCAGCTGTGAAACGTGAGGCCGCGGGTTCGATCTCCGCGCCGAGATAAATATTTGTGCGATTCACAGGTATTTGTTTCGTGTCTGGGTGTTTGTGAGACCGAAAAGTCTCTCGTAGTTTCTGATACACGATACAAGACTCGATGTTAGTGTGGGGTCCGGACTATGTATGTAACTGTTGGGTGTATTTATTTATTTTATTTACTCTGCTCTAGTTAATGTGTGAAGTTAATCATTCAAGCTGATTATGACATTTTTATTTATAAGCTTTTTCTAATATTACATTGTCACTACATAGTATAAAACAAAGTCGCTTTCTCTGTCCCTATGTCCGTTTGTATGCTTAAATCTTTAAAACTACGCATCGGATTTTGATGCGGTTTTTTTAATAGATAGAGTGCTCCAAGAGAAAGGTTTATATGTGTAATACGTACATATTATTGTAGAGACAACTATTTGTACCCGGGCGAAGCTGGGCCGGGCCACTAGTATCATATAAAATGACTAAAACACGTCGTAATGTGACCTTTTAAGACAAAAGCTACTGGTTATAAAAGTCAAAGCGGTACATCAAATTGGAACAAGTGAGCTCCAACCAATATGGAAAATTTATCTCGTAATATTAATATTCTGGCTTCACATGAAACATGAAACTCCGTATTAAAGATATTAAAAGCTCCAGAACAATTGAATCTCACCCAGTTACAAAATAGGTACGTAACATATTTCATTATAAATATTACAAAAATATTTGATCCTATATAAATCTAATTTTAACATAAAGTTCACGGTCATACAAATAGTTTTAATTCTAAATTTGCTCCCATATTTTAAATCTCTTCTTAAATCTTATGTATTCAAGATTCAATATTTATTAATGAAAATTTATATTATTTGCCTCTCTTTATACAAAAAAACAAATATAAACTTTAATTATTTTATATTTTTACGCAAATATTACATATTGATATAAATGTGGTTAAGGGTGGACTACAAAAGCTGTTAAGTGTAAATTATTCGGAACGTCGCGTAGCGTCAGGAACTTAAAAGATGAAATATTTCAAACAAATCTGCGACGAAATGCGTAACAGTTTTAGTCCAACATATACTTTAAAAACAGTGATACCATTGAGATAATATACTAGAGGGGACACTGCAAACAAAATGTTTGTAACAAAATGAAGGGTACATTCTATTTCTGTCTCTTTCACGCCTACGAAGTAACATATCTTCCCTCTCGCTTCAATGTGTACCCTTGTGCACGCACAATACGCACAGATTTTGTTCCCGATGTCCGCTCTAGTATAATACCTCAATGAGTGATACACAAATTTTGTATCATAAATGTCTGGAAGGTATCTGTAATAATGTATTTATTTTTTCAAAATCAACTGTACTGAAGGGCAAACCAGAAAGTTCGCTACTTAAATCAGTAGGAAACTTTAATTGAGTTTTGCAAACTGATTAACACAGAAGTTCTTCGTAATACCTAGACTATATGTCTCCCACATCTAAATAAACTGGGCGAACGTTACGATAAATTTAATATACCCTGTTAAAATCTTAAATGCTGTTAAAACACATAATAATTTTATTTTACGATCGCACTACAAAATAATTCAACATTTTATGATGCATCAAGTTTATGCGCGCTCGGATTATTCACAAAGCTGTCTCGAATTTCTATACGATTAACCATTTTATATTCCGACGAGGACTGAACACTTATGACATAGATTATGAAATATTAACGTCACTGTTGACAGCATTCAAGGTCGCCTGACTTATTATAACTTTCACTTATCTTTAGAAAAATGACAGTTGTCAAAACCTAGGTTTTTTTTTTATTGCTGTGAATGGCGAGACGAGCTTGACATTCCCCTGATGGTAAGCGATCGACATTCTTATGGACAGTAGCAATGCTTGGATTTCCACTACTCTCGCCATCCGGAGACATAAGATGTGAAGTCTCAATATGTTCGGTAGCAATTTTGGCTACAATGTCCTTGGAACTGAAACATATCAGCGCGCTTACACTTTTATTTGGTAGAAGCACTGAATGGCGGGAGAACTATTTCTCCCGCATTAATTCTTCATTACCGCAGTGTCTATACACTGCGGTAATGTCCAACCGGCCTCTCACATAATTATGAGAGTTTTACCACCAGATTTTTCAACGTCATTAATGTTATCTGTCTCTTTCAAAAATTATAAGCATGTTTTATAATTCTCGAAACGCATTACACAGGATGGTTACTCCTAAAAATATTGGTCTAATAATGTTCCTACACAAAATTTCTACTGTATTCTAGAAGCGGTGCAAGCTCATCTTTTAACATAGTGCATGTATCTTAAGAGCTTTGAAAATCATATTTAAATTTTATTCCAGCCAGATTGCTCGGAACATCTTCTAGTGAATTTGCGAAAGCCGTCTAGATTTAACACACTATACTTCAAAAAAGCGACACTAGGTTTTCGAAGTGAAATTGTTGAGAGCATTCGCAAATCACGAATATTGGTGTATTTGAATAACAATTTTAATTTTACGATACAACCGCATATATAATTAAATGAATATAACTAAACAAAGAGAAATATGAGTACGTACTGGCAAATATTTTTTTAGTAAAATAAGAAATATTGTGCGGAATCAAGTGGACAAAGTGTTTACATAGGATTGGATGTGGTGAAAATTAATTAAATACCAAAGCTTCGTTATTTCATCGGAAAAAGAAGTAGAGTGATAAATAAAAAAATGTGTATTATAAAGCCAAATATATGGTTTATATTTATCGTTTTTTGATATACTTGTATTCCAATTCAGAATCCGTTATTAATACAATAATATGTTGCTTTGAATAGCAGGTTATCGTCAAGGTATATCCTTTTATTGTGGTTGAAAATAATAAACCATCAAACAGTATCCAAGATATATCTAAAGCTTTAAACATCCAACCTATCTACCAATTTACAGAAACATCCGCAATGGTTAATAAATCCAATATAAAATGGCCTCGAAACATCGTATCGCAAGGAAATCTCAATATGTGTCTCGCGCCTTGAGGAACAATGCAGGCGCTGTCAAATCATGGTGCACGAGATTAATACCCGGGGCCTTGAGAACAAGTTGATGTGGGGTCTCAGTGTTAGATAAGCAGGACGCAATATAATTTCTTCAGAGAACACCACATGAGTATAGCTATTTTCGACCGCCTCCGTGGTGAAGTTGGTTAGTGGCTGTGAAACGGGAGGCTGCGGGTTTGATCCCCGAACCGACACAAACATTTGTGTGATCCACTGGTGTCTGTTTCAGATCTGAGTGTTTGAGAGACCGAAAAGTCACGAGAGAGTTTCTGATACCCACGACACAAGACACGATCATAGTGTGAGATCAGAATTATGTATATGAATGTTGCGTGTATTTACTTATTAATTATTTAGAATTTATAAGTGGTGGAGCCGTTGTTGTCACGCATGTCTTAGCAGAAATGGGCAGGCTCATCCAGGGTGGTACCACTGTCTCACAGGAAATCGATGTGAAGGGACAGCTTTGCTGTTGCGTTTCATTCGGTGAATGGGAACGCCGGATGCCAAAACCCCTTTCAACTCTCCCAATTTGATAGTGTAGTATCACATCCATCCATCTAGCAATTAAAAAACTGCAATAAAAAATATCTGAAAAAAATTATACCTTCTTATTATTGCATTAAATTTAAGTAAAACCAAAATTTTCAATCCAGAACCGACTAATTGGCAAAAACAAAAGATTTAATAATTCAGCGATCGAACGCAAATGCTTTGAAAAGTTTTTCAATAAGAAAGCCTTAAATCAAAAGCCGTATACAAAACAAACAATAAAAAGTTACAAATTCGGTAAAAACTAAATATTTCGATAGTATAAAGTAAGTTTGCGCAAGTCTGATTGAAGGTTCAATCAAGTTGTACAAAATTTGTCGTCTGGGGATTTCAGATTTTCGTATAAGCTTAATAATTTTCTAAACCTTGAGTTATATAATGATTTCAAAATTTAATATTTCAGTAGCACATTAAATAGAATAAAGTAAGGTTATAAGTATGACGTATCTAAATTATTCTGTAACCATAGGAAACAAAAAGATTCTCAGAGCACATCTCATTTATTTCGGAGTCATTTTTGTATTGATAAGTCAATCACCACGCACTAACGGTGAAGCAAACATCGTAAGGAAACCTGCATAACAGGGATTTGTAATAATTTCTATGGTATGTAAAGGCCGCCAACCCGCATTAGGCCAGCGTCTATATTATACGATTATATTATAGGCAAACGACTCTCAATTGTACTATCGATGGAGGATGCTCTTGCTCTGCAGTGGGACGTTTATGGGTTGATACAGATAGGACACAATTGTGTCCCAAAGTGAGATGTAATTATTTTTCACCAGTTAGTACTCTATTTAGACAGCGCTGCAATACCATAAACTGCTATTTTGATAATTCCACAAATTACTCTAATTATTAAATTATACTCGACTGCCTCGGTGGCGTAGTTGTACTCCGGTACGGTTACAAAGCTGAGGTCTCGGGTTCGAATCCCGGGTTGAGCAAAGTGATATTGGATTTTTCTATTCATTATCAGCCCAGAGTCAGGAATTTGTGCCCGATATGGCGATAGGCTCGCCACCTATCACATCATGGGACGGAACATACAAGGCGAAATGTGGGTGCCCTGGCACCTCTGCCTACCCCTTCTGGGAAAAAAAAAGGCGTGAGTTTATGTATGTATGTATGTAAATTATAACTATCCAGTTCCTCGATTCGAATATCGAGTGCCTCAGGTGTAAGGTTCAAATTACGGGTCGTGTAAAGATTAATTGTTGTTTTTTTTTTATTAAGCCAATTCCTGGATTCAGGAATTTGTGCCCGATATGGCTATAAGCTCGCCAAATGTCACATCGTGAGACGGAATATACGAAGCGAACTGTGGGTGTGCTGGTTGAACCTCTGCCTACCCCTTCCGGGAAAAATGACTGAGTTTATGTATGTGCAATCCCGTCATTTAATCGCCAATTATTTTATCTGAACAAGAATAGTCCTGTTCAGATAAAATAATAGTAAAGTGACTATAGAGTCACCATGAGGTGCAATGTAATTAATTTAAAAACCACTTCTGAAATAGTATATATTAGTAGAAAAAGTTAATAAATCAACTAAGCGCTTTCACTGGCAACCCACCTTCTCCCAACACAATAAAGTTTGTCGCGTGGAATCTGTTCTTACACAATCCTCGCATGTTGTTGGTTTACATAACACTTTGAAAACATCTGTCAGTTTAGAATAATTAGCTATAAACTACCGCAACAGCGCCAGAATAATGATGGTCGTGTATTGCCCCTTTTTTATTTATATAATGAAAGTTGCAAGTAGACGCTGGGAGTTGTTGTAAGTCCTTATGTCGAGTCCTCCTTTTGTTCAGCAGTGGACTTCTAATAGCTGAAGTAGTAGGTAGTATTTTATTTGTCAGACAACTAAATTCCACAGTAAAAAGAAACTAAAATATAAAGGGATGCTGATATTAAGGAATGACCACAGATAATCCCATAAATATCGGCAGTAATATCTTGGGAGTATATTATATCATGGAGTCAGCTGTGACCTCAGTCGGGTTTGTCTACTTCATATTTTTCAGGAATTCTCAAACTGGGCTTTGTCGACCGGTCGAAAACATAAGAAAACCCGAGTTTTTCATACTGAGTAATGTACACAGTGGAGGTCATCAATCTCTAAAAAAAACTATCGTCTGGCAACACACAATTTACATCCAAAAAGGTTTTATTTCCTTTATGTATTAGCTTAGAGCAATATTCCTCTACTTAGTTTTAGAAATACCCAGGATTAGAGAACAAAACAGAACATTACTGTCCCTCATTCAATTACAACTAAAGTCCAGACGGTTTTTTTAACTATTTCACTAACTAGCTTAACCCTACAATAATAGATATTTTCTATTCCCGAGCAAAATTAAATCCTCTTAGGACAGTGTTCAATTAAATCCTTGTTAATTAAAAAAAATCTGCCTTCGCGTATAAACTTGCGTGGGTCGTTGAAACACACTGTGTTTTCACTAAATTATAAGATAAACTTTAAGCTTAGTTCAAACAAATTCCTATTAATCCCTTATTAATTGGGAAAATTTTCAATTGTTGACAAAACCTAAAAGCAATTCAGATTTTCGATACTGTGTACCGATTTGAGGGGAAATTGCTTTTGCTTTATTTTCCGTTCATTTCCACAAAGTGGGGAGAATGTTCGTGAAAATGTGTATTTTATTTAAGCGATGTTTTTTGTTTTATTTCACATGAATTACTCCATTGTACGGCGGATTGGTATTTGTTTGTGGACAGTTGTTGATGCACTTGCTTTCCGATAGAAACGGAGACGAATTATGACTTTTTAAATAAATAAATAATAAAAAACACCCAACAGTCTCACACATAATCCTGACACCACACTAAGGTCAAATCCTGTGTCTTGGGTATCAGGAACTTTCCTGTCTCACGAACACCCAGACCCGAAAGAAATATTTGTACGGCCCACAAATATTTTTCTCGGTGCGGGGATCGAACCCGCCGCCTCTCATTTGCGCCACCGAGGCTGTCAAATACGGATCAAAATGTCAATCAAATCAAATATGATCCATATATATCCATATACATATTGCCGAGCACGACCCTCTCCTACAATCAAAAGTTCGTTTGAGCTGGCTTAAGCCATAGTATATTTTTTTATATATCCCTATAGTATTCAGGTTTCCTCACTATAATTTTATTCTTCGTTTAAGTGCGTAATATTTTTTTGCCAGTAATTTTGCCAATCTTATCAAAGACTAAGTTGTTTCGTTATTCTAAATGAAGTTGTAGCGGTCAGAGGTGTGGTGTAGGCACCTATGTGCGGTAGGTGGTGATGACGTGTGGTGTCGGTTGACACTGTCTCGTGTAACGAGCCAGTGACTACGGGTGCAGCACAAGGAGAAATCAAACGTTGCAATGTTCTAACGTTTATTGCACAGCACAACACACAAGAAGAACAGTCACAATAAATGTCAACATATAAAGCGTCTTAGCACTACTTATTCTACACACTATACTAAAAACTACAAACTAAAGAAGGATAGACAAAGCGACAGTCTTAATTACAACACCAATACACTAATATATGTACAGGCGTACGGTATGCAGCGGTTAGCGGTACGTGGCGCAAAGCGATAGCAAAAGCGGAAAAGACAACGGTGTGTCGCACGGACGATCGAGAGACGACTGCCGGCGGCGGCGAGCCGACTGGCTGCGCCGGCGCGGGTCCGGTGACGTCACGACTACCTGAGTTGCCCTATTGTTCGAACGATCAGCTGGCCGACCGTTATCGCTTGTTTCGCTATAATAAATCGGTGTGAGGACTGTATGTGTGTTTGTTGATGAATATTATTTTAATATAGTAAAAGTGTGATGTATGAATGTGTATGTGTAATGTTATGAATGAATAAGTGTATTTGATGTATTGTGGGGTCTCCCCACAAAGTTATCACACGAAGGTTTGATTTTTACGTTTTAAAAATATTCAATAATTCACGGAAAGTGCGACGTAGATTATGCGCCCGGTCTTCCAATAACAAAAACTCTATATACATCACGTATCAAGGTCACCCCGCGACTTCCACTACGTTGAGTCATTGAAGAAAAAAGAAAACTGTACTTTATTTAAACTTTCCAGTCATGCTGTAATTTCTCATAGTTAAGGCTTAAATAATCAAAATAATTATGATAGTAAGTCACAAAAACAAACTATTGTCTAAATATTCAGTAACTAAAAACGCATCCGAGGGTCGTCTGTCTACGTATATATTCATCAAACTAAACGTTTTCTTAAACGCCCCTAACTCGGGTTTCCTTCCCGAATTCCTTTGAGTGGTGTCCTTGCGTTGCGAAAGGCGCGGCATTAAGCCAACCCTTACTTTCGACCGTGGCATTGACTGTGAAAATATCTTAAGAAAACAATTATTTTTATGTTATGCCTCTTATATCGTAAATAAAAAATAAACTTGACTTAAATGTACATAAAATAACAGAATATTTATTTTACTCGTACACCTGACGCTGGCTCAACTTTCGTACTTTTCTCTGATATCCATCCCATGGTTGTCACTCAGAAAATGCCTTGAAAGATAACGTCGTCGAAGAATTGAAGTTTTTTTTACTGATTTTTGTCTACTTTATGTTGTATATCTGGTCTAAAATGGTGTAAAATAACGCTTGAAATAAATAAATAATAACTCCTCAATTATCAAGAATGACGAGATTAGCGAGTCGGTCGCCTTAGCCTCACGCCTGTGTAAAAACAAGAGCAACATTGCTTAACATTTTATTACTATTAAGAACTACTTGACAATATACTCACCACTCTTAACACATATTCTAAGTTCTTAATGCTTAGTACCTAATACCTGGCTACAAGAAATTTCAAAACGGCAAAGTAATCATGGTTGGCAGCAAAACTAAACTAAAGATGACAACTTGCGTATAAGAGACCTACCACAAATTAAGTTCCTGATACCCACGACATAAGACCCGATCTTAGTGTGGGGTCAAAACTATGACTGTTGGGTGTTATTTATTTATTTACTTATAAGTGTACAGTCAGCAACATAAGTCGCTACACATTCACCAGATTTGGAATTGTTTTATCATCCAAAATAATAATTATTTTCAATATCGTATGGCACTTCTCAGCATAGATGACTTTACTTTGTTATATTTTACGACTACAGAGTAGTACGTACAAATTTTAATTCATAAAAAGGTTATCAAAAAATGTGAAGTGTTCAGCGACTTATGTTGCTAACTGTACCTAACCGAGATTTATTTTAATATCATGATTAATATCATTTTCTTCAGTTAATTTCTATCTAACAACATTTCAAAGCTTTGTTGTAGATTTTAAACAAATCGGATTCGTAATTAATGGTTTTAGAGAAATTACACTTTTTTAATCACATTAAAATTTCAAGTACAAATAACTTATTATTTATTAAAACCTAACATTAATGCACACATGCGTGCTTCATGTGAAAAGATAATTTTCAAATAAAATAAAATGGTGCCTTCAATATTTGTCATCGATATACGTAAATTGAAGGTATATTTTTAATGTTACTTTAATAACTAGTCTATATTACGTTACGATTCCAATGTGATTTAGGCTGTATAAAAATAAAATGATTACTTCAAAATGGAAAAAGTGACATTGTGATAATATTGCCTTATCGATTTAGTAAAGTATTTTCTTTTGCTTAAGAACGATGTTTTATGAATATTTTACTACAATTCTCCTTAAGTATAAGTACGATTACAACGCAAACAAAAATATACGCTCATATTTACTGACGCATAAAATAGGCCCGATATTAAGCCGGGTCAAAACACTTAACCGTATCATTTCCTTAAGGCCCAAACATCGAAGGTCTGAATCTCTCCTTGAGTTAAAATATGAACCTCTGAGATGAAGGCCGCCTTGACAGATCGTCCATTGGGCAAGAAAGTGTGTTCATGCCGCATCATGCACCCTCAAGTTACGAAGGCCGGGTTGCTGAAGTAAAAAGTAAAAATTGTTACATGTTGAGAACAAGTCATTTGTGCGAAATTTATTGGAGGTTACACGGATTTCGTTGTTGGATTTATTGGATGAGAAAATATTGGTGTTATGGTTAGTGAGAGCTGAAGGTTTGAATAGCCCTCAAGGGTAGATGCTACAATTTTTCTTCAAAATTCTTACGAAATTTCAAGGTTTACATATGAATATAATCGTCTTGTTAGTTTGTTTATTCTTTTTTCTGAACAGAGCTGCCACACATTATTTTAAAAATAAACAAAATTACGGAAGAAATATCTTTCAACTAAGGCCATAAAACTGTGCGATAAAATCTACCATTTTCGCCTGCTCATAACAGGCGCATCTTTAACTTACGTTAAAAAGCCATCTTCCGATCAATATTTCTGTCTACAAAATAATGTTTAATAAACACGGTATAAAACTATGGATACGAACAAATTTCGATCGTGATAATTCTCACATATTTTCGTATCCTCGTAAGATCCAACTGGCAATTTTCAATTTTCCACACAGTTAAACTCAACAGCACGCTTGGTCTAGTTTTTCCGACGAAAACCACATTAATTTTCATTATAATTAGCTTCCAAAACCCAAGGTCTACATAACACATGTTTGGATCTAGTTCTGCGACTGCTTAGTAGCATTTTGTGATATGTGGGCCAATGGCTGAATGATTCGACCCTTACGTCATCTGGGCGGGGGCCAATTTCATTATACAGATCCTAGCGCTAACTCAGCAAAGATTCCGAGTGTTAAGTAACTGGACATCATAAATATACGTAAAGGAAGATTAATTATCGTGAGATCTGAATGGAAGAGAATTATTAGTATGTGTTTTGGATTGAGTGATTTGCTGATTGACCATCGACTGAAAGGAACCTAGGTTTCACGAGTTGAGTAAAAAGCGATAACTTGATCTCGTCAAGACATGTCATATATAACGAGTAAAGACTTAAAGATCTTAAAATGATCAGGAAAGGGGATTGCAGAATCCCTTACAAAACCAGACGTATAGAAGCATATGCATAAAAGTAGCGACGTTGAAGAAAGCCTGGGACTTTTGTGAGACTTTATGATAAATCTTACGTCACAGTTGTACACGACAACAATGCATATTTTTTCAATTAGCCTATTGTGATATTAAATAATTGCTTTTGTAGTATTCATTTGTTTTTACATAAATATTATCAATGATGTCTAGACATTTTTATAAAAATATTACATACTTTAATATCACTATAATTTTCGAAATGAGATAGTATTCACGCCTGCTGCTCATGTAATCTGTGTAAGACGACATAAATCACAAGCCACTGGCTTTTACATAAATGTACGTAAATATTCAAAGGTTCACCTTCACGCTTCTAGGCTTTGGATTGGCTTAGTTTGACTTTGCGTTGTGGTTTTGTGGATTCAAATAAACTCAAGCACTCAACAAATATTTCCCGTGTATTGGTGGATTCCGTGTATAAACTGAGCATTAAACAACATTGTAAAATCTACTACAGTGACTACTTCTTATACTTGTAATGTGTTGTGTTCGAGTGAAACATCAAAATTAATAGTGATGAAAGATTGTTTTTCAAGATGATTCCCTCTTCCTATTAACGCTTTTTCCCAATTTGCTACCTCACATAAATAGCTCATCTAGTTATATATTTAACTACCAGTATATTATATTCATTATCAAATAGCGTCTAATAATACTTTACGAAGGTTACGGAACCCTCGTTAAAGCTAGCCCTTTTTAAGCTTCATTTAAAAATACAAAATACTTTAAAACGCAAAAAAAATCGCCTGAATTTCTCAAAGAAACATTCGACATGTGTACATATATCTATCTCAGTTAAAAACAATTTCCGGCTTCCAAAATGTCCGTAGCAAACGTCCCTATAGTTCCAATAACCCGGCGTCCCAGTTAGGCGACAAATCCTTGCGGACGTGACTGGAAGGGATCACTGTCACTTATGTTGCAATCAGTTTGGTACTAATCTCGAATGAAAAATCAAGATATTATATTTATATATCAGTACAGCCTGGTACTAAGCAGAGAAATTGTATGCAGGTAAAATGAAATTTAAAAAAATATTGCTTTAATTAAGTATGCCATTCGCGTGATGGTAAGCGATACGATAGGCGAGTTGTGAAACTAAAAAAACACCATGAATTACAAAGTAATGCTTGGCATTCCACTGCGCTCACCATCTTAAGACATAAGATGTGAATTCTTGTTATATGCAGTAGTTATTCTAGTTACAATGTCCATCAAACCGGAACACAATGTTGTGGATAGCTAAAAATTATTATAATAATACAAATAAAAAACACAAAAAATTAAAGAACCACACATGTATAAGCTTCTTTGTAGTACAAAAACTGTCGATTTGCAAGCTTTGTATTCCAATCTCCAACTATTTTTCCAATTTTAAAGTAAGTTTTAACAACTAAATGTGATTAGTAATCGCGTGTTACTACCGAGAAATACTTCTCCATTTTTAACAAAACGTTACATAAAAATTGTACAAAACATATTTTCTCACATTTTTCTCAACATTCACTCGCCAACCCAATTAACCGACAGTTGAACACGGCTACAATAAGCCATAGGTCAATACTACACGTGCGACACTCGAGCCCGTCTCGATCACGCGCCAAGCCTCATGCCACTACCAATCAAATATTCTTTGTATTTTAATTGATAGATTTATTATACTGCATCATATTGTTATACCGGATATATCAAGACTGCTACCGAAAACGAAGCCGGGTGGTAGTTTTAGTGACTGCAAACACAATGCAACTAAAAATTTCGCGACATTAATTTTTAATGATTTTTAAATATCGTAATTTTTGGGTGGTAAATCCATAGTTTTTGCTAAAATAATAATTTAAACTGTTTTATACCTTAGAGTATTTATAATTAAAAGGGTATACACTATTATTTTAGGAAAAAAAATGTATTTACTACCCAAATATGGCGATAGGAAGAAAATAACAAAAAAAAATATGTCAAAATTTTCTGTTGCATTGTGTCTGAAATCGCTTAAACTACCACCCAGCTTCGTTTTCAGTAGCAGTCTTGATATACCCTGTATAATTTAACTCATGTTTTTTCAGTACACCAGGCGACATTGAATTGAGATGACTTTTGTCAAAAATCGTGATTAGTTTTTCAGTATTTTTGTTCATCCTATATACACATAGATACGTATATTTACCGTTTAGTCGAACTTAAGTTCGGTTCAGGAACTTAGCTGAGTACCTACTACCTACCTATACGGTTTGATCAAAAACCCAGAAAAATAAAAACGCATGTTTTGAGGACACTACACTTTCTTTTTTCAATCTTGGTACCATTTGACCTGGGGTGGTTACGAATATGTGGTTTCAATTTACGAGGGGCGATCAAAAAGTAATGATAATAAGTATAATAAAACAACGATTGTAGATTAAATTTAATTTATTTTTCTACATAGTCTCCTAACAAGTGGATACATTTAGTCCAACGTAATATCATATGTCAATATCACTCTGTAAAATGTCAAACTATTATCGGATAATAGTTGGAGGTAAATAAATTGTAAAGAGTTCAAAGATTCTATCATACGTACGTATATCTTATTGGCTAGACAATGCCACTAGTAGCAAACACTTTTGCCTGGTCTGGGAAACTGATATGAAACTACTTATATGTTGAGAATTGGAAACAAGCAAGCAGACCGACCACCTGATAGTAAATAGTGGCAATAGATAAGATTCTCAATCGTATCAATACACACGATAGGCAGTAGCTTGACTTTCCCTGGGATGACAATAATCCGTATGTGGCGATGTCTATCAGGCAAGCTACAAGCTCGTCTGCCATCACAGGCAATAAAACTACATGATAATCATGCTTCACCGGTCCCAAGTTACTGTGGTATACTCCGTAAAAAGCGCTTCTTATTATTATTAAAGCAACGACTCAAGTGTCGGACGCCCGCCTACAAGGTGGACGGACGATCTGACTAAGGTCGCAGGAAGTCGCTGGATGCAGGCCGCTTCCAACAGGTCATTGTGGAGATCATTGGGGGAGGCCTATGTTCAGCAGTGGACTTCCTGTGGCTGATATGATGATGATGATGAACGACTCAAATCCAATAGAAATAAACTGCCACAAACTTCAACAATACAAATACAACTTACTCCCGTTATCTTTAATACACAAAGCATTGCATAAAACGTGGGTTACATTCAATAGGAAACTTTCAATATTAATAACTAAGTTACCTAAATACATCTATATTTGTACGAAAATTTCGACCAAAACCCGACTTTTATACCAGTTGCACGAACCAAAACTATTAATCTGAATGACTTTAAAGTGACTTTTGAAGATAAACTAAAGTTGGAGGCTCAGACCTACTAGTCTAGACATATACCCATGTTTAAATATATTTTAATAATATGTAAATAAATATAAATGTTACAGTTACATGTAGTCCCAAGACTCATAACTTTTATCGGTCTTTGTAGATTGTGATGTCAGAACATTTCATTTTAAAATACATGATAATGTATTGAAATAAACTATTATTTACGGCGGACAGCCGACAGATAACCCCGTGACACAACATTCGCGTAAATCTAAGAGACCATTATTATAATTTAATTTGTCACAGTATTTGTAAAGTGGCACGAAAAAATTAGCACAATGCACTTGATGCTATTTTACTGCGCTCGCCAACTTGAAGCATAACATGTTAAGTCTCATTATGTCCAATAGTTACACTGGCTACAACCTCCTTCAAACCGAAACACAACAGTGCATTGACACTGCTGTTTCGCGGATAAATAGACATTCCGGAAGTCGGTTAAATACACTTACAATTCTACGAAATGTTGTCAACTTGTGTCATATTAAGATAACACAAATCCCGTACGTTTGAGTAAAAGCAAACATAAATTGTAATAAGAATGTATTTAATCACTCAGATCGTAATCCGAGCCATTAGTCGCGCCTGTTGATCTTGATTTACTTCCCGCGGGAATCCTTTAATAGAATCCTGTTACTTCATTATCGCTGTAATGGTGTGGGGAAACAAGGTTGTCCAAATTTAGACCGATATTCAATGAAACAAGAATAGGACTGGGTATTTTTTAGAAATATTTTAATAGATATTGGATATCCTTTAAGGGTTTCGTCCTTGAAGGGATAAATATTTGTATGGAATGAAGTTAACTTAGGATCTCAATTTAGTCTAAAATAATATGTAGTATATATTCGTATTTATTATATGTATTATTGTGTCAGTAAATTACTGACAACTAACTTATCCAAAAAAGAAGTATGCTCACAATAACAAAATCAAATGATTGCTCTAAGACATATTTATTAAAATTTACTTTGTTCAAATATACATATTATATTCTTTCCATTATTATAAAATAGTTATGTTGATGAAACAATTCAATTTCAACGCGGCGCGGCGTCTGGAGACCGAAACATGCTTTTTTGTTTTATAAGGTCAGATTGTAGAGGTTAGTAAAAGTATACACAAGAGGATTAACACTAAATATAACGTATTATTTGCTTAATTTTCCTTCATTCATTGCATTTTTTCAAATAAGTTAAAACTTAATTGAGTGGAAAGAATTGATACCGAGACCCGATGCTTAGCAGTTATCTTAGGGACACTTTTTTGCTTTTAACAGAAAGCAGATCAATATATAAAATTGTAAAAAATATTCTACGTATAATTCTTCATGAAGTAACACAAAAAATATTAAGATAAGAGGTGTGTACCTTTCGGACTTTAAAATACAAAACCAGATGTAAAACAAAAAAGTATTCTAATAATAATAAAACCTTTAACCTTAGTACGACATTGGAGCAACTATTTTATAGAACGGCGTAAACAGGATTGGCCTATTAATCTAAAATGTCGGACATTAAAAACTTTTAAAAAGCTTTAAAAACTTTTCTATAGTCTCAGAGAAACATAAAACTTTTACAACTATTTTTTAGGAAGCTTTTATAAGCTGGAAGTAATTTTAACAACTTTCACGAAAATATTTTGAACTTCAGCGTCAGTTTTTTGGATTTACAAAAATGGTAGAAACTTTTTACTTATTACAACACCTTTAACCATAAGCGACCTTATTTATACTTTTTGAGTCCAATCCACTTTAGAAACACATTAACTATTTTCCTGTGACAACTGTTATCAATATTTAAACTCAACGCTACTGCCGTACAACTTCCCATCCCATTCTCTTGAGTTTGAAAGAGTATCGAATATATTTGAATTTCATGCACATCCCACGGGATCGCTACATTTTGCAGGGATAAAGAGTAACCTATGTGTTAATCCAGGATATCAGCTATCTCCATACCAAATTTTATTAAAATTGGTCTAGTGGTTTGAGCGCAAAAAGGTAACAAACACACAAATTTTCACATTTATAATATTAGTAGGATTTTAGTTAATGAATGTTCAATCCCTTTGGAACGACTTTTGAATTTAGTTTGAGCGAAGCAGACCAAACATTTGATAACTAGAATTGGATTATACACTGTCTAAGAATAACTGAACCTAGGCACTTTCAAGAATTTTCATACGTACCTGTTGGGAACGACCAGCATCCTGGCCAGCCATATTAGGCCTATATCCACCTCGTTGTTATGATAAATAATAACACCCAACAGTCACAAACATAGTCCTGACCTTACACTAAGATTGAATCTTGTGTCATGGGTATCAGTTACTACAAAAGACTATTCAGTCTCACAAACACCTAGACCTGAATGAAGTATTTGTGGAGCGTTCAAACATTTCTCTCGGTGCGGAGATCAAACCCGCGGCCTCTCGTTTCACAGGCGGCGTCTAACCGACTACACCACGGAGGCTGTCAAAAGACTGTGTTGAAGGTGTACATTATTAAAACGGCTAATTACAATATGAAACCACTAATCAAGCTTTGGATTCTAATAATAGCAATGTGGATTAAAACTCCATACAAAAGCTATTGAGCCTCTGATGTATTCCTCACCCAACCCTTCGAATCTTTACTATTGTACAAAGTAATAATTTAACCCTCCAATTGAGAGTTGCCGTGAATTCTCCTTTTGTTTTGTCGGGTGAAGCCAAGGTCAAATGGACCTTTTAAGTTATTTTAGGACCTTATTTCCACGCGCGGACGGGTTAGGGTGGGCGTTTGCAATTTAGTGAAGACTTACGTTGTGATGTGGGCATGGGGAATATATTTAAATTAATACATGCAACGCATTTCATGTTGTATTAATATGGTTCCAATGTTGAATTCAACTTTCTTATGACGTATAAAGACGATGATATATTAAAATGTTCAGTAATATTATTAGACAGTCATGGACTTTTTTAATATATGATTCTTTAATCTCTATCATTGTTTTTGATTTTTGCTTCTTTCTTTGACATTGTTTTATATTTTATTACGACGTAGCAAAAGTAATAATATTTGAAAATGGGAGTCATAGATATATTTGAATCCTCAATTTCACTCACCGAACAAAAAGTGACTTCAAATATAGATCACCACAGTTTTCTATATGGCAATGGGGTTAGTCAATTTGTAACTAAGTTTATATATTACCGTCCGTTTAAACTCCATCAAAACACGTATCAAGCCCATGAGTTCAAAGTTCTTTTGAAGTAATACACTTTTTATACTTATTCTTTACGTGTTTTCAAACACACACGACTTCACAAAGAATTGAAATATCAAAAGAAACTCCAAAATGTTTCTTGTATGTAATGTGATATTTTAAACGTTTCACACTATTTGTTTTTTATTGGAGGTCGACGATATCCTGCCGATGACCTTGACTTGAGTTCTTTGTATATAGAAATACCTTGAAAACGACAAAAAAGCCAGTGCAGTTCTATATCAACTGTATTCGATTCGTATAGATTATTTCACATTCAATTTATTTCGACCTAAGCAATTTGAACGGTTTTATTTCAAAACTTTCACATGGCTATACGAATTGTTTTATTGAGTCTTTCATTTCATCCTGTGGATAGGATAAAATTTTACCAACTTGAATGAAACCACTATGAGCATAATAATAATTATCGTTATGATCTTTGCCTTCGGGCTTCTCAAGAAATAATGACGTCTATTAGATATTTTATATTGTATCAAAATCATCATCTTTAAGTAAAGCAAGTCTAAACACAATATACTTTTCCATGGCAACTGGCAAAACTTCTACAACATTTAATAGATTATCTAGACATGTAGACGATGTTACTAGACATTGTGATATAAATAGGTTCATCAGACGTCCAGTCCTAACACAATATCAAATCTGTACCGAAGTTGTCCCAGCGCGAAGTATTCTGAGAATGGCCGTCGCGGTTGAATAATTTAGCTGTTACGGCTTACAATACGTGCATATTCTCTGACCTAATTTTGTTTGTGTATCGACCCGGCCTTTGTTTTGTTGGACATGATAGTTTCAGCTTGTTTGATCATGACAATAGCTGACATACTGACAGCATTTTGGACCAAAAATGTTCAGAGTAAGAAGCATAATGCTACAGAAGAAGCTGCGATTTCAATCTGCACTTTAAACAATATGTTACCAAACACTCGTGTAGAATTCATAAATTGATGGATATATTTGACAGACAGACAGACAGGTGTAGTTGGTTGAGAAGAGAGAAATGTTTGTGCGGCCCACAAATATTGCTTTCGAATTTGGATGTTTGTGAGACCGAAGATACCTACGACATAAGACTCGATTTTAATGTAGGGTCAGGACTACGCATGTGAATGTTGAAAAAAAATGTGTACTTCTATCCCAAAGAATTTATTATAAGGAGTGACTCGCCTTAATAATAAAAAAATAAGTTGAAGTGTTGGCGTTCTAATATAAGGCTCTTGCCAATATAATTATTGTAATAGAGTCATAACATTAGATCTAACAGCAATAATATCTATACGAGCTTTTGCGATTCTCGCTTCGCACCGTAAGACAAACTTTTACGTAAATTGTGAATTAAAGAAACTAAATACCTAAAATTGTTTGTTTTCTTTGGGAAACCACCAAACGTGACAATGGTTCTAAAATTGAAAGCCAAACCATTCCAATATTAATTAAAACAAATAAATCCAGACTTTCTTTTAAAAGCATAGCTCTATGAAACGACCCTTTCGTACTAATTATCATATTCCCGCAAAAACCAATGAAGATTTTAAAAGTCTGTAATATTAAAGTCCATTTATCAAACCGGGGAGCTATTAGGCGTCTTGCTCATGTCATTGACTCTTGATGAGGCGGCGTAACTGAAGATTGGGCTCTTGACCTGATGGCCGGGAAATCAGCACATGATGGAGAGCTCTCTTGCATCTGGGTTATTGGTTGCTGTGTCGATGAATGTTAGAATTTTATAAGGACAGTTAGGTTGGCCAGTGAATGTGATATGTGCCATAGCAGTAACCACTGAAGAAGAAGCAGAAGGATTGACGGTATTGGAAATAGTGTATAGGATAGCGAAGATAGAGAGGAAAATGTGGTATTTCTAGATATCCGGGACATTGATTTGTTTTATGAAATAACATTGAAGACAAAGTGGGAAATATTTTATCATAAGCTGAAATCAAAATTGTTTTGGCTTTAATCTAACTTGCGGCTAACTTAAGAAATGATGCCTTATTTTCAGTATTCAAAACGCTAGGCTACTGATATGTTTGCATCTAAATTTGGTAATTTTGTTATAGGTATTACGGGACCATTAAAGTAATGGTATTAATAGATTTGGGAAGAACTAATACCGGAAGTGTACGCATTAAATTGGACTAGCATATTATACTAATCATGTCTCAAACAAAAATTTGATATTCATCGACGACCCAGACCATACATTAACAATGGCACACGGTAGTTAAGTAGAAATGGAACACGTTTGTTACGAATCGATCGGTTAGTACAAACTGCAGCGGTCGATAGCTGGAACCGGGGCACTCGGTCATTCAACCCCATTGTGCACCGTTTGTGCCATCATGCCAATGTTTGTGCAAGCCTTGCAGTGTTTGTTGTTGCGTTTTGTCGTTGTTAGTTTATTTGATCAATTTAGTTCTAAATCGAATTTAGTTTTCTAAACAACAGCACTGGGAAAATTGGAACTAACCAATTAGTTAGGCATGGAATTAGATAACACGACTAACATTTTTAAGTTTCCAAAGTAACATATATATTGTAGATTTTTCAATCGATGAATGAAGAGTCAAATCTACTCATCAATGAGTTCTTAATAAATACAACGCATACATGTATGTAGTTTACTGTACTAGGTCACTATAATACTTAAATATTGTTATTGCCAAGAGGTTTTTAAGGCACGAATATTCAGATTTACAAGTATTTTTTTTTACCTCAACATCAAAGTGAATGTCAAGCTTCTCAATAAATTGCTAGAAGAGAGACTTACCGAAATCGAAATTAAACTTATTACAAGAAGCGTTGTCAAAGTCTCAATGATATATAGAAATACTTGCAGAGCTCGTTGTAATAAAGTTAATACGTCTATTGCGTCTTTACAGAGACACGTCAGCTTCAATACATTACTAAATCGAGTAATTCTAATAAACATTAAATTTAGGGCTTAGATTGACGTTGATGTAAATTGTTTAAATTGAAGCCATTTGTATTTAAGTACACCGACAAAGTTACTGAGGAATTTTTCGAAAAAAAGTTAAACAATCCTAACGGCAGAAAATGGATTTTTCTGATCTTAAATAAGATTAGACAATCTAGAAGATAAAACTTAAAATTATTTGTAAATTATAGAAAACACGGTTAACCATAACAAGTAGTACTAATAAATGATCACATTAAATGCAAAACATTCCTCATAGCCATCACGAATTTTGCAAACATTAATAATAATTAAACGAGTGCCATTGATTTCTCTCAATCATCCTCTTGATTGTACAGGAGGCTCGTGCCCTGCAGTGATGTGTATATGGACTGATACAGTAATGTATCTTTAATAGGCGTGTGGTGAATTTTGGAACTACAACTAAACTGAAATACGTGTACATAATATAAACAACAAGCATTTATACTTGCAATCTACAAGTATTACCGTGTCTAATAAAATAAAATGCGAAGAGAGACAACTATTCCTAATATTTTGACAACAGCAGACAACAACTCATTCGGACACCAAAAGATAGTAGTCAATCTAATTTAAACTACATGACAAACAACTTCTACTATCCATCCCTTAAGCACTCTGATCTGTTTTACTTCTACATTCAGTCAGTCATTTACAAACATTTTTATTTTATTTTCCTACTTAAATATATAATTTCAGTAATATTTCCATCCCCAAATTTACTATCTCGATATCTTCAATTATAGTATTGGTTCGAGTCCTTTTGGCGACATAATTCAGTACAAAATATGTATTTGGGACTCCAGGTGTACTAAACTTGTCGTATTTAATAGCTAAGGTAGTTGAAATATATAAACTAAACCCTTTTGAGGAGGTAATATCATCACCTATATTCAAGGGAATTTCGTCAGGGTATTATGATAAGTATTGTGTCGACCTTCCATTCCTTAGTACTCTGGTAGAAATTACTCTCGACATAGTCTTTGGCTTGATTATTAAAATATGAAGTATATTTTCTAAATCTATTTGCCACAACCATAAATCATAATGGTTCTTAAGCAGGAGTATAGGAAATTGTATAGGATAGGTAGTTGATTGTGCCACATTGAAATAATGCTTTAAGCACTGATTACACTTCGTTATTTTGGCAGTGCTAAATTTTGCCCTGGATATTAAATATAGAGCCGTTAGACAGATTAAGGCTAGCTTTTAATCCTAATTTAGGTAAAGTAAAAATACTATCAGTCATCAATAAATTTCGTGGAAATAGGCTAAGGAAGAATGTTTAAATTCAAAACCTGCTGTATTTCCTTCAAATAGGTAGTGTAATTGTTTTAGTTGTTGAATGCAAACAGTAACTTAGCAACGACCTAGTCGAAACAGCCGATGATAGCGGCAATTGTACAGAAATTACATGGAATAATAAAGCGGTATGACTCACGAACGTATTGTATCGAGGGCTTTTGAAAATGCAATTTGGTTGGATTATAGTTTTTTTTATATCATTATCAAAATCATGACCATTAGCTTATCAGACATAGGCCTCTCTCAAGGCACGCTTCAAAGCCCAGTCTGCTATTTTTTTTTATAGTGTCCCGGCATATTGGCGGCATTGTACCTGATAGTAAGTGCTAATGCCGCCCAGGTAGAGTATCCATTGGCATCGGACGGCAGTCCCATGCCAAATTGTCAATTAATACAATCACTGTAGCTGTGAAGAAGACACGGTGCTAGATACTTCCCCTTACACAAGTCTACTCTGCTGTAAATGGTACATCCCGTTCTACCTTTATGCAGTGACAAATAACAGGACGATATAAAGGCGGATTTATAGATGACTAATTTTGTTCATCGTGGTGGATACTATTAATAAAACTATCTTTATTTTTTCACATGAAATAGAATGTGAAAATATTTTCAAGATACGTAACTACAATATTGGATTAAGCTGATTAGAAATAAAAAAAAATGCAAAATTTATATTATAATTACCTTCTTCTCTAATTTTTATCTTTGCACCCAATAATTAGAGTGCATTTTTAAAAATAATTTTATTTTAGACACTAAGTTTTAGATATATCTATTCAAGAGTTCAGTAATGTTTCAACTACATTAAGTTTGTGTCTAAATAAATAAAAATGTCTCAGTAACAAATTTATGAATAAAAAAGACATATATCTCAAAAACCTCGTTACAGATAAAAGTAATGCTGTATTAGGAGAGCAAATCTCGGTGAATAAAATTGAAATCGGCCATCTTAAAATAGGCTTTTGGTTGTGCGTGAAATTAGGGCAACGCACAAAAGGCTGGCTATATAAAAATACTAAAACCTTTCGATTACGCGAGTGTGACGAATAGTGAGGGGATATCTTCGGCTTCTGTAAAAGTCTTTATTATTTATTTATTTATTTAATTCTTTATTGTACACAGTAAAAAGAAATAACAGTTTAGAGACAGTATAAAACAAAGTACAAATGTCTTTATTTTGAATTGAAACATACAATACCATTTTATTTCCGAAAGATACAACTTTCAATAAAATATTTTTGTTATTAATCAGACAAATATATACGACAGATTATAACCAATGGGGAGTAAAAGGATCCAAGCAATGTCTTGAACCTGAAGCCAACTTCATCTTGTGAAGTATCATTCTAGCCAAAAAAAAGGATTTGGGATACAAAAAGTGAATAAATAACCATAACATTACTCTTCCCTGTGTCTATTCTAGCTTGGGCAAGTGAGAATTGACTCTGAAAGCTTCATGAGATGAAATAACAGACCTCATCTTGATGAGGTCTTGGGTTCGAATCACAGGTCGTGCAAAATATAAGATATTCGATTTTTCTTTTCATTTATTCATGGCGAAATGTGGGTATCCTAGTTGCACCTCTGCCTACCGAGTCTGGGATTAAGTTGTGAGTTGATTTATGTATATCTATGAAACAATATCTCGGCGTTTTTTCGGTTTTGTCCTCACAACCCGTGTCCCAAGCTTTTCATCTGTCAGTTAAGCTATCGTTGTAGAAATATTCTCAGATGTGAATACTTTGCTCGGCAGACGATTCTGTATAACATACATCTGAGACATTACGTGAAATGACACGAGCGGCCTAAATAGAAACCTCTCAATATCACGTGTTTTATTTATTATTGAGAGTGGATTTATGAAATATCGAAGTATATCAACCCATATGTATGGATTATTGTGAGGCACCGACCTCTCTTTATATTGTGGGTCGAAGTATGGATATATTTAGGTTGGTGAATGATCGGATCTAGAGCCGTAAATAATGTAATCTAATTATGGCAACATTATTAGTAATAATAATTTTATTAGTATTCTGATCAAATATTATTTATCTCGTAGTGTTTAAAGATAATCTTCAAGAAAAATAAATTAACTAATCATTCTATGAAAATATTTTTTTTATAGTTGGTGTCTTCATCATTTATGCTTTAGCAGTTCATTCATCAGATTCAATGGTAGGTCTATCATAATCTATTTTTCTAACCAAATAACAGTGTTATGTTCCGATTTAAAGAATGTTGTAGCCACAGTAACTACTAGACACATTGAGACTTAACGTAGTGGAATGCCAAGCATTGCTTTGTAATTCATGGTGTTTGGTTTCGCTGCTGTTCATGAGCGGTCATCATCAGGCACCTATATGGCGTGCTATTCTCGCCATTCATCGCAAAGAAAAAAAACACAAAACCTATCTATGAAATTCCAATAACACCCAAAACCGTAGCCTTATTCGAACCCGGCTGAAGCCAAGCAGACCATTAATATACAAACAATTAACTCAATTTGACAACGGACCATTATAGTGAATGTCTATCTAAACAAGTGCCTGGGGATATCAATTATCTAAATCCGTAAAGCCTAGCATTTGTCTAGGGTCTGCATAGATCACTGGCCTGTGTCACAACTAACTATGGATTACTGGGATCCAGTTGTGTTGCAAACACTATAAAATATATTTTATATTTGTATCTTATTACATTTTTTCGGAGACCTGCCCTCACACTCGCGACTTTACCTTTTGTATGATGGTTAATAGATTTACATGAATGTAACATTAAAGAAAACTATTATTCACTGATTTTATTGCGGATTTGGTTTATTACATTTTTTAACTTCCCCACGTTTCAGTTACATTAAATCTTTCGTGGTCACGAGGCGGGCAACTCCTGTAAGCTAGGATTAACAGTGGCACGCATTTTAATGAAACCATTGAAGCTCGGTGAGTCTCCGGGAATGGCTTGTTTTTAACCCGCAACGAAACCAATCATAAAGTTAAATAATAGGACAGTTGGAAGTATTATATTGTTTCAATATTTCATTTTACGGTGGTTGAGGTTTTAGAAATTGAAGAGGTACTGAACTGTATCAGCTCATTTGCGTCCCACTGCAGAGCACGGGCCTGCTCTGCGATCGAGAGTACGATCAATCGACAATATAGGAAGTTATTATTACTTATATTTATTGAGGAGGTAATTGAGTAAACTTGTCAGATGGATATCGGAATACAACTATGAGATTTCGTAATTTACAAATATTGCGCGGGTGCTTTTAACAGGACTGAGACATACATAAGTCGATTGTATAAAAAAATAAATTATTTATTCATATAATTTATTAAATATGATCAACCAAAAAAGCTAGATCATATCGACTTAGGAAAGCGATTTTGTGGTATCTCAGAAAATGCGTATATGCGTGTTGTATATAATTTAATACATAAAAAAATACCGCATTGAATTTCCTCGTGAAAATGTAAGGTTTTAAATTTTCTAGTTTAGAGGTTATTCATTTTTCAATTATTATTTTTTTTAAATTCTGGTGTAAAATTGCTTTTTTCTAGATACGACAAAATCACTTTCCTGCGTTGATATTAACATCGGTTTATTGTGATCGATAATATTATCATAAATTTGCTGGCTTTGTAAACTGAGATAAGTTTGTAATCGATCTAGCGTTTCATTTTACAAAGCACCTCTTGTTGCTTAATTGTGTAATATGTAGTAATTAATGCTTTTGTGTGTAGTGTTATTGTAATTAATTGATTGCTTCTGTGATGTAAGCGGTTAACATGCCATGTGTAAATTGATTCCGGGAATCCTATCCCTTACCGAGACCAACGTGATCTCAGTTTTCAGATTAGTGTCTATTTCTTTTTTATTGCTGTGAATAGCGAGACGAGTATGCATGCGCCTAAAGGTAAGCGATACGATTGCTTGTGGACAGTAGTAAAACCAAACAACTACATAAATTTCAAAGTAATGTTTTGCATTCAACTGTGCTTGCCATGCTGAGACGTAAGATGTCTCAATAAGTCCAGTTGTTAATTTGGCTACAATATCTTTCACACCGGAACACAACATTGCATTTACACTGGTGTTTGACGGGGGAAAAAGACAGGCAGCCTCTCACATATGTATGAGATACCTACTAAAAGAAAATAATATATATCGTGCAATAGATTAATAATAAACAAGAATGAGACTCTAAAAACTCAGAGGTGTGACCTGTGATGACCTGCGACCACATTCTCGACATATTTAATTATCAATACACCCACACTTCAATATTTTCCGTATTTCGTACCTGTATAGTTAGATATCATAGTATACTGATATGAATAAAACAATAACTTTAACTGCAAACATTTAAACGAGCAATTTGAACAAATCCTCATGCACTGTTGTAATAAGAAAAAGCTTTGCATAAACCCTTACTACCATGTCAATAGAAATGCAGAACACTCAATATTCCAATTTCCTCGACATCGACGTTCGTAATAGTTACTCTATTACAATATCGCGCTATTGAATGCAATTTATGATTCAATGCAAAAAATATGAAATATAAGATTTTTTGGGGGAAAAGTGTATCCAAAATATCACTTTTGTTGTTATGTTGTTGTGTTACACCGAAGTTATATTATAAACATTTTAATTAAACCATGCGTTTTTAAAGGAATGTGTAGTACAATCCAAATCATTGTAAACCTACAAAAGATAACAACGCCGACTGCAAAACACAATTACATTACAACGCATTTCAAAAACTAAGTTGTTACAATTCAGAAATCACAAAACAAATGTACTTCTAACATACTTTCATAACAAACTGTCAGCGGCATTCATTTAAAATTTAAAGCGAATAATACAAGCATTAAAACACTGTCGAGTTTAGCCTTGGACCGGCCTTCCCCACGCAGATGAACGAGAGTGCTCAAAGCCTTTCTAAAGGTGAAAAAACATCACGCTATGCACCTATGAAATGCATGGCGGAAAGTTCGAGAGATGCAGACTTCGGAATGTTGTAGATGGCAGTTGAAGAATTTGATGTAGATAGAATATGCATAACGTGACTATTTATTGTTTGTGCCAGAGTGGGACATCTGTAGAATTAAATAATAATAAGAAAGGTTTTAAATTTTTACAAGTTTTACATATGGTACGAGATAAATATGTATTGACTGTAGGAGAATCGTATTGGCGCCGGTAAGGATTAGTAATAATTGCGTTGACGATATAGAAATTATAACTGTCTTTCAAAGTTCGGTTATCCATGTGTAGGATTTTCAGTAAGTATAAAAATCGTTACATTCAAAATCACAGCCTATTATATTCCCTGCCAAAATATCATCACATTCTTACATAGTCACCACATTAATATCAATTAACTCTTGTGTCGTATCACAAATACTCAAACCCAAAACAAACTTGTTGACCTCACAAACATTAATCTCGATGCAAGGATCAAACCCACAGCCTCTATTCATATTCGGCGTGGTATCTGCTACACGAATGCAAATTTTGACTATTCGTCTAGATTTTTGCCATTTTTTGGAGATAAAATATTCTAATAGAGTCCTAAGTCTACTTTCAAGTTGAGTCGCAGTAATTACGCCATACCACAAGCTGCATATTCAGCTCGCCTCGTCGGCTCTTCATTATTTCTACAACACAGAAAACTCTTCACATCATTATGTTAAGCGATTTCGTGCCTTTTGTTGGCCGTACTTTGGAGCATATTAAATCGGTTAATGCGAAAAGGAGAAATAAATGTTTTTAGACATCATTATGGAAAATATCTGATGTCTACTTTGATGGAAATGTAAAAAGCCTTTTATAATGAGACGCGTAAGTGTATTGGATTTTAGGCTCAGAATCATACAATTGATAATGTTACTAAATCAAAGAATTCGATCAATTGAGAAAGTTAAAAACATAATAAAATTAAGTGGCTTACGTAATGTAAAAAGAAGAAAGAGAACAATTTTAATAATAAAAAACGAAACAACCAATATTTTCTATCTTCCTGACGATTCGATTACTTTACAGCTTTCGTGGCCATGAAATCGAAATCCGTAAATAATAGTTTTATTTAAAACTGCCTACTAATTTTATTTTTACAACCTTATCCAGAATCAATGCAACATTAAGTGTATTTTAGTACTAATTCCTATCGGACAAAATAAAATAGCGTAACATGTAACCATAGTAGCATCTCTACCAAGCTCCATAAGGACACAGATGAGTGCTTGTAATTTATCGCAGGAAATTCTTCAACAAGCCACTGACCAAAGCAATCTCTGTATACCCTTTGATAATATAAATGGGGATAACGTTCGCCAGGACTAAATGTTGTTACCCTTTGAAGAAACATTTCTTATGCTACACGAGAAAAGGTTTAACAAAATCCAATAAAGATTTGCTTGAATGAAGTAAAAAGTATTAACGGATTTTTTCTTTTTTTACCAATAATTTGATACACTACTTTTGTTAGTGGAAAGGCTTCTTATATTAGCATGGTTTAGTAAAAGTGCAATGAAATTATGTCTCGCTTATTGAAATAATTAATGGCGTGTTGAAAATTTATGTAGTTATATCTTAGAAGGTGCTAATGGGAGATACCAATCTTATTACACACCTCACGTATGCTATCCGAAAAGACTGAATATTCTACCAACATTCAGTCATTTTAAGAGAAAAAAATACTTAGAAATTAATCTCGACACCCAAGATAAAACACAAGTAATTTAAAATCAGTATTTTGCATAACTTTATATGCTAATTTATATATAACTCGAATCTTCATATATCCATCCACGTGTGTGCGTAATATGTCAAGTATTAACAAATAAACAAGCTAAGTCGGCTTCGGTGAAGTTAGGAACTTTGTAAATGGGAAATCCTATTATTCTGTCTCTCGGCAGACTTGTTAATCTCTAGATATTTTCCTGAAGTTATTAACTACAACTCCGAGAACTGGTTTATTGAGTGTTTGTGTTATTTTATTAATAAAAGATAAGTTATGTAATGTTAGCTTCAGGGTTGTAATATATTTCACCAGAAGATTATAGGTACTCAAACGAACATTCGAAAAATTAATGTTACAGTTCTCAACGTAAGGCGACTATTCAAATTCATAGTTTAATTTATACTGTTACAATTAATATTCCAAAATACATTTGTCGTCCATACAAGTAAATGCACTGCTGTGTGCCAATTTGAAGGATATTGTAGCCAGAGTAACTACGGGACATAGTGAGACTTAAAATCATGTCTCAGGATGGCGAGCGCAGTGGAATGCCAAGCATTGCATTGTAATTCGTGGTGTTTTTTGGTTTTGCTACTGTCCATGAGTTATCGTATCGCTTACCAGCAGGAGAATGGCATGAACAACAAATATATTCATGGTCACTACAATTCTACCAATTTACGTCAAATGTAATATACCCAAGATGGATGGATGCAACAATCTCAAACACTAAGACGATTTAATTGAAATTGAAGAGAAGCATTCGATATTTGTAGTTATTTGTGCAATATCAAGGGCGATAGGCTCGCCACCTATCACATTGTGGGACGGAACATACAAGGCGAAATGTGGGTGCCCTGGCATCTCTGCCTACCCCTTCTGGGAACAAGGCGTGAGTTTATGTATGTATGTATGTATGTAGGTATCAATGTTCATAAAGCTAGGTAGAAGGGACTCCTATTATAAGATAAGAAGTTAGTCTTAACCCTAAGTCGTCTAGTTCAATTTGTTACAGTTAAGATAGCGGTTCACGAAGCGCCGAAAACTCCAAATGTCTACAAATAATGACTTTATAGTGGATTCCTCTGTTTGCTGCCTAATTTTGACTTGTTTTAGTGAAATGCTTTGAGATTTTCAATGTTTTTATAGGGAACATGATGTTGGATATTCATCTTACATAGGTTGTAATTTTAGGCCCCAACCACGTACGTCTAATAAATGATATAATTACAACCTTTTTATATAATATCTTTTCAGTGTAATGAGTGATTTTCAATTTATATACATTAGTCTCAATACGAGCAAAACAATAATATCTTTCTCGGGTGGTTTATGCGGAAGACTTCATACGTATTTAAAATACCATAATACATTTTAGAAAATAAGACATCCTTAATATTCTATAACACGATGCACTACACGAGTTAAATAATACCTAACGCCATCTACCGATACGATTTCAAATCTCCCACAATTCTATTTTGCAAATATAAATCTTGTAAAAGCAACCTTGAGCTAGTTGAATTAAAATGTTATTCCGCTAGACCGGGGAAAGTACTAACATATCCTGTAAAAGATAAGTAAGTAAAGCCATCCGAGGCTAACAGCAACAATCCATTGGAAAAAACATCGTTTGCTACTTTATCGCCGAAAATCTGGCTAGTGCTAGGCATTTTACTCTACAATAACATTATCAGTAACAGTATAAAGCTAATGTTTATCTTTTGGAAGTAGGAATGACTCAGTAGGGAAGGTGCCAATAACCGAAAATATTATGGATTTAATGACATGGTGTTTACTTTAGAATCAAATTTGTTACGTGCATCTGTATCTGTATCAGCCCGTATACGTCCCATTGGTGGTATGCAGGTTTCCTTACGATGTTTTTCCCCGACTTTTGGTCTTATATTTAGTTCTAATACGTTTATAAAATGTTGTATTAAATAATAAGGAGCGGTGATCTACCAAACTGCCTTACATCAGTATAGTGAACGGTAGAAGACTTTCCCGTGCACGAAGATGAAATAATAAATTTCAAAATGTTTTTTCTATTACTTCAGGATTATTAAATAAGACAACTTAAACATCTAAAGCACTTAAAACTGAGTAAAAATAATGTATAAGATGAAGATTATTTGTTCAAACTTTTTTAGTCAGGGCCAAAGTGGCCAAATAAACACTAAAGTGACACTCCAAGAGTCCTTTACCTTTCCGAACGGAACCTTAAAAATTTACTCTGCAACATAAAAGGTTCAGTACATTCCCCGAAAGCTACAATTGAGAGTAAACAATAGTAGAAAATAAAGACAAAACAAACGCTGGATGTAAGAAAGATTCCAGACAAGATAGTCCAGACTGAATCGAACAAAATTGTTTTTCGCCGTTGAAATGTGTTAAATCTCTTTTGTACTCGAAACGATGATCTTTCTGTTTGTTCTGTTTGTTTCATTGGCTGGGTTTGGATTGGACACAAGTTTTCGCATAATATTATTATATAAAAATAAATTTTAAATAGCATCAACATCATAACATATTTTAATTTTATTAAAATGAATGGCGAAACGAGCATGCCGTTCGCCTGATGGTAAGCCTAAAGATCGCTCATGAACAGCAGCTAAACCAAGCAACACCATGAAATACAAGCGATGCTTAGCATTTCACAGCGCTCACCACCCTAAGATGTTAAGTCTCAATAATATGTCCAGTAGTTATTTTATATGAATATCCATTTTATGAACTAGGAAAGGATAATCGATATGTAAGCGATTAAAGATTCTTTCGATTAGACTGAATGCGATAAAAATGACGAAATCTACACTAATAAGAGTCGAACATCACTGTAATACTTTGTTAATAATATAATGTTTTATCCTGCGCTATATTTATTTTTGGGTAAGATTGTCCATTACCAATACTCAATATTTAATCTTACCTTCACGTCTAACTGTTTGACCTGTGTTAATAAGTTTTATAAATCAAAATACGCGCGAAGTAATAAAATAAGTTTATACCTATATCTTTAAGTTATAAATATCCCTAGAAATAATTAATAACACAATGTTTGGAATTCGCAATGTTTCTAATTTCCACCAAGATGGTTATACAGGTCGTAAATCATAAATTCGGCGCGAGTCGAGACCGTACAATATTAAAGGTAGCAACTACTAATTCGAAATAATACAGACTTTTCCAACAAAACAAACAAGAAACTTGAAAGAAGAGGCAAAGTTAAAATTAGCTGGCGTTATCAAAGCCTTAATAAAAACCATTTTATATTGAACCTTAATCCCTTTGAGCTGAAATTGGGGGTTCTCCCCTCCCCTTCCCTCCCAATTAACGTGCTAACTGCTTGAATTAACTAAGCGGAAGATTCGGGAGGACACCCGCTGACACAAGTCTTAACAAAGAATTACAAAATTAATCAACTTTTATTTGGATTTATTGCGTCCAGGAATTTGAGGGTCTTTGACCTGTGTTTTCTTCAAACAATATTGCAATATGCTTCTGGTTTAATATGACATATTTTGTCTAGACATTGATGTATGTTTTTGTATAAAATAATAACTACCCACGCGTCCATTACTGCATCTTTAATAAAGAAAGATTGACAGCACGCATTGTCGATGATACTAAGGCTCGACACGTGTCTGAAGATTCTTAATTGATTTTAATAATGATTTTAATGCTCAAAATACCATTTAAAAATAATTTATATTGAAATATAAATTAGATATATTTAATTCCATAGGTAAAATTTTAAATAAACAAATATTTAAGTAATTTAATTATTTTGCGAATTGTATTACATGTATGTATGTCGGTGTCACATTCGTGTTTATTTTTTCACACAAAAGTCGTTTTTTAGCTTTTCGTTTCACATCCAGCTTTTTGCCCAAAGGCTTAAAGTCTGTATAATAGTCCTAATTTTTTATAAATTTAGGAATTACAATTTCATTTTTCCGAATCTTGGCTTCTTTGATATCAGATAAAATTCTTTGCGAGAAACCTTATACAACATTATTAAAAAGTATTTTTAGTTTGTTTTCAGTCTTACCAAAGTTGTCATTAACTTAAGACTCAAGATAACTTTTAGATTTTTTTACTAACTATTACCAATTTTATGCATTATTCATATATAAGTTTTAGAAGGCGTCACCCAGACTAACAAACTGGATAAATATAAAAATTCTGATGTAAGTTAAACTAATTATACTACCAGATATCGAATCATAATTTCACAGACTAATAGGAAAATATTTATTAATGTCACAATATGTGAGATGTCGAATAATATAAATACCTTCTATATTTGACCCAAGGGTCAAAGCCTCGAGAAAGTTTGGTCGAAGCACTATTAATCATTACAAATATGACAACTCACTGACACAGGGTATTTTAAACTTCTACTCCACTTCTCAATAAATTCATGTTATCAATTTACATACATCGTTACGGGGTTCTTGATCCATCTTAAAGTTAATTTAAAAAAATATTTGTCAATCCCATCTCAGAGAAATTACTTCTGACCATTACAATGTCATCTCAAAGTTGCGCTCGAGTATTTTCGCAACTAAAAATGTAAATGCAGAATATAATGGAGACGAGAATATTCTCGTCATATTTTACGCTAAGCAAACAAAATATTAAATGAATAATGAAGAAAACACTGTCCAAACGACACAGCAAATTCTGAAGATATTTTCCTCTGAAGATTTAATAAGACTTGTCTTTCTGTCATACTTCAATTACTGTCAAGTAAACAGATTGACTTCTTAAAATCTATTCTAAGAAACAACTTTATTGGCATTAATTCATGACTCTGATTAAATCACAGCAACACTGATAACGATAACAGTGACAATTTATCTTTTTATACATTTTTATTGATAGTCAATCACCACGCACTAAAACGGTGAAGGAAAACATCGTGAGGAAACCTGCATACCATAGCGATTTATAAAAATTTCTATGGTATGTAAGTCCGCCAACACGCACTAGGCCAGCGTGGTGGACTATATGGCCTAACCACTCTCAATCGTACTCTCGATTGAAGAGGAGGCCCGTGTCCTGCAGTGGGACGTATATGGGCTGATACAGACAGACATTTTTATTGCAATGAATGGCAACACAAGCGTGCCATTCGCCTGATAGTAAGCGATACTACCGCTCGTGGACAGTAGCAAAACCAAACAGCACCATGAATTACAAAAAAATATTTGGCATTCCACTACACACTGCATCCTAATACATAAGATGTTAAGTCTCATTACATGCAGTAGTTACTCAGGCTACAATATCCTTTAAACCGGACCACAACAGTGCATTTACACAACTATTTGGTAGTATGGAGGGGCCTACCCTGATGGCCTCTCACAAATGAGAGACATACCACTAGTAAATAATGATCACAAGTTACGATTGATAATACTAAAACGCATTTACAAAAAGTAATATTTTTTACAGCCAATAGTTCAGATAATTTAATTCAATAAAATTAAAAAATAAAATGTATCTGCAACCCATTTACCTCCTTGTATAAAAGATCAATTAATATACAAGAACGCAATAAGGTAAAGGTCTAACATGAGTCTAGAATCTAGATGACCTTTACATCCCCATCTACGTCAAACCTTTGACCTGAATCGGTCACCTATTTCTAATTTAAAAGGTCACCTATAATAACATTTTTTTTTTCACATTTCAGAATAATATCATTTAATTTTTATAATGATAAAACATAATAATAATTTACATATTGCATAGTTTTTGAAATTTTAGAGGGTTTTGGGTCGTTCTGTTTAATAGCCTTTAGGTCAATATCTGGTCAATATGAGTCAGATAAGATTTAATGGAAAACCCAAGACTTTTAGTCCAGTCCCCTGATTTAGTTAATTTAATACAGGTGTTTTTAATTTAGATTCTAGTAAAACTTAAGAGAACGGAGTTTTGAACTCGTCTAGATATAGCAATTATTTTTTATCTGGACAATGTGCAAGAAACTTTACAGTTTTAAGTGCAGTGATTTTTAGAACGAGTAAGTCCGACTGGGAGATTATAATAATCTAGAACTAAATTCGAAAATATAAAAAGTATTATAAATAAATATAAATAAATAACACCCAACAGTCACATACATAGTCCTGACCCCACATTAAGATCGAGTCTTGTGTCGTGGGTATCAGGAACTACGAGAGACTTTTCGGTCTCACAAACACCCAGACCCGTAAGAAATATTTGTGGGCCGCACAAACATTTCTCTCGGTGCGGGAATCGAACCCGCGGCCTCTCGTTTCACAGGCGGCGTCTAACCAACTGCGCCACGGAAGCTGTCATATTCCTAGGTATTTATACTATGAATGATATTTTAGCGTTATAATAAGATAGGTCTATTTTAAATATGATTGTACACTGATTGGTGTTTTAATAAAAGACCACAATCTACATACTTTAAAAAATTAAGTGTAATTTATGAAAACTCAAAAACAATTTTATACTAATTATTATATTCGATAATAATGTATCTTATGAAAATGTAGTCTTTGTTTCGAATCCCAGGTGGATCAAAATGATATTGGATTTTTCTATTCATTATCAGGAATTTGGGCCTGACCACATCGTGGGACTAAACATACAAGGCAAAATGTGGGTGTCATGGTTGCACCACTGCCTACCCCTCTTAGGAAAAAGGCGTGAGTTTATGTATGTAGGTATTAGAACGAAATAATAACATACTCTATATTTGATTTCAATCAATGTTATCACATCTCCGTACCACTTTATATAATGTGGTTATATTCAAAATCTATCTGATATTACGTAAAATATGGAAGCTAAAATATTATTATATAACGTAAAATATGGAAGCTATATTAATTTATTTAAAAAAAAACCATTATGCGTAATCTCAAGTATTCCCAAGTGACACAATTAAGGGGCGGGTATTTTAGCTCTCTAGAGGATTAAGGCAGCTTGAGAAACATTATATTTCCATTAAGATACTGAACTCATGTAAGTGGTTTGAAGGATTTTTTAAACATTAAAGATATGACGAAGTAGCAAGAGTATTATGATACATTATTATCATAAATACCTACAACCAGGCATAAAAATACCGATAAGCTCTTTACCATAACCACTCATAAAAGAATAAGGCGGAAGGGATGCTCCTTAATGTTGATAATCTATGAAATCTTGAAGTTAATTATAGATAACCACAACCTTTAAGATAAGAGTAGCCTGACAACAGAAAATCACTAAGCGAGGTACAAGTCCAGGTGTTAATATTTTGTAAGAATGCTTACTGATGCAGTATTATAAATAAAACTCTATGCGACCCGTCCTAATAACGTCTCGTTGGTCTCATAGCACTAGCACATCATAGATTTTGAGTTAAATTCCCAGTTCAGGCAGTCTACTTTAATTTTGAGATTTAAAAAAATTCGCTTTACTCAATACTGAAATCTGTAACCGTCACGCTTTTAGTTTTCTCACTATGACCTTCTGTGGCTCTAATGGCACCTCTCTCTACCCCTTTGGTGTTGCAGCTTAAGTATGTATCTAATCTATCAACAGCGAGGCTATTCTTCATACGATAACACTTATACTTACTTAGGCTCCCCACCTATCACATCATGGGACGGAACATACAAGGCGAAATGTCCTGGCACCTCTGCCTACCCCTTCTGGGAAAAGGCGTGAGCATAAGCTCATTTAATGTAAACGTGTTGGCATATTATGCTGTAAGTTTGCATTGTAAATTTTATAAAGTAAAAAATAACTTATGTATGTATGATAACACTTATGAATGAATCTGTACATGCCGCGGGTCGTCGACCGCGCCGCTCGATACAGCCTCCGTTCATTGCACCCGACGCATCATCATGAACCTGCACTCCTACGTATGCTAATACGTGGATTAACCGTGACAAATTATACTTATATATAGTTGACATGAGGAAAGATAACGTAAAATATTGAACTAAGGAAATTGTGATATTATATGAAAATGGAATTTTGTGAAATATATTTGTTCAGCCGAGATTTGATGTATTTTGACAGCATTGCATTAATTTAGATGTGGTCTTTTTGCTTTATAAGAAAAAAATGCGTTTTTTTGGATTAGTTAAATGTATTGTTGCTAACTAGTACCTAGTACTCGACGAAATGCGGAAACAAATAGTTATTTTGGGTCTGGTCGTTATGAGACAAAAAATTCTCTAGTTCTGTATCTACAACACGAAACATGCTATTTTACTAAGAGATGTTTGACTGTTGGATGTATTTATTATCTATATATTAATACGTGATGCAAAAACTTTGGATCCCTTTTTACGAAAATTGCGCGGACGCAGGAGCATAAAATTTGGCACACTTATAGTTTATGTGTAGGAAAAGTGGAGAATGCTAATATTTTTCAATAATAATGCTTATAAAGTACATTAAATCAAAAAATAAAACATTACACACACTGCCATGCATTTCACACACACATCCATACACAAGTATACATACTCTGGTGTCAAATTGTTTCTTTTCTTTTTCATTTTGTTCTTCTGACATAGACATATCAAAAAAAAGGTTTTATTTGCCTAATGAGGTAATAATATTAATATTAAAAGAGAATATTAATTTTAAATGAGGCAATAATATTAATATTAAGCCTAATATTAAATGTAATATAAAACAAGATTTTAATAATAATGCATAAAAAGTACATTAAATCAATAAATAAACCAGCATGCATTTGACACACGCATACACAAGTATTTGTACACGTATACATACTCTTTGGTGAAATTGTTTCTTTGCTTTATTATAGACATATGTAGTTGAATGTCAATCAGAAAAATTTTTTTACTGTGATTTTGTTGAATATCAAACAGAAAAGATTTATTTGACGAATACTACGTGAAATACTGAGCGCTATCATTAATTATATGTATAAAGAAAGTTCTGTAGCAGCAATCTGCAATAACAATATTCAGGTACAAAAAATGTGCACGAATTATCAGAATAACAACATCATCATACAGGTAAAAACTTTTTCTCTTCTTGATTTGGTCGAATTTCGATCACTAGGCGACCACTAGTACGACCTAAATGTACAACGTTTTCCCAACAACTCCCTGAATTATTTCAGTCATTTATATATACCAAACATGTCAATAGCAAAAACCATTCAATAAAACAGTAAAAATGCCTTTTTGGCGCAGTACGCAGCGCGTGTACTACGGTACAATTGCGAATAAATGCCTTGGGTTTCGATCCCGGTTCGGGCTAAGTGATATAAGATTTTCAATTTAATGTTAACCCGGAGTCAGGAATTTGTGTCAGATATAGCGAAAAGCTCGCCCGCTATCACATCGTGGTATGAAACACCGAGGCGAAACGTGGGTATCTTGGTCTACCTACCCCGTCTGGGAAAGAGATGCGTGAGTTTATATATGTAAGTAAACAGTAAAAATCCAAGTTAAAACAGCTTTACTAACCCAAATCCGGTGCTGCGACCCCTATATAAGTCAATGTAATGAAATTTGTGGAGGCCACTCCACTCCATATTTATTGGACCTTAAAATGTGATCGGTGACAGCTGCGTCTCATACCTTCATCTGCGTGTGAACATCTAGGTTATTTTGTGTGTTTTATTTCGACAGATTGAGTTGGTGATTTTGGGTGACAGAAATCTGAATGTTCGAAATGTGAGAGTAGATTCGGTCGTATACCCCGATTGTTGCTGGACCTAAGTAGACCTTTTTAATTAATTTTATATTGATATAGTAAAAGACTAACTACTAGATTTATTGAGACTTAATATTTTATGTCTCAGGATGGCGAGCGCAGTAGAATGCGAAGCTTGACTTTGTAATTCATGGTGTTGTTTAGTTTTACTACTGATGAGCGGTCGTATCGCTAACCATCAGGTGACTGACAAACACATCACGTCATTCACTACAGTAAAAAATGTGATGGGTACCTAAATTTGTGTAAGGTTCCGACTAGCAGGCTAGACGTTGCGGGCTCAAATCTGTCACTGACTTTTAGAAGTTACAAAATATGTATAGATTATATAGTGGTTAATTAAAAATAGTACACAAAAATAAGACAGGGGGAACATCGGAAAATTCTCTATAAAAAATCTAAATCAACGAATAATAAGAAATAGACAACCAATTACTATGCCCGACCGCTATTAAATAACCGCTTTCAAAGTCTTACATAAACGGATATTCGTAATTTTTCGCTCACGAAAGCCCAGATTCTCCTTTGTACACAAACTGATGAAAGGAAACTGATAAATCATGTACACACAATTAATTTTGCGGTGAACAGGTGGCCTACATACACAGATTGGGGTAAAAAAGACATTAGTAGGACACTGGGGCAATTTACTAGAAGATCAGCCACGAAATATTCCAGTGAACTAAAACTGTGTGCTTTTATAAGGTTACTTACACTTACAGTTAAAAATACATATACATTAAATAAATACACTCAACAGATCAATTAAGTCTTGTGTCGTAGGTATCAGAAACTACGAGAGAATTTTTGGTCTCATAAACACCCAGAAACTAGACAAATACTTGTAGGCCTCATCAATTTATATCGATGCGGGGATCAAACCCACGGCCTCTCGTTTCACAGTTGGCGTTTTACCAACTGTGCCATAGAGCCTGTCAAATAAATATAAACTCACGCTTTTTCTAAGGGGTGCAAAACACCCAAATTTTGCCTTGTATATTCTGTCCAACCATGTAATAGGGAGAGAGCCCATCGCTATATCAGACACAAATTCCTGAGTCCATGCTGATAATTATTAATAAAATCTCAATATCACTTTGTCCAACCTGGGATTCGAACATGAGACCTCAGGCTTGTAATCGAACCGTAGTAAAATAAAGCCAGCGAGGCAGTAATATAAACTACTATTTGTATATGTTTAAAAAAGCAATTTTAGTTTTAAAAAATAATAATTAAAGATACTATAATACCTACTTATCTGTCTACAAATAAACAGGCGATACAGATAAATCCATATTTTTGTGTTTGAAACATTAAAGCGCCTCAAATTGTGAGGAAGGCGAGAAGAAAAAAGGAGGGAAGGGGTATCGCTTCTCGTCGATCTCCTGTGAGTTAATAATACCGCCCCGGAAAAGCCTGCTCATTCATTCTGAGTCATGACTGACAAAAGCGTGGCCTTACCACTTTGACTCCTCGTGTTCTCTACAACGAATATTTTCCCAATATAAAAATCTTGTTATTTATGCAATCTACTAAAATTTAACCATAAATAAAATTACCTGCATTTCGTAGTCAAGTTAAATTTACTATTCGTACAATTCGACCGTTTTATTGGTAGTTGTTAGGGGTAAAACTACCCTGAGGTAGGGGAGGTCGCTCACCCCTTAATGTAGGTCACGGGGTGCCGTAGTGTTGCGCAATGGGGGTTATTATTTATTTATTAGACTTACAATGGGGCAATGCAACAAGTGTAACGTTGTTTTAAATATGTAAAGTTGTATGAGGTTTTTATGTGAGTTATTTTTTCGCCTATTCTTATCCTCAAATTGTGGGGTGGGTAGTATATGATTTTATTTGTCTTGCAGAACGATTTGGTTGATGATATTAAGATTCGTCCCCTCTCTAACATGGAACTATTCAACAGTATATAATTTCGTCCACCACAGTGGACTAATGCGGTTTGAAATTCTTCTTGATAATTCTAAGGTACTCAAGCATTGTCAAAAAAATCCGCACAATTATACTAAGCGGTAATTAAATACTTACCAATATCATCTGCCTATAAGGAAGACTACCGTCGAACATAGCCTTAAGAATAAACACAAAAAGCACCTTTTTTTGACGTCATGTTTGATAATTTAATAAAGAAACAAGAGTACATGAACGTCACTCAATACTTCCCGAAAATAATCTTTTAACAACTAAGTATTAAATGGTCATAGACCGCTATTTCGAGGGCATCATAAAGGCCAGACAAATAGGTGATATGGCCTAAATCTCTGTGCAGACGGAGATATGGTTTATACATATGAGAGAGAGGGACGGAAGACAAAGTAAATTGAATGGAAAGTTTTTATAGCAGCGTTAGACTGTATTTCACACTTTCATGAACTAAATCACACCAGATTACTGAGACTTCGTTCTGTAGTTAGATCGGAGAGATTTGAGGATTTTTTGCACAATTGTTTCTTGTTTTATTTAAGAGATGATTTTTTATTTACGGTCTAACGGTTGCTTTGATTCCGAATCTCTGATCCTGGTTCAAACCGTGAGTCGGAAAATCAAATTATAAACAAATCGATATTTCATACATAAAATGGTTTTCAGGTAAAAGAAAACTTTCGTTTACCATTACCTAGTCAAAATCTCCATGTTATATCTGTCTGCACAATGCATTAGAATATTGTGGATAGGGATGAAAAGAAGACAAATAAATAGACATGTAATTTTCGCCCAGAACACCTTTAATATTATTCAACCCTACACAAAATTAGTAAAAAATCTATAGGTAGTTCTCTAGGTCTCTAGTCAATTTAAACTGCTGTTAGTGTAAAACTAAGAGCATTGACTACACTAGAATCACCCCCTTTTTGACTCAATATGTCACTAAAGTTTATAGAAGTATTTACTCATGAATATTATATTTCTGAATAAGACTTCACATATTGGACGTGGGCGTTACAAACGTACATATGAATAAAAATGCGTACGTTTAAAATATTTTTTACATCCGCGCTTTGTAAGATCGTTTACATGTTAAAAGAGCTTTGATACTTGGCTTTCATCTCGTCAAAGGTTATTGGTCTTTCTGCATACTTTTAATGATGTATTTTTTTACGATATGTGGAAATGTTTTATATTTTATTCTACAAGTAAAAATTAAATTAATATAATAACGTTAGCTTGGCAGAAAATTTTCCTTCCCACGCTTTCTGGTGTTGCGTGACTTAGCAAAAGTTTAAAGCATTAAGACTACTTTTATGAAGTTTTACAGTGTACAACCTAGCTTTACTTTACACTGCGTGGGTTTCAGCCGTGTTTTATTCTAAACGCTGCAGAAATACCCTCGATCGTACTATCACACCAGAGCTAGATTTTATGCGACTACGATGTTTGATAACATATTTGGAAAATTACTTTTAAATAAAGAAATTACGTTGAGATTTAAATATCTATTAGTAAATTGATTTCCTTGTATATACTTAGGCGCTATCCCAGCTGCTGCTAGGGTCCACCTTTTGGTTTAATCTCCTAAATTTTGCCCAATCTTCGGCATCCTTTATTATAAGGCCATTTACTCTCATGCCTTCCTTAACGACAGTCAGCGCTTCTTTGATCTACCCCTTGGTCGAGGTAAGTGTTGAGGCTATTAGTAAATAACAATACATACATAATCTGTATCAGCCCAAATACGTCCCACTGCAGGGCACGGGCCTCCTCTACAATCGAGAGTACGATTGAGAGTGGTTAGGCCATATAGTCCACCACGCTGGCCTAGTGCGGGTTGGCGGACTTACATACCATAGAAATTATATAAATCGCTATGGTATGCAGGTTTCCTCACGATGTTTTCTTTCACCGTTTTAGTGCGTGGTGATTGACTATCAATACACACATGACTCCGAAAAGTCAGAGGGGTGCCCTGGGATTCGAGCCCGCGACCACCGTGAACATGTTGGCAGTCGCGTCTAGTCCGTTTGCCAACAGGCCACCACGCACTTATACATACATAAACTCTCGCCTTTTTCCCAGAAAAATTAGGCAGACGTGCCAGAATACCTACATTTCGCCTATCGCCATATCGAACACAAATTCTTCAATATCCAGCACGCAAAAATATGTATTCAAATATATCATCCAGGCATAGCAATATCATTCAAGTCCTCGTTCACATTCCATAATTCAATATAATCAATAACAGACACGAAGCTACATCTATAAATATGTACAAATCGGCACTGAATCCTAGACACGAAGGTCACGAGGCGAGCTCCCTTCCTGTCGAACTGTCACGACCATCTCCTTCCTCTCTGCGACACGCCCTCGTACTTTACAGGGGCGGATCTGTTACTACCCTTGGGGTGGATTATATTTCAATTTATATTTTGTCGTTTCTGTTAATGACAATTTATTTTATCTGTAAATTCGGTGGAATTCCGAAAACTTGCCTTTTTTAATCTCCTTTTTTTTCAAGGGCGATCGAACTTTTGCTTTGATACATTATCTTAAGGAAGTTGTGAATGAGTTATTTAATCATACATCGTATTTATATCACATTTAAATTGAAAATTGATTTACAGCAACTATATGGTTATTATACCGTTGTCCGCAAACCTGAACTAGGCCAACGTGGTAGACTTTTATGGCCTAACGCCTCTCAATCATGCTCTCCATTATAAAGGAGGCCTGTGCCCAGCAGTGAGCTGATACAGTAAAACTATTAGATATGAAAAACCTGGTTTATTAGTACAGAAAACTACTAAATTAATACATGTGTGTTTCCATCTTAGTTCTTAATTCGACCCTGGATTGTGTCGGTGTACGAAAATAGTTTATGACCAAAGTAGTGGGACCCTTTTAGGGTAAATCGTAAAATCTTGCAACGTTGTTGGATTAATTTCTTTTCTCTGATTTTACCTTAAATTATAGTGGTAAACAACTGTCAAATAGAAGTAATTACTCGTAGCTAAATTGGAATAAAAAAATTCACGATTGTTATAACATTTTCTTGTCGTGTGTTCAAATAAAAAAGTCGGTTCGCTTCTCGGAGACCAGATATAACAATTAGTCCCAATTATTTCTGTATACAACTTCAACGGTTGAATAGCCTAACGAATCCTTAGCGTGGTTTTAAAAAAACAAACACTAAACTAGGCACTACTTATATTAAATTAAACCAGTGGTAAGTCCCTCATATGTGAGAGGCGGCCTGTCTAGGCACCACCGGAATATCTATTTCTCCCGCCAAACAGCGGTGTAAATGCTCTGTTGTATTCCGGTAGGGGTAGTCACAGTAACTACTGGAGATATTGAAACTTAACATCTTATGTATCAGGGTGGCGACCGCTGTGAAATCCCAAGCATTGCTTTGTAATTCATGGTGCTGTTTGGTTTTGCTTCTGTCCATGAGAGGTCGTATCGCTTACCATCAGGCAAATGGCATACTTTTCTTGCCAATTATTAAAATAAAATAAAAACTAGTAGTAAGTAATTTAATATTATGGTTAAATAACATTAGTCTACAAAAATCACCGAAAAACTAACTTGTAAACCATAAAAACCTTACAATTGCCAAGTAAACAGAACCACGCACTTCCCTTGAATACTGGCTATAAACCACAGACTTTGTGACGCAAACGTACCGGGTTCAATTACCGACTGAGGACAAACAAGTTGAGTGTTTGTGCGTCTCAATGTACTCCACACGTAATTGAGATGTACCATTCTAGTGCTTTTAAACATTGCCTAGACTTTTTATAGATAATATAATATGTTGGGAAATAATATTGCAGACATATTCTGTAGGTGAATTTAATGTATTATTGGACAATATCTGCTACCTACTAATATTATTGTAAATGTAATGAGTATTATGAACAGCATAAACAAATACTTTTATCCAAATGTCATCATAGTGTATTATTACGAGAATAAATTATAACAGGAGTTAAATAACTAAAAAAAATACTTTGACGTAATCAAATTCATTTAAAGTACGAATATGATATAAAAAATGCATTGGGTTTGGTATTAATAACGTTTTCATTCCAAACATACCTACCACATGACAGATAAACCGCACAAAATAGACTAATTTATTGTACCGCAATTTTCATGGTCATCTTTTTGAAATTCCAAATGTACTGAAATGCCTATTCTCAGTTTTAAAGCAGCACATACTAATTTTATCTAGATTGCAATAAACCTTGAAAATAAAAAGCAATTATTCCATTATTACCGCAAAGATAATAGAAGTAATGTTTTGCTGAAAACGCAAAAGTGCGATAAGCCGCTAACTTTTTCCCAACACGTCGTAACCACAGAAGTTCGTTTACCTGGCGATTACCTAAACTTCCGCTAAACTTATAATTGCTTTTATCCACGATACTGGCTAACTTTGTACTGCTAATCCATTCTGGTGCTGGATTTATTTTTGGACATTTGTAATGAAAGAACTAATAATAATTATGTTTCTCGGCGGATTCTACTAATATACAAATAAACGTAAGGTAAGACATAAAATAAGGGAAGACCTTTGCCCAGCAGTGGGATGAAATTGGTTAATTAAAAAAAAAGACATAAAAGTATAACTTGGAATGATATTGCATAATTTTGCTATTCCAATATTAATCTTCTGTCTGCTCTACCACTCTCACATGGGGATGATCGTAACATTGTGTTTTAGGCTTGTTGCAGAATTAATTATTGTTTTTAAATACCGGCTGCTTGACTTAGGTTAAGCTTTCCGGGCGTAAGACTAAATTAGTGGTTGTGACAGACTTCCCATTATACATTCAGAGTGTCTAGAACTTTAAAGTATATAGGTTTTTCTACAATGTTTTCCTCTACATACACCTAAGTCTGTTTGGATCAAGAGATTGAACCCGCGACCTCCAATTTTCCTTTCCATTATATAAAAACGACTCACCTCATAAAAAATGATCGCTACTGCACATCAGCACCCATTATGCCTAAATTATATTATTATGTTGGCGAGTTACCAGAACTAGGAAGAAAAGAATAGCTATCGGAATCATAATGTCCCTTGGCACTCAATGCTGTAGGTAACCAAACCTGAATATCGGACACTACCGACCAAGACAGATGATTTATCTTCTTAGAATTGCTTACAAACACTTATTGAACGATCGTTGTGCCCAATACCACGCACGTTCCTAGAAATAAATAAATAGATCCGAATCCGATTGCCAAATTTTTGGCACTCTGGGCAGAGACCTATTCTATCGACTACAAATAATAAAACCCATTCGATACTTACACTTTACTCTGTATTTACATATTTACTATAAAATCCAGTTTGTCACATTGATTGGAACTAATTCATACTTCTACAGATATAATCTTAATACCATAATATAAATTACCTTAAATGGGGAACTAAATCATTTAATTGCGTTTATGCAACTCCACTTTTCCAAAATCCGTAACCAAGTGTGTCATTTCCAAACAATCATTTTTAATCTGTCAATCTATTATGCGTTTGCCAGTACTTTTGCAAATATCTTTTGATTAAAACCTAACATTGCTATAAATCGACACCACATACATAACACTTAGCTCAAACTAATATCCGAATTTTGAATACAAGTTTTGTGTTATAATTACTTCACAGAAACTCTGGCAGACGCTGCACTGGTTTTACTACTTCTATACCCAAACCAAATTCTTGTGAATCACAGGAACATTTGTCATAAAACCCGGAGTGTATGGTTTCACAATCGACGATATCCATCCGCGCCACGTTGGCTGTCAGTGTAGAAAAGCCATTCCAGGTAATTAATATTTTCAATAACAAATTACCACAACTTGGCACAGTTCCTGTAGCCCGAAACATAGGAAATGGTAACCCCATCGTGTCGGGTTAATTTCGTGGGGTCATTACCCTGATAGTCAACCGCTATTGTTTCAAAGGGCAAGCGCGTTCTTTGTGATGGTCGAAGAATCTTCGCAACTAATTACTAATAGTTCAATCACCTCAGAGGAAAGTAATTGAAATTCTCCAGATATTAAATTTATCGAAAGTTTCATTCGGGGTTTCAATTCATTTTTTTTTTGCTTGTTTGACAATATTTTAAGTTTAGAACCGTAAATAGTCTTCATAGTGCCGTTGGATAGATGGCTGTCAAACGAGAGGCCGTGGGTAAGACAAATGTTCGTGTGAAACGGAGGCATTTGTTTCGGTGTTGGGTGTAGGTAAGTCTTTCATAGTTTCTGATAACCACGGCAATAAGACTTGCGCCTTAGTCTGCGTTGACGACTAAAAACTATGTGACTGTTTTGTGAATATAAATATAATTATGTATGTATGTCTTCTTTTGGTAACTCTAAAATAAATAAATAGACAAGTAACAAATAAATAAATAAATAAATAACACCCAACAGTCACATACATAGTCCTGACCCCACACTAAGATCGAGTCTTGTGTCGTGGGTATCAGGAACTACGAGAGACTTTTCGGTCTCACAAACACCCAGACCCGGAAGAAATATTTGTGGGCCGCACAAACATTTCTCTCGGTGCGGGGATCGAACCCGCGGCCTCTCGTTTCACAGGCGGCGTCTAACCAACTGCGCCACGGAGGCTGTCATTATTATCAGTAACAGTATAGGAATTGTCAGTTTTTCGCAATAATATTTTTTAGATCTAACCCAGGACATAGCGAATCACAGTATTAAGTGCAGAGGCATGAGCATTTATCACGAAACTATGTGTTGGTAGAAAATAGCATTATCATTATCACAAATTCATATAATAAAATCATAAGCTGGGCACAGCATTGGATTAAGAACGTTCTTAATAATGATTTATTAAAAAAACATGTCACGAAATGCTGGTTTTAATTTTAGTTATAGTTATCCCATAAATTCAACTACACTAGGTTTAAGCTTTAAGTTAATTTAGTCTTAGATAAATACGTAAATTTAATTTTTCATTGATTGAAAGAGAAGGCTGAAAAACATGAGTTCGTAGGTTCGATTTCCAAGTAGATATATACACTGATAAACTATTATCATTCATAGTATCTTTTACATAAAGAAAATAAATTAAGAGCTATTTTTAAATGAAATTGATAAGCACCGCCCTTGAACAACCACAAATCCTTATTCACAGTAAATTAAATATATTTATTTACTTCTACAACACTTAAATATAAATTACAATATTAGGCTGAACATCCAAGTGCTAACAGAGCGAAAAAATAAAATATCGTAGGCTTGTCGCTATCGCTAGAAATATTACTTCCGTTACGATACTGTCGGAGAAGTTTTTTACGCACAATTCTGCGACTAAGGGAAAATTACCCTTGAATTTATCTCCTTTTTCTATATATTATTTAAAATGAATTTTGCCTTATTTTTGGCAGTCTAGTGGTAGCATTTATAGACTGGGCGATTAAAAGCTCTGGGTTCGACCCCTATGTTGGTTTACACATCGTATGAATTCTTTAGTATAAAATCACAAATTACTGGTAAATTCTTTTTTTGGCGAATAGAGTGGAATCTCAATGGTACGTATGATATGTTTTACATATGTATTATGACATTATTTTGCATTTAACTTCAATGTTGTAACAATAAAAATCGTCGTATTGATCGCAGGAGTACCAATGTATAAAAAAACTATCGTAAAATATATTTTCACCCTTCACGTTCCATCTACATGTTGTAATTCCTAATATTTGGTACGTGATCTCCCTTGTATTCCTCTCCGGGTAAACATAAAATACGGATATTTATTTTTAGCCAGTGTATCGACAGCTCTGTGTATGAATTTATTTCACATACACTAATATTAAAAAAATAGTTATCCGAGCTATAATTCAGTACTCAAGGCAAGGATTCAAAATAGAATTTCGCAATTCACATGTATTTAAAAAAATGGACACTACACAGCCCATTGCAGTGTACGTGCCTGTTCTACCGTTGAGAGGGCTTATATGTTTATATTGTCCTGCGCCCCTGAGCCTACTGCGTGTTGTTAGACCTCACATACCATAGGATTTCTTCTAAAATTATCAATGGTATGTAAATTTTTAACTATAATGTTTTTACTTCTCCATTAAACTGGACAGATGAAAAATATTTAACACGTCACTCCCTGTTCCAGTACAAGGTCAGTCAAGTTCACAAATAATTTACAAAATGAACGTCTAAGCGCCATATTCTTGAAAGCAGGACACAACCACATCAATTAAAGCGCAATTTGAGTGCGTAATAAACATGGCCTGACTCTTAACCCCAATATGAAGTGTGACGGGACAATTAGACGCAAAGGCTGGGCGATATAACCTTTTGTGGTACGAACCGCTTTTCGGGAACTGGCGACCTAAACGTAGAGGATGTGAAATTAATATTCCGGAACAATTATTTGTAACGCATTGCAGATTCATGTTTCGTGGTTTTAATTCTCTAGAGATAATGTACAGAGTGTAAAGTGTGATGACCTGGGATCTATTTCCAGTTAATTGTATTAGCAGAAATCTCATATGAGTTGATCAGCCCTGAATTTTTTAACCTGTGCATGGCTGCGAACTTCGAAATATTAAAGGGATGAATGGCACATATGACTTCATTTTTGGAAATATAGGGGTGACACATAAATATATGTGTTTGTGTTTGTGCATTAGACCGAAAAGTCTTAAAAATACTGACACCAATGGTATACTGTATTGTATCAGCTTATACACATACACTCCCCAATGCAAGGCATGAGCTTCTACAATCGAAAGTACGATTGAGAGGGGTTAGACCATATAGTCCACCTCGCTGACCTAGTGCAGGTTGGCAGACTTTATTTACGATAGACATTCTCACAAATCGCTATGCTGGTTGGCAGGTTTCCTCACGATGTTTTCCTTCACCGTTATTGTTAGTAACGATTGTACTAATAGAATGAAATACATAATATTTAATTCTACTTTCTAAACCGTGTGTTCGCTATATTTATTTACCAAAAAGATTACGTTCGCTTTTAGAAATCTCACACAATGGAATGCATTTACGCGACATCTCAACAAAGCACCGACAGCAAACTAAATTCAATTAATAAAGTTTATATTCGCGACAATGTACATCCCACGTCACTTGTTTCAGACAAAATTCTATCATAATGTAGGTGTAGAGTTGATAAATTATATCAAATGCAACACTTGAGAGAGCGTGGGCGTAATTCCTTCTTTTGTGCATGAAAGTTGATCAGTGTAGAAGTAAGATAAATTAAGGGTTATTATCACTGGGCAATTCTTATTTATTTATTTTTCTTTTTAAATAAATTATGAGTAGAATAAAACGCGAACATGATCACATCACACGAAACATGAACACAACGAAAACGTGTTCATGTCAGTTTTTTTTAAGTGCGGCCTACGGATGATAGTCAAAAGATTGTGTGTTAATTTAAAATATAGTAAAAGTTAAATATGCTCGTCTCGCTATTTATTAATATTAAAAAAAAACATGCAACTGGAAAAACCAAATGTCAAATACCATGGGTCAATATTATGTAATGGTTCCATAGTAGAATATATGGTAAGCTAACCAAACAATTTATTGTACCATATACCATTTTTGCGATACCCACCAGTAATAATAAATATCAGTTTTACAATACAATTATAACCCCAGTATAAAATTTGATTAGTATTCAGTCCAGGGCCTGCATGGTCCATGGTGCGTCGAGATTATCTGCAAAACCTGATATATTAGCTCTAGGATGATTTTTATAATAACTTACTTAATGGATATTGTGAGTGCAAAGGCTAAATAACAGGTCATATATAAAAGATAAAAGAGAGCATTTTTAAATATTATACAAAAAAAGCCACATAAACTCATTGTATTTCTAATAATTCACTAGAATATCACTTCACGAATGACTAATACAAGTACTATACTACACGGTGATGAACAAACCTAATATTTTTTACGATCGTGTACTTAATTTGCCGGTATCAAATTTTTATATGTTTTTTGTCTCAACAGCCTCTTTCTTAAGTCGAAATGCCATCAAATACTTCATATCTAGAACTTCTTGTTAAGACTGGAACTTTTTACATTTTCCTTGACATTCGGGATATCGAGATGCTACTGTGTCTCAGTTCGCCGCCCATGACCACGAAAGTGGTGAAGTAATCACAACGACACAAAGTTCAAAAAATAAAATGAACCAAATCTGCCTTGAAAGTTATAATTACTGTCTTCCGGATTTTAATCCGTAAGACAGTAATTATAACTTTCAATTTTAAAAAGGATATTATGTTATATTCATATTTTCAGTTTTTTTTTATCATAAATTTTCTAAAGTGAATTGTTCAAAGATCAATCTCGTAGTCTCATCACCAACAGATAACTTTGGCAATTTCGAGCTCCAAATGAAAAAGGGTTCGGAAATTGCCTCACAAATTCGAACATCCGCCACATCGTACCTTAATTTCACACAAAGAACGCTCCAAAATACTAAGGACCCAAATATACTAACTTATAGTCAAATTGAATAGAAAAGATTTCAGTATTTAATGAGGAGAAAAATCTAAAACATTTTCTTGATCTATCTTGTGTGATCTAAATAAATATAATCTCTCTACAGCCTCTTTTGACAGCCTCCGTGGCGCGGTTGGATAAACGCCGGGTGTGAAACGAGAGGCCGCGGGTTCGATCCTCCTACCGAGACAATCAAGTCTGCCTTTATACAATTTATTTAAAGCGTAATTAATTAAATCTTTTTTTGATACTGATTTCCAATTAGAAGAGATTATAAGTTGTCTTGATTAGGTATAAAACTTTTTAAAAGAACTGTATCGATATTAATCTCTTTAATTAACTGTCTTACAGGATTAGACCCTAGAAATTGATGCTAGAATTTCACGAGATTTGTGAATCATCCAACTGAAGTGTGTATTCGAGGCAAGTGATTTCAATTTATGTAAGGATTAAGATTACCTTTTGAAAGACGATCTACTTACTTAAAAGAAACAATATATCTCCAAGATATTTATAAATTTATTTGATTCCCAAAAAACGAAAACAATATGGCAATTAGAGAACAATCAACAAATTAATTAAAATAATATTTTATTACCGCCACAAAAGCGAAAACATAAACTTGAAAATTCGTGAATAAAACAAAATGTTCACTAAAATAAATTGTGAATTGTTAGTTATTCATTTGTAAGCATCTAACTGGTTGGTTTCAAATGAAAATTCCATTTCATAGACACTAGAATGATATCAAACGGTGAAAACATTAAAACTTAGATACGAAAGCCGTAAACGCCCCTTAAATTTAGCACTCCATAAAATTTTAAAGTCGCAAGAGTTGGTTCTGTAGGATTTTATATTTAAATAACTTTGAAGTGACATTGAGAGATGTACAGTCTTAATGCGTTGCAGTTTTGAGATTATTTCTATAAATAGCGGCGCGACAAAGTGACCACATTTCACTTCAAAAGGACAGTGTAATGCAAATAGAGGGTCCACATATTTACTCCGGCCTGCTCGAAATTAGATATATACGGCCTTTCAGACTGCGACGAAAATGAAGCCGGGCAGTATGTTTAGAGACTACAAACAATGCAACTAAACAGTTCGGAAAAAACAACCACTGTTTTTTCATTTTTTTTTTTTCAATGGTACATATTTTTTGCTAAAATAATGATTGTTACTCCGTACGTAGCACGTACTGTTGCGTATTTAAAAATAAATGGCTATACGTTAATATTTTATGAAAAACAACGTATTCACCATCCAAACACGATGAACGGTAAAAAAAGACGGGTTGCACTCCGGGAGTGCCGGCAGAAGTGAAAACTTGATTATTAACGTTGAGCATGTTTGATATTTTGGAATGGTTAGGGAATAATTTTGCACCAATTGCTTTATCAGTATAAAAGTACTATCATTTATGTGGTAGAATACAATATTCATTTATTGCGCTATCGTACACAAACATGACAATTTATATTACATTAAAAATTTAACACTTTAAAACTATTACAATTATTTTACATTAAAAAGTTTATCTCTCCGAAAAATCAACTTTCATCCATAATTTCAACGACTTTTTCACCATCATCATTACCAGAACTATCATCGCCAATCTCTAAAACTGATACGATAGGTTTATGGTAGCTGAAGTAAGAAACGAACAGTTTTGATTCGAACCTATTTAAATGTCTAATAAAGACCGCATCAATAGTAGTTTTGTATTTCGTTGTGCTAAGATTGCGATCATTCGACATAGTTAAACCAAATTCATTATTTAAAAATTCAATTAATAGTTGATTTTTATCGTCTGCGAAGTTTATGTTGAAATCTCCACTCAAAATCATTGGCAATTCATCAAAGCTTTATAAACTGACAGCTAACTGACAGCTGTCTACTCTCCATCCGTCTTACGCTTTTCGTCTTACGATCAGCTCACGTGTCCTGACGCGAGTTTAAGATTTTATACCCATTACAGAAAAAGTGCTCAACGCCGCTAAAGAAGTTTTCACTTCAAAAAATCCAAAATAATCGTCACTTATTTTGCAAAATTAGTTACATTTTGTCTGAAGTCACTAAAACAACCAATTTCCTTCGTTTTTTTTGGTCGCAGTCTGGATATAGTATGTCAATTATACAGGATAAAAAACAGCAAAATTACGTGAGCCACTATTATTAGTTATATACCATTGGTGGACTAGGCACTAGCTTTAAAAAAAGTAAACTCCGTTGTCATGCAATAGTCTAAAAAAGCCGAAAAATGAGAAGAACATTTTGTATTATTGTTTTCAATTTCATAATATCTTGAAGTTTATGCATACTATCACTCTAAAGTCTAGCATTTGGAATTAGTATATGTACCTACCTATATACATATATTAGTTACGACCAGAGAGCAGTATACTTTAGTCCATTGATACATAATAATTATATCCCACATCGGTGGACAATCTATTTAAATTTCACTTCACTTGCCATCAAATTCATTGTACATTATAGAAGCGTATTAAAAATCTGACAACATGAGATATGACAGTGTAAGACAGCCATAATAAACTTTATAGTAAACTTATTACGATACTCATACGAAACATAAGACAATAAATATTTTATCAAGGTCGTTAATTTGATAATGAGTCGACATCCCTATAATCTTGAATTTAGTGACTTAAGCAGAGTTATGGTTTTAAACCTCTCCCACGCATCTTCAAACCAATGACAGTTTTAACTGCTTTCGAAAGTGCCGAAGTCGCAGATATACTGCAGTCGTTCAATATTTATAACTAGTGTTAGTTTATCGTCTAGACCGATCTAGATCTGCTGTCTGGTACCTAAGCCAATTTTTATTTATTGTGATTTACTGCATATCCGAAGTCTTATGTGCATTGGTGTGTTTATTACCGTAAATAAAATAAATAGATTGTCAACAACATACATACCAACCTACAGCATTTTGAATGCAAGATTTGAAACATAATGTCTTATGTTCAGATTTTAAGGTGATTTATTTCGTGTGTGTCAATTCAAAATTATAGCTATAGGTTTGACCAGCATCACTTGTTGAGGCAAGACATAAGCACACAGGGCCAAAATGAGGTTTCGAATTTTAAGTGGCATTATGGCTTTTCTGCTCAATGCTCAGGCATATGACCATAACCTCGTTCAATCAATAAGTAAGGTAAGCAAAACCAAACAATACTTTACCATACATACATAAACTCACGCCTTTTTCCCAGAAGGGGAAGGCAGAGATGCCAGGACACCCACATCTCGCCTTATATGTTGTGTTCTACGATGTGATGGCCTGTCGCTATATTGGGCACAAATTCCTGAATCTTTGCTGATAGTAATTAATAGAAAAATCTAATATCGCTTTGCCAGACCCGAGATTCCAACCCAAGATCAATACTTTAATACTTACTACACAATACTTTACCATTAAAACTTTAAAACCAAATATTTCAAAGAGTCAAACAGCAGTTTTAATTCCGAATAAACTCTGCTTCAAGTACCTACGTCTCAAAGTTGCTGCAATTTGTCCAACTTCAGCAGCAACTTTCCCTGGGAACTTGGATGCGCCGGATCTTAGCGTTTGTCAACCATTCACCAAGTTTAAACACGTTGCTGGAATTCCACATTGCATTCAATGTTTGGACTGGACATGTTTTAGGAAACTATCGATTTCTCGAGGCTCAATAGTGTGCATTTATATTGATTGTAACTATGTTAGTGGTTTTGTGTGAATGATTTTAGCTTCAGAATACACAGTAGAAAAGTTTAGCTTTAGGCTTCTTATAAATTATAAATTGAGGGTTTGGATTAAAGCATTAAGCAGTGTTAAATGCACGAATTTTTAACACACACACAGATATTAAAACATACAAAAAATATTACAATTCATTATATAAGTTATATTCGATATCATCTCCACAAATTATTTACTCTTCAAATTATAAAAAACCTTCAGAAATCACTTCATCCTTCTTCCTAAAATTTTAATAGACCACATCAATAAAGCATTCCATCGGAAAACTTACCCAATTTTGTTACAAGTACGAAACTCGTTAATGTTTCGAACAAAGCTTTTAAACAACATAAACGCCACATTCTAACTTTATCCGACAAACCTCAGTACACCACCTAATTAAGTCCCTGAAATGTGCTTTATAACAAAATTAAAATATCCGAAAGCTCTTTCCGGAAGCTTTGTATGCTTGTAATATTAACCGGATGTGTAATTATAGTGGAATTGGGGTATGTTTTAATCTATTATCTATGAAACCTGGGTATTTATGGTCCGTCTCAAGGTAATGCCTTAGCTTGAAATGAGAACGATATTATGAAGACCTTTTATGTACTTATTTGCTAAGTAATAATGTATTTGAATACCATGAGGTAAGGCCATATATTCAAACAATTATTTAACGTAATTATAATAATGATATAGGTATTATACCATATTTAAAAGTGCACAATATTTCAACGACGTACGTAATAAACTAGGACAATAAGTATTCGATTTGCAACTACTGAATAAAAAAATATCTGATCACCCTAAAACTTCATAACGTGATTATTTTGTACTGAAATTCCACAAGTTTGTTTAGTACCAATAAATATTATTATGCCCTAAACAGAATAAGATAATGGACCAGTTCAAATCAATAACACAGCAAATGGAATTATTTCGTTGAATTAAACACGACAACCCGAAATCACAAACAACAGGCCGTAATTTCATGCCGCGGGCTCCTATCGAATTGGTTTGTTGGTGTAGTTCACAAATACCTTGATAATATCTGGATTTACTAAATTAACTTTGATAAATCATATTCATAGTAAATATCAAGGGTTTGTATAATATTATGAAATTATGTTATTGTATATATACTTCGGCTTAAATATACTGTTTAATTATCCTTCTTGAGTTTTATTCAAAGATCTTTACGATAATGTTGCACAAATTTTTTACAATTGGCTAACATTCATTCTTACGTTAGTAGATCTTTTAGTCTACAATCCTGTGCTTATTATATAGTTGATAGACTTCACATTTGAAGATCTCCCAATCATCTACAATATAAAACGAGTTTTGCTCCATACGCTGGTAGCAATATCTATACAATGATATAAACAAACCTATTTTTTGCGACTACATTAAAATAAAATACTAAAAATAGCTAATAATAATTCAGGATGCGTGCAGGAGTTTTAAAATACTGTTTAAATATTTTACAATTTTTCCACCGCTTATACAGGATTGGATAATTCCCGCCAAGGCTTTGAGGGGTGTTACGCCAGGCAGCACAATAAAGATGTGTCCTCGAGATTTGGAGAGTTAGATAATCCCAACAATACACTGTATACTCGTATTATCATTCATAACCATTGTTTTCGGAAATTCTATGTTACTGCTTGTTTTTGAGTGATAACGGGGCTTTTGTTTTCAAATTGATTTAGTTTGTATTGTAAAGTAAATAACTTACTTAACTCTTATGTCGAGGGGGCCATCCATTAACCACGTGAGGCTTGAAAGGGGAGGGGTTTGACAAAAATCACGAAATATCACAAGTGGGGAGGAGGGTTGTAATAAGATATCACGTGTATTTTTATCGACATGTTATAATTTTGATTAAAATGCTACTTAATATGTTTTTCGTACAATTACACGATTCGTTTATTGTTACTTGTATGCCAATCAAAAAGAACTGCAACCTTTCTATCTAGACATTTTTACCATGGTCCTTAATTTCAAAATAAAATAAGATTGTGCTTTATACCTGTATTTAAAAATAATATTCGAAATATTTAAACATATTTTATATGCACTAAAATACACGTGATATAAGATGATAGAGGGGGTAGTCTTAAATCATATCACTAAAGGTGGGGTTACAAAATACTAATTAAAAGATCGCGTGATCAATGGACGGCCCCTAGTGGTTAATTTTGTTTACTAAACTTATGAAGTCGAGGTTCGATTCGTAAGTAAAGAAATTTTAAGTGACATTTTTAAAATAAAATTTTACAATGTTCAAATTTTACCTGGTAAGCTATGTACACAGATTGTAGAGAACAGTAGTAATTATTATAAATGATGATCCATAAAATATATAAATAATTGTGAAAATAATTATCTTGTTGCCTATCGTAGGTACTAAAAACCCCATAGTTCACAGACTGTAAACATTTATCTAGACTTCTCAATTAACAATTTAATAACTAGTATTATTAAAACAAGCACACACCAGACTAAATATATTTGTTAACTAAAATTGCGTCGCGAAAGATTTAATTTTAAGGGAAGGTCCATAATTAAGTGAATTGAGTAGTGGGAAAGCGAGGCGCCCGGGGCGGAAAATCTTTACCTTGGAAAGACTTTATTAATATACCATGTAGCCTTTTAGGCGAAGACATACAAATAACTAGTAAATTACATTCATTTGAGTGTTGAGTCTGGTCGACGTATAAATAGGCTGTGAACTGAAAAAACTGAAATAAAATACAAAACTTAAATAAACTAGTTCATGAATAAGTTATTTATAGTTTATTCATAGTTCGTTCCTGTTGTTTAGTACTATTGCATGTTGTGTTCTCCTCTTATTGAAGAAACCCAATGTTTAAACTGTAACAGTAAATTAGCAAAGCTTTTAAACTGTTTTCTTTGTTGTAGATACTAATAAATAATATTAAAATAAATAAACTGTGAAATTTCTCGGTGGCGTAGTTGTACTACGATATGGTTACAAAGCTGAGGTCTTGGGTTCGAATCCCGGGTCAGTAAAAGTGATGTTGAATTTTTCTATACATTATCTGCCCGGTGTCAGCAGTTTGTGCCGGTGTGGCGATAGGCTCGCCCTCTATTACATATTTATTTATTTATTAACTATGAACTCCTGGGATGAATTTGTTCAAATAAATAAGTGGAAGTTATTTAATATAAGATGTCCAAGGTGATATTGACATATGTTACTTAATTTAAACTTCATGTTAATAACTACCTCAGGTAACACTGTACCAAGTTATAAAATAAACTGCCTAGTAGATTAGTAATAAATCCCAATTTCAGTTTTCAAGGATTTTGATCAACCCGTATAGGTGCGGTCTTTTTATCGCTCAGGTAAGTTCCCGAATCGAAGTCAAGTGCAAATTAATAGTGAAAATACAATCGAAACTAATATCACGATTTTTGTCAAAATTCATCTCGGATTTTATTTACTAAAGAGACAGAATTTAAACAACAGCTCCTCCAACAATCTCGCGATTCATATTTTGTCAAGTGCTGAAATAAATAACAAATATCTGTAGACATTCGTTTCCCAGCCGACTTATACTTTAAACCATTGATCAAACAAAGCAAAACCACTAAAATATTTTTCGGCTATTGACAGAGTGTTCACTGCAATCTCAAAAGTGCAGCGACCTTTAAAATCCCGAAAATGTCATTGGCACTCACAGTTTTATTGCAAGTACAAAAACGTGATTGGATAATGAACGATTTCTTCGTGTTATTTTCTTCGATTGTAAAAAAATCATTTGCGTTTGTTTCAATACGGCTTTTGCGTTCAATGCGCTTGGGATTCCATAGGAGCGTATTCAGACGTTAAAGAGGGGTCAATACACAGATTATTAGAAGTATAGTTTACCCATGTTTCATAAGCTTGTATAGAATTCTGTATCAGCCCATATAGGTCCCACTGCAGGGCACTGGCCTCCTCTACAATCGATGGTACAATTGAGAGTGGCGGTGGTACAATTGAGTGTATAGAATTGGTGGAACATAATTTAACACGAGTTTTTTGAAAACACACAATTGATATAACCATCAGGCACATACCCTTTCCGTTTAGATAGAAAATAAGAATCCCCGCTTTACAAGATCTCAACGCATTACTTTCGCTTCATCCATTTTCTTCAATCTCATCATACATTCTCGTAAGTTAGATGGAATAACCTCATGACTGTATAATCGACTAAATATTAGAGGTAGATAGTTAAAAAATATCTAAACAAGAAAATCATGTGCATTGAAAAGTTATCTCAAAGTGGAGAGAAGAGTTCATCCCTAAGAATTCAAAATTAGTTTTTAAATGTTTTATTAAAATTTGTGTTATTATCCTGCAACAGGGTATCTCAATCAAGCAGTCGATCTTCATAACTAAACTCCTCTTTATTTTGTTTGGGGGTCAAATCCCCGGTTAGTATCTCCAATTCCGTCCCTGTAGATATTCATCAGAGCTCAATATGTAAGAGAGGACCATAATGAAAACTATTTGATGTTTATTTTTGCAGTGAATAGATTCCTCTTGTTATTTGCATTGAACGTGTTTTATTTTAATTTTCTTTTGCGACGAGCTTCTGAATTCTATTAGGGTATTATTTATTGATCTTTTATTATACGAACTGGGAGCTTTGTATAGAATTTTGTAAATTAGTTTTGTGATAATTACTCGGGCAAATGATGGAACTATGATTGATACATATTATGTAGTTGGATATCTGATATGAGCTGAATACTAGTGGTAGGTTTCTTATATGCCAGAGTCCGCTTGGTGGGTACCACCTCCATTTTTATTTCTTCCACTAAACAGCAGTGTAAATGTTGTGTTTTGTTCCGGTTGAAGGACATTTTATCCAAAATAACTATAGGACATATTGAGATTTAGTTTGTCAGTGGAAGGCCAAGCATTGCTTTGTAATTCAAGGTGTTGTTCGGTTTTGCTACTGCCCATGGGCGGTCATATCGCTCACCATCAGACGAATGGCCAGTCATTTACGAGTATGATCTTCGCAAGGATCTTCGTATAAAACCAAAACATTCGTGTTTGTCTTTTGTTTTTAAGTTCGGGTGTAAGTATTTAATGTTATAAAAATAAAGAATAATTACAGGCAGAAAGTTGCTCGTGCATTATCTTATGTACCGTCAACCGAAATGATTCAAGTATAACTAACCGTTTATTCAAACATATTTTAGAATATTCTAAGAGCTCGCTATTTCGCTTGCTCCGAACCAATTCATTTACTCCAATTAACTTTATATACCGGGTATCTCAAGACTGCTACCGAAAACGAAGTTGGGTGGTAGTTTTAGTGTCTACAAACATAATGCAACTAAAAATTTATCAAAGAAACGCGGCAATTATTTTTTATGATTTTTTAAATATCGTCATTTTTGTGTAGTAAATCCATAGTTTTTGCTAAAATAATTATTTAAACTCTTTTATACCTTAGATTATTTATAAATAAAAGGGTATACACTATTATTTTAGGAAAATATGTATTTACCACCCAAATATGGTCATACGAAAAAAATAACCAAAAAAAATTTGTCGCATTTTTTTGCAACTTTTTCTGTGGCATTGTGTCTGAAGTCGTTTAAACTACCACCCGGCTTCGTTTTCGGTAGCAGTCTTGAGATACCCTGTATAACTAGCGGCCCGGCCCGGCTTCGCCTGGGTGCAAATACAGATTCCAGTCCATATTTTATTTAAAATCAATATGACAGCCGTTGTCTAAACTGCTTATCCAATTTCAATCCCATCCTGTACCTATTCTTATGTCCCATTTTATCCACCTTATATTCTATTCTATCCCATCTCTCCAGATTCAAATCATTATTTTGCTATGGAAATATTATAACACTGTTACTACTCCGACGACATTCATTGAAATCAATTAAAAGATACCATAGATGACCCGACCACGCTTCGCTATGGCTTAGTTATTATATGATGAATTTTATATTGAATTATTTAGCATAGCAAAAAAGCCCGACCCACCTTTGCCTGGATGCAGATATTTTTTTATTTTATTCCACACCAAATACATGTTATTTTTCGTATAAGCTCTTGTATACCTAAACATGAATTAGCTATCCTACGCTCCTGCTCAATTCCGTCCCATCCCGTCTGTTCAGTCACTTCCCGATACGTCCCGTCCTTTCTCTTCATTGACCATCCCGTCTTATACCGTGCATTTACATTTCGTCCTATCAAATGTGTCAGCTATCCCAGTCCTCTCCCCTACCTCCCACTCTATTATATCCCGTTTCTCCATATCCAAATAGTGTGCCTTATAAATTTTTGACATTAAACACTTTAGCGATTTTGATTATCCATGCAATATTCCATCCCTTATTTCACCCCCAGTATGCTGTTTTCCAAAAACATTACGCCATTACTTTTTGTTAGTAATAAAGAGATTAAATATAAATTTTCATAGAAATACACTCACACACACAATTAATGTAGTAACGGTCATTGAGTAACGGTAGTAACAATTATATTTAACTGGTTTCTCAAGACACAGACAACGCCTAATTTGAGAATCCCTGCAATATTCATAATTATATAAAATTGTTATTTTATTCAGTTCAGTTCAGTTTTTATTTTTATGTGTTATTTTATGAAAGATTTTTCATTTTCAAGTGACATTTTATCTTGAAAAGAAGTAAAACTTCTTACGTGTGAATATTATTTATTTGATTGTCCTATATTTATTTAGCTTCATAATATACTCTTTAGTTTACACAAATTAAATTTCTGAACGTATGCATAAATATTTGACAACCAATTTAAATGTCAACCACTTTTCATTTCTGTCATTATTTTACATCTTTAAAATCTAAAATACGCCATTAATCGAATATTGCGGATATATGTTGTCGATTCGAAACCTTTATTTAAATACGTTATTTAATTTGAGGGAAGAGTTTACCGTATTGACGGTATGAACATTAAATGTTTGACAGTTACAAACCCATGAACATTTTGTATGGTAACATGTAAAAATCCAAATATCTTACGGAACCCTATTTTTTTCCAAAATAAAATATAGTCTATGTTACTCGTGGATAATGTAGCTTTCGAATGGTGAAAGAATTTTTAAAATCGGTCCAGTAGTTTTTGAGCCTATTCATTACAATTAAACAAACAAACAAACAAAGTTTTCCTCTTTATAATATTAGTGTAGATAATTTTATTTTAATGTGTAACATTTAAAAAACGATAGTTCATTTACTATCATATTATTCTTAAACAAGCCACTAAAATCACGAATCTAATGAAACAAATAAATGTCCTGTTATCCACCCAATAGAATGTACATAAAAATATCGCAATAAAATGTACAATAAATAGAGTTAAACCACTGGAAAGATATAAAATAACGACACTGAACATTCCAGTTGGTCGTAAATATAAAAATTACTGCGCGTCCCTACTAGACGGATTTATAATGTGTTGTGCCGAGAATATCTGCATTTGTATGGGATTTTCTTGGTATACTTTTTGATATAAACACTAAGAAATTAAATGGAAAATCTAAACCCAAAAACTTGTCTAAAAACCATTGGGTATTTCACTCAATTTTATAAATGTATTTATCAAAATGCTCATTCACTCCCTTTGAGTGTGAAAGAGTAGCAAATACTTTTATTAGAAGACACAAAATTATTTATTTTCGTTTTAAAAGTAAGCTATTTGTAAGTCTCCTGCCTTTATACCAATGTTTTCTTCCTTATTAAATTGTTATTTTTCTAAAATTGTTAGACGATATTATTTTATTCTTGTTTGCTATGAGGAGCTAAAATATAAATTTACATAAAAATAGCTTTCAGCGATTCTAATTTTCCATAAAAGATTTCAACCCTTATGTTAGAGTTAATTTTGAGAAAACAAAGATGGATTTATTTATAGGCAAAAGTATTTATAAACTAGTAAGCGCCCACACTCGTCTTTTAATTCCCGTTAATAAAAAAAAACTAAAGTGACTATTTATAAATCCTTTTAGGCAATTTATTTTTAAATACAGCCCGAAGTGGGAACTTTTTATATCTTGTCTAATAATAAATGCGATATTATTTAAGATTGTAACATTTATCGCACTATATTATAGTTAAAAAAATACTGCAGATCATCAAATCTTTCATTAAGATGTTTTTAAACAGGCCTTATAAACAGTGAAAGTTTGGAGAAACCAATTTAAAATAAAAATGGTGTCATTAATAATCAATCGTCCATAAAAACCAAATAACCCAGATGGCACAAGGTTAAGTGCCAAGTTTCATTTTTCATTGGAAGTGGACATTTTTGACAATAAAAGTTTAAAGAAGTTAAAAACTTCTTTAAACTTTTATTGTCATAATAAAATATATCATATAATAATCAACAGCCAGCAATTCACTCTTTGTAATTGGAAAATGGAGTATCTAAACTTAATAAAGTGGGGAGACGAATATACCATCGCCTGGTCGTATCGGTTATTTAGCCGATACGACCGCTCATGTGCAGTGGCAATACCAAATAATACCATGAATAATAAAACAATGCTTGGCTTTCCACTGCACTCGTCATCCTAAGACATAAGATGTTAAGTTACAGTGTCCTTCAAACCATGGAAAAAGGTTATGATCATTTGGATCGTTGTATTAAAAACGACATTTCTAAAAACAAAATTTCTCATAACCAAAGCCGAGTAGCCAACTTTATTGTTTCGAAAACAGTTTTCAGTACACAATTATCAATTTACACCTGTATATTACTCATAAAATAACTTTCAAAATTCAATTACGTAAGCTTAGTAAAACAAGAGTCAAATCACCAGCACGCCCTGTACAAACTCGCAAAAACTAATTTTAACATTTAATTATATTTTTTCGTATTAGCAGCAAGTTGTATTGTGTTTACAAAAACGTGCGAGATTTTATTATGTCTGAGTTGGGTCGGTAAATATCGTGAATAAATGTTACACCGCACTATGAGTCAGTGTGCTAAAGGTCGACGGATTACACGTGATAATATTTACTTAGAAAACAGAGTCATTCAACATATTTGTGCAATGCCTACACTGCACAAGATAAGTGCAGTGATCTTGTCGAAGCAATTTTGTCGGAATATTAGATATATTATGACTTAACTTACATCTTATGTCTCAGGATGTCGAACGCAGTGGAATACCAAAAATTACATGGTGTGGTTTGAAATGTATTTATTGGCAATTATTATTGGGTATATTACTGTTTGGTTTTGGTACTGTCGATGAGCTAGTGTACTGTTTATCATCAGACGAAAGGCATGCTCGTCTCGCCATTAATAGTAATAAATAAAAAAGAATGGTACCTCTATAGATAGGTAAAGCTAGTAAAATTATTATCAAAAGTCCACCACGCTTATCTAACGCAACACTGTGGATTTTCCGTACCTTTGAATCTTTCTTAAAGAATACTCGAATGAGATATAATATATATGTAGGATTTGAATATTATGATGAAAGATGAGTAGAATGGAACGTTGGGCGAATGACTGTTATGGAACGTAGTTTGTGTGAAAGAGATGACTAACGAAAGTACTTAGATGGAAAGAGTTAGAGGATGAATGATTAAGATGTTAAAATACGGAAGGACGGAATATAGGAGAACGGTCTGGAAGACGAGGTAAGACGTGGATGACGACTGAAGAGAAGACGAAGTAAAGACGAATTTATTATACTATATTAAACTGAATATTTTCTAAGCGATCCTCGTTTGATTTGACCCGCGACGGAACTATTCCCACATGTATATTATATTCACTGATATCTAAGAATAAATGCGCTATTTAAAAAGTCAAAGGTAGAACCAGGCTCTACTAAGCTACATCTCATTTTAACACGTATAACAAAATAAACAATTTCATATTCATAACACCATTGAGGTGTTCAAAGAAACTTCGTATTTAGACCACTATACGTATAAATAATGTAGAAATTTCCAGAAAATCTCGTATCAATCGAGGTGATTGACGTTTTTATAAATATTTCATAGAGGTCAGTGACCTGCTGCAAACCACGAACGACACTTTGATCTCCTGCGTGATATATGGACATCATTGTTAGGGGTATTCCATATATTGCGTTTATGTCAGGTTTTATAGTGGTGAACTCTTCATCATTTACTATTATTCGTATATACCTTAGTGGTCTAGTACTAGCATGTATGGGTCAAGGACCGTGAGGTTCCGAGTTCGATTCTCAAGAAATCCACATTACATGTTTGTTCGCTAAAAAAACACATAGAGTTGTCCTAGTCTAAAACTTGCGCTTACCATGGCAGTAGATTGGACCTTTTAATATCTTGGATTTAAACTTATTGACACTTCTGTCCAACCCTAATGGATATAGGAATCCTAGCTACCGTAAAGCTTAACCTAATGAAAGTAAGCAAATAAATACGAAATCAAACTAGTTAATATATTTCATAATACTAATATTTACTTAAAATGTTTGGCGTACCCAAGTCAAATCTCACTCATAAATGTAACCAAATCAAATACAAAACTGTGTTTCTAAGACAAGACTCAAATAACTTTATCGTGTGATTTTCATTTGGATATACTGTTTGAATACTCGCCACCTCTAGTCCTGTAAATCAGGATCGACACTACATTTTTTATTCCAGGTGAGAACAGGACTGCTTAGTGGCCTGTTGGTAAACGGACTAGACGCGGCTGCCAACATGGTCACGGTAGTCGCGGGTTCGAATCTCAGGGCACACTTCTGACTTTTCGGAGTCATATGTGTATTGATAGTCAATCACCACGCTCTAAAACGGTGAAGGAAAACATCGTGTGGAAACCTGCATACCATAGGGTTTAATGAGAATATCCTTCCCATTTATTGCAATCAAATGACACCTGCTAGCAAGATAAAAAATTATAAAAGAAAAACCAACTGATAATCGAACCTAAGACCCCATAATTCGCTGCTAATACACAACATCACTAGCGTCCACATAAGTGCAACAACTACACTATAACGAAACAAACTAATAAATAAATCTATTATTCAGATTAAAATATTCCAAATAAAGATAAAAAGACACTCTGCCGTTGCTCAGATAAACTTTAAAAAACAAACATATGAATAACAGGTACCTAGGTGTTTAACCCTAAATATGCTAATGGACTTAAAATTTAACAGATATTTATGACATTGACATCGCAAACGTATTAAGAGATTAAACTTTCAATTAACTAAATATTTGACTAATTTATCGGGACTTGATAAAAATATTTGCGTTAAAAAAAAAATCAATTGGAATGAGCAATCGCTGATGGATTTATTTTGCAAATTTTAGGCTCCACTGTTCATTTTGTATATAAGCCCGTAACATACTAGTAAAAGCAGGAGGTACTAGATTCCTCTAAAACAAAAAGTTCTATGACATGTGTGCTTAAAATAACGTACCACATGTACACATGTAGGACCTATGCCTTATATTAATTTAAATATCTATATGTTTGGTACTGGGCGACCCGCCTTCAATATGTTATGCATATATTTTGATTTGTTGGCTAGTCAAGTCATTCAGCAAATTAATCAACATGCACGAGTTCCATGAAATAAATATTATTTTTTTGCTTTGGATTGGTAGTTATTATTTTATTATTTTTTTGGTTTTTAGTGGATTTTTGTTTCGAAGTCGGTTTTTATTTTTTTTATTAAAAATTTTAGTTATAATATACTAGCACCACAAATTAAATGCGTAAAAGGTCCATTCAAATCAATTGATTCATCTCTGCTTACCACTTAGCTTACCAGCGTGAACATATGTTTAATAAGAATAAAACACTGCCACGGTTTCATATGGTACAACTGAGCGAGATTCCAAAGTAAATATTATTACAGCACGCTTACAAAGTGAATGAGAGCCCACATTTCATTAAAACAACAATTTATAAGTTAAGAAAGCAGATCATTCGAATATGTTACATCATATGCTATAATATGTGTTTATACAGATAATATATATTACTCCTTAAATATCTACTTGTACTACAGAATTCTATCCAAGATAATTTGCTATGAATCCGCCCCGTGACCACGGTAGCTGTAATACTAACGTAGGAAAGTGTAAAAATCAAACCAAATCCGCAATAAAATCCGTAAATAATATTTTTATTTCCAAAATAAGCTTATTTCACTCTCCAAGGGACACTCCAAATTCCACGTTATAGTAAGCGGCAATTGACAATGGATACGCACGCAACATAAGAGTCGAACATGTGGCGATGTTAATTTGTTCTGCTCGCTCACATTATGAAACAATATTAAATCTCTATTTAGAAACTAAGTGCGTGATGGCCTGTAACCTTCGATCAAATATATACTAGATACAACATTAGCGCTTAGAAAATGGCACCAAAAAAGAGTGCTTTAAGCACTCTTTCGCCTTCAGTCACGCACCCACCGTTGCTTCTAAAACGTCGCAGAACTTTAGACAATATTATGTGAAAAGCTACTTTAAGCTCCAGGAATAAGGTGGAATTTGTGTTAATATATTTGGAATATGTGATCATGTCATGCATCGGTGCCACTTTTTAACAAAACTTTTATAGGGAACTGTGTATCTAGTGTATATTTGATCGAAGCCTGTAACGGACCAGTCGCGACTGCCAACATGTTAATGGCGGTCGCGGGTTCTAATCCCAGGGCACACCTCTAACTTTTCAGAATCATGTGTGAACTGATAGTCACTAAAACGGTGAAGACAAACACCGTGAGCAACCGGCCTACCTAAACCTAGCGATTTTTATGAATTTCTATGGTAAATAAAGTCCGCCAACCCGCACTAAGCCAGCGTGGCCTAACCAATCTCAATCCTTTCTCGATTGTAGAGTAAGCCTGTACCCAGTAATGGTCCGCATATAGACTAATAGAATATAATAAAACAAAAAAAAAAAACACAATTTAGAAGCTATATATAACGTACTCAATATACCACACAGTGACTTAAAGACTATGTTGATAAAAATATGATTAAACAGAAATCTTACCTGTGACCTTTCACAAATAGACACACCTAATATCCCAAAGCTTGCGAAAATATACAAAAATAAATATGTATTAATAAACACGCCGAACACGAAAAAAACTTCGTTTTCTGTCAATGTAAGCTAACCACAACCGATGGTTATCTTAAGTAAACTATTAAGATCATTTTATTACTCTTTTATAAGCAACACGAGAATCCTAAACGGGTTATTACGTCACTTCAAACTAGTACTATGCTAGGCTCATCTGTATTACATTACTATCTGTTGGACCAATTAAATCTATAAATAAACACAATGTAAATACTAAGTAAACGTTATGTAGGATCCAGCAAGATGAACTAACAGTAGTGGAGAGATGACAGCTGCTCAATATCGAGATAGTTACTTACTTAGGAAGGCTGAAATCCACGAGTAGACGCCAACCAACTGATTATATTAGTAAATACACCAACAGTCATATACATAGTCCTGATCCTAGGCTAAGATACGAGTCTTGTGTAATGGTTATGAGAAACTACAAGAGACTTTTCGGTCACACAAACTCCCATACAAGAAGCAAATACTTGTGGACCACACAAACATTGCCTTCAGATCTAATCCTCAGCCTATCGTTTCACAGCCGGCGTCTAACCAACTGCGCCACGGAGGTTGTCACTTTTTGTTTACAAATCCAACTCATTTTTATTGCAGACGCCTGGTACATGAGAGCTTACTTACCTTGCAATTCCCATGAAAATCTACGACACATAGACCAAAATACTATTGGTCTTTCAAAGAAAATGCGAAAAATCCAATAGCTATAAGTGACAAGTTTACGATAATATTTATTACAACTTATTATAATAGAATGGAAAAAAAGAAAAACTTGGAACTGTCCCAAAGCTTGTAAAAGACAATTCGTATTCAATCAAAAAACGCTTAGACACTTATATTTGAACAGTATTTCTCACTTCATGCTAAAATATACAATGTTATAAATATTGTACTAACTTCATTGTAATAATAATAAATTATTGGAACGAAAATAAGATACCACAACACTGAAATATTAAAAATTAATAAACATGTTATAATAGACAGTCTAATGGCTTAGAAAGATCTTACCAAAAAATTGCGAATGACAGTATCATTAACGCCCAAATACTCGAATGCCATTCAAATAATAAGTTGCTCTCAACAGCGCACGCCCCCCTTAGCCAGTACATTTAAGCAGGATTTACGTAGTTAAGTGCAACATAATATTTAAGTTGCGTTCCAGTATTTGGGCGTAAGAGTTGTAATAATATTATGCTTATAAAAGCAATCTTGATTAACAAAAAATAGTTTTCATACCAAGTCGAAACCTTACATTAAAACATAACTTTTGTTTTGTAGATATCAAAATTTGTCGCAGTGATGGGATCGAACCCTTATCCTGTCGGTTCACAGCCGCCTCATTGCTCAATAAGCCTCGAAGGTTATAAAGCTACAATGTATCTTTAATGTAAACACGCGCTCAATAAAAAAACTGATAAGCAGTACAAACTAATCAATTTAAACTACCATTCCGAAGCTATTTATTAAAACAAACACTTTCACCGATTTATTCCAACATAAAATGTTGTCAGTTATACCTACATCGTATACAATATAATCGTACAAAAATTCATCTAAATGATTTCTACGAAGCAGCCGCTGTTATACCACATTCAATTTCGTAGAATTTCTTCGAAATAAATCCATTGCTGTGTAAAATATTCGAAGTTAAAACTAAAATTATGTGATTCATGTCTACATCAGCTTCATTTAGATAAAATAATGGCCCTAAGATTGATACCGTTCACCTGATGATACGACCGCTCATGAACAGTAGTAAAACCAAACAACGCCTTGAATTACAAAGCAATGCTTGATATTCCACTGCGTTCGCCATCCTGAGATATTCAATATGTCCAGTATTTACTCTGGCTACAATATCCTCCAAATTGATACACAACAGTGCATTTACACTGCTGTTTGACGGGAGAAAGAGACGTTGCGGTGGTACCTACCCAAGCGTCCTATATATTATGATAGAACTACCACCAATAAATCTAGGTTGTCTAGAAATGATAAGTGATTTTTTTAGTACTAGAATTTGTATCCGCCAGGGCGTTCACGTCCTACCCTGTCACAACTAAGTATAGAAATAAGCTGAGTGAAATGTAGGTGCCATTAGGGTCACCTCTACCCACCCCGTCAGTGCTGCAGGAAAGGGAGTGTGTGATAAATGATAAATAAATATCGAACTTTTTAAAGCGATGATAAATTGTTATTTTTATTCCCGATTCATCAATGTGACCTGATAGTAAATAAGCCGCCTAGATAGAATATGAAGAGATATTTTTGTAAAATTATTTTTTAAATTCGACTAAAAATAAATTTCACTTAGAGCTGAGCAAACGAAGGAAGTAAATAGTTAAACGCCATAGAGTATTTTATTAATTGAAATTGCTAAACTCCATTTGACGTGAAAAACAGTTTTTGACTCAACTCAAAAAGCTTTCATTTTGTTAAAATATTACTTTTGAACGCAAGACGATTATATTTTATCTAATTTGTGTAGTGGTTATTTTTTTTACATTACATTGTTACAAGAATTATTTTTCAAATATTATAAATTAGTTTTAAAATTTACACGTTCAAAGAAATATCACAAAATACTCTTGTCAAATTGTATCAATTAGTAATTTTTAAATACGTAGATAATTCGTTTTAAAATCAGCACAGATTATAATAAATAAAGTTAGTAGAATATCACTAAAACAGTCAAAATATCTATTGAATTACTTTAAGCCTGAAACTCATTTTAAAATCAAAGAATATAATACCCTGTAGAAATTACCATAAAGGGAACGTAATTTAAAACACCGTGACAGCCAAAAAATCAGTAAATCCAGTTTCATTACGATTCATCGTAATTTCTAATGCATTCCACTAAACTACTATTTATTTTTGTCTATATATAATTTAAACAACAAATTAAATCAGCGACGTCATAAAAACAAAAACTACGACGATATCTTATTTTCCTAATTAATTACACTCTACCGTAAAAACATATTCGTTCTCTGCCTACCGTTATCCTACAATTGTATGTGTATTATCGCTCGGAGAATGAATATTCATGTATGATGCAGAATGATTCGTTTCATAATTTTACGATGCCTACCTGATATTAATCCCCTCGGGAATGAGCAAAGTAAAAAATATTTTCTCGTTACAATCCCTAGGACGCTTTTTTCATTAGGAATTTAATATTTTAATGTTAATAATCTATAAAGTCTTATAGAAGCTGCTTTAAAATAGAATTTAATAATTAATATATTAGCATTTAATTATTCAATTCAGATTCTGATAAATTCGACACGTTGTAAGCTAAATGGCGAGCAGACAGATTTATTGTCAGTGATTTATTATAAAAAGAATAATTTAAATACTAACAAACGCTTAAAGCTATTTTGAAAGCCGACAATTCGCCTCGATGATTAATAATGACCTAAATAAAAAATGTACCGGAAAATGTAAATCAATGAATTAAACTGATAATTCTCCATTTGTCTCAATTTAAGTAAACATGGACGTTTTAAAAAGATACTATTACGCACTGAAAAGATACGAAAGTAAACCAATTTAAACACTATATTAACATCAATATTTTAATAAAAAACTAATGGAAAAACATATTAAAAAGTACTCACGGACAAATATATTGGACATCAGCGTAGCAGGCAGACAAAAAACGATCACCAAAATGTCAGCAACAGCGAGATTCACTATGAAGAAGTTTGTAACTGTTCGCATACGCGGCGAGCGGTACACCACCGCGATCACAAAGCAGTTGCCGACCAGTCCCACCACGAACACCAGCAGGTAGGCCACGCAGTACACCGCCGTCATCGCACCGCTGTGACGGTACATCAACTCCTCGCCGAAACCACCAAAATCAGAACGATTGAACGTCGCGTTCACACGCATCGGGTACTGACGATCCTCCATCTCCATATGCGTCGACAGCGGCTCCAAGTCAGGCAACACACTATTATCAGGAACTAATCTTGTATTCATCACGTCTATCAAAGAATTCGAGATCAGCTCCACCACGTGATTCTTGTGCTCCCGAGTATGAGACCGGTTGTGATGCCGCCAATGGTGACGAGTCTCGTGACTCGGATTCTGTGTGGAAAAGTTCAAAAAGTCCTCCGTGTAAAAATCACTCGACGGCAAACGTAGCGGCGCCATTATTAAAACTTTAAGGAACACATCACATACATCAAAAGTCGGCAAATTAATGCAAATTAAACTGTTAGAAAAAGTTCCGTGAGATTTGTACGGCGGCTCGTAGCGGGTCTACGGTTGTGTCCCGCGGCGGTCTCGCGCCGTCTGCCTCTACGGCGCTACGGGCCGCGTAGGCCCAGTCGACGCATGTGCATTTGACTGTTGGGCCGATCTGTGCGCTTCCTATAGCCCTTTTCTCTTTGTGATAAGGTTTAAAATTCGCTGTTACATGCTAAAAGGAAGTGTTTGAGCCGAATTGAGGGTCGACGAAAATGCACCAGAGAGGCCGATAACGTTAACATTTCATGCATACTAATAGCTTGGGGTAATGGAATTATTTTTTGTTTTGGTGCTGATGCACGCGGCGTGCGGAGCGGTCCCGCACAAGCACGCGCTATACACAGGGAATACGGAATGAAGCTTAAAGGACTGATGACTGGTTTTAATTAAAATTCGCCTATAAAATACCTTTTAACAGTACAGATAGCGATTTAAGTGAGGATTTTGAAATATAAATCACCACAAATGTGTTGAAAAATATTTTGAACGTCTGCATATTTGCTGTCACGGAGGAATTTTTTATATCGATACAAACATTAAATCATGCAGTAATAAAATTTCAATAATATTTAGATATAACTTAGATAAAAAAACACTGTCTTTCGGAATGAAAACTAAGAATCTTGCTACCGTTTCAATTAAACAACTAAACTCAAAAATCATTTTTGAGTCTGTCTTTGGCTCGTATTCTAAATACTGTAACAAAAACAAGGCTCTAATGTGCAATAACTGTAGTAAGCCTGTGAGCATGTAGTCCAAGGCCAGTCCCTATAATGATCGCTGCGAGATAACCGAACGTCACTCGAAGCGGAAACGACACGCACGACGTCAAGCTTAGTTACAGTAGTCGGATATTTAGATGGGGTAATATAAAGATACTGATGGGTAGGGGAAGTAAGGAAAATCAAAGCTGCAAGGTTTTTTTTTCTTTTTATTGCAATGAATGGCGAGACGAGCATGCCGTTCGTCTGATGGTAAGCGATACCACCGCTCATGAATAGTAGCAAAATCAGACAACATCTTGAATTACAAAACAATGCTTGGCATTCCACTGCGCTCACCATCCTGAGACATAAGATGTTAAGTCTTAATATGTCCAGTAGTTACTCTGGCTATAATGGCCTTCAATCCGAAAAACAACAGTGTATTTAAACTGTTGTTTGGCGGGAGAAATAGACATTTACTAGTGGTATGTCTCTCATATGTGAGAAGCCGCCTAGGTGGGTACGTATTTTATTTATTAGAATCTCCAACGAAGATAACTCATAACATTTATATTTAAATACACACATATTTTTTATAATAAACACCCAACAGTCACATACATAGTCCTGACCCCACATTTAGATCGTGTCTTGTGTCGTGGGTATCAGGAACTACGAGAGACTTTTCGCTCTCACAAACACCCAGACCCGAGAGAAATATTTGTGGGCCGCACAAACATTTCTCTCGGTGCGGGGATCGAACCCGCGGCCTCTCGTTTCACAGGCGGCGTCTAACCGCCTGCGCCACGGAGGCTGTCGTTATTTATCCTTCTGCATGCATTACAATAACAGGAAAGTACAGCAGAATTCAGGTAAAACTATTAATCGTAAAATAAGTAAGGAATTAAATAATAATTCCAAAAAGAGGCGTATATCAAATTAAAAAAAAATGTTGTGTAATCAAAAATAAACATTGAATGGTCACACAAGTAAGCGTAAGCATAAGCGTTTCTCATTCTGGATTCGAACACAGAGCCAATTTTTTTATTCAACAAAGGATACAAGCGTACAGCCCGCCTGATGGTGAGCAGTTACCGTAGGCTTAAAGACGTTTGCGACACCAGAGTGGTCGCTCGCACGTTACCGACCCTGATTCATACTGAAATTTATATTTCTGATTGAAATCAAATATTTGCCCAGAGCCGTTGTTAGATTAAATGTTTTTTTCAAAATTACCTAAGCATTCTCGCCTTCAATCGCGAACCAATAACTTTACTATCACCTAAAATTAATATATTAAAATGCTAAGAAATATATTTCCATAATCGCTAATTTGTAAAGATCAACTAAAACTAATCTATTTTCATGATAATAAAAGTTCAATAAAATGAAACTGCAACAATCAGTCTAGACTCAGGACTATGCACTAACCTTCGAATTCGCTCTAAAAGTATTTTTAAAAGAATCAACGACTTCTATAGACAATTTTATTTTAAACATCCTTTCGATAGGAAGATAATAAGGTATTAAAGTCTTAATTGGAGTTACCATGGTTTCAGAATAAGCTGTTTAATGAGTACACGTTTTTACTAAGATTAATACATTTTAGCAGTTACTTACCTTGTTATTAAAATTAAGATGCACCAAAAGTAGAGGCTACTTTTCAGGTTCAATATATTTATTTCATTATAATGAATGGCGATTTGGATACTGGCGATACCACCGCTTATGGACATTACCAAACCAAACACACCATGAATTACAGAGCAACGCTTGAAATTCCACTGCATCACCATCCTGAGACATAAGATGAAAAGTCTCAATATGTCCAGTAGTTATTCTGGCTACAATGTCCTGTATATCGGATCCGAACAGTACAGTGAAAATACTGTTTGGCGGAAGAAATAGACATTGCGGTGGTACCTAACACATATGAGTGACCTACCTTATCATCATCATCATCATCATCATCATCATCATCATCATATCAGCCACAGGAAGTCCACTGCTGAACATAGGCCTCCCCCAAGGATCTCTACAATAAACTGTTGGAAGGCCTGCATCCAGCAACTTCCTGCAACCTTAGCCAGATCGTCCGTCCACCTTGTAGACGGGCGGCCTACCTTATACCAGATAAGAACTAGCCCGGTATAATTAGAGCCTTAGAAGTAGCCCGGTCTTATTGGATATACCAGTGACGAATAACCTAACCCTAATAACTCTCCCTAGTGAATAATTTCGAGTAATAAATAATGCACTGAACTCGCCAACAGATGCATTGTTATCTCTTTTTTGCCACAATCGTAAAATATTAACGGCCTTTTAAAATCTCATTTAGTTTACGAGAGACAATTCTAAAAATGCAATACATTTAAATTGAATTACCCGAAGAATACCAAAATGATTTACCACTAAATAATTCTAATCTCGATTTAACTGAAGCAAATATTTAATAAAATAAAGACGCGACTGCTTGCTGCATTACAGGATTCAACGTCTTAAAATTATTATAGGCCTGATATTTTGAAGTTAAAAATATTAGTTCCCCTAAACTGGTCCTGTATCCTTTATCAGCCCATACGTATCAGGGTACAGGCCTCCCCTGCAATGGAGAGTATGATAGAGAGGGGTGTAGCCTTATATTACAACTTTAGCTTATTCCTTATTGGAAGACTCTAACATACCGTAGATATTCTTCCAAATCGCTTTGGTACGTAGGTTTTCTCACTACGTTTTCCTTCGCTGTTATAGTGCGTGATGATTGGCTATCAATACACACAAACTCCGAAAGGTCACAGGGCATACCCCTAGAGTTTGAACCCAAGACCATCGTAAAAATGTTGGCAGCCGCAGCTGGCCCAATATCAACAAGCCACCACGCACTAATAAATATTTTTCTTTAATTGTATGTTTGTAAATGTTCTGTACTTACATACAAGAATTTAACACTGAAGAATTGCTGATCCTGAAAAATATATTACAAAAAGTAATAAAGAATTCTAAAACAAAAACGTAGAACATATCCAATTCTAAAATATTTTGTTAAATTTCAAATCGTCTTTTATTATTTATCCCCTCTGTACGTTAATTAATCTATGAAACAAGATGTTATCGATGGCATGAATAATTCTGTAAACATCAGAAATGCATTCGTCGAAACTCCAAATCAAATAGTAGATATGGTATTAAACGATGATATTTTATTTGATATAGACAGTTAGGTTGTTTCGTAAAATTTTAGCATGCGAATCAATAACCTCGGAAGCCGTGTGTTCTTTGATTCAGACTTTTCTCTACTAGAAGGGAAATGGATTTACTTTCATATAATAACATAACAAAGAATAGTAACGACATTAACTAAAAGTACAATAGGCGGTCCTATCACATCAGGAAATCTCTTACAAATAACCATGGAATAGATATACAAAATGGAGAAAGAGGATGCAGAATAAAAAAACTTTATTTTACTTTCTTAAGCTGAAATATTATAACCAAATTTTAACCTAAATATTTAAATGTTATTAAAAGATTGACGTCGAACAAAAATACGTCATTAAAACCTATCAAATGGCAAAACTAGTAAGTCCAATAATTATTGAATTGTGGTAAAACTCATCTATTACGTGTTGGGACGGAAATAAGTCCGAGTAGAAGGTGGGAACTCCACCTACGCCCTCGAAGGGACAGGAATAAGTTCATGTACGTGTTCAAAAGTTTTTACAGCTGTGAAAACTTTTGAACACCAAGTTCCAAGTTCGAATACGAGCAGTTGAAAAGAACACATTATTTTTATTAAAAATCAAGGTAAGGTATAAATGATTTAGGAACTGCTCTGAATTCAACTGTATTATAAACTTGTTCTGAAAAAATAACGCTAGACTTTCTTTCACTTTTCTTCTCTGGCGAAAACAGCCTTTTCAACCGGGTAGTAAAGGAAAAAAAAGGGAATATAAATCACGTATAACATTTTAAAGAATCAATAAAGTATTTGCATTTTTTTTCACGGAAAGCGATTTAATCAATCTGCGCCATAAGCAAAACCAGTTTTTAACAGACGCCTTCATAGCGTCACTGAAAAGGAAAAAATAATGTCTATGAACTATAAATGAATTGAGTGTCACGTGCAGGAAACTAAAAAAAAACTACCCACCAAAACAAAACGTTAGAAAACACTTAAAAAGCACTTTAAAAATCCTATCCTAGGTTTTTCTTTTACACAGAGCTATAAATAGCTGCCTTAAATCGTAGCACTCAGATCAGATTCACAGACAATATAAAATGCCTCAGACGTATTGTTTGGGTTGGAATCACGCAATTACAATGCGAGACTTTTTTAGTTCCCAGAAATTTGTTGCCAAATAAAGTTGAGAGAACAAAGCGTTGTTATTTTTTGCAAATATGGGTCGTGATTAGGTTGTCTTTAACAATAGCTTCTGTTTCATTTGATAAAAGACGATTGATTATCTTTTTAAACTCCTACACAGTGAATAATATAATCAAAAAAGATCTAAGTAATAAACTCAGGCTCTCAGTCAGGCGTTCCTAATCTGTTGGAATCGACTCACCTGGTGATAAATTACCACCGCCCTACAATCTGCAATACACAGCTCGTAAGTTATTAACCGTTCTCTTAAAATACCTAATATCAAATACCAAATCCTCTCTCAAAATATCCGACAATCTTTGTCAATATCTCTCTCTCTCTCTCTTTCTCTCTCTGGACAAGACGTGATTACAAGCACTTTACTGTTTTATTAACGCCACTTTTCTCTCAAACACTATACCAATAAAAACAAATCCAATCAAACCGACCCATCCCTGTAATTCACTGCATAATTCCTAGTCAAACTATTTTGTAACATTTTTTTCCATATTTTATCTTTTTTCAAATCTTGATACTTGCACTTATGAGATAACCTAAGTCCAAAGTATCAACAGCATTCCTGTAATCCACTGCATAATTACTGTATTCAATCTATTGCGTACACCATTTTTCCATATTTTTTTCAAATCTTGATACTTGCGCATACCTTTGTCCAAAGTATCAACACCTCTCTATCCCCCTCTTTGTGAGGAGGTCACGAGGAGTGTCACGCCTCGCCGCCTGCACTCAGCGCACTCACCGCGTAACATTTCACGCTAATTAATATTTTTACACCGTTTGAACTTCACACACGTTGTGTATGTAGTTTTAGTTCTCTTTATCTATATAAAAAGGAGGAATTAATACACAAAAATTACATAAATATGCACAACAATAAGTACCAGAAGAAAACGCTTTTGAATATACTTCATGTGACTGAGTTGAAAAATTACATTGGAACTCGCAAAATCAAGGTAATTTAAACATCTTACGTAGTAATAAAAAATAGTTCTTTATTAGCGCGATTAAACGAGCAGATCATTCTTCTAATGATAAGCGTAATATTAAATGCGCATGAACCGGAATAAGTCTACAAAAAACTTATTATTAAGTACACATTACTTGACAATACACTGCGCAATTCAAGAGACTGAGACAGAGGAAGAGCATGCCCATTCATGCTTTGCCAAGACAACAGTCTGGCTCTAGCACTTCTAAAAATTTTGCCCAAATTATTGCTTGGCGGCGAAACTAGATATAGCGGTGGTACCTAGCTAAGTAGCTACTTGTTGAAAAGGAACATACTATCCAGAAAATTATAATAACGTATAACATTATGTCAGTTTCGTGTCGGAGGTCAATGGCACGAAATAAATCAAAGATACTCTTTGCATTCCATGGCTTAGGACAACTGCACGATAAAAACCACAAAAGCCTACGATTTACATGTCAAGCTCACGGATTTAACTGAAAAATATTACTTATCCGTCGATTAGACTGCTCTGTGAAAAAATATTCTTTAAATTGTGTGAAATAATTTTAGATTATTGTGATATCTACAGAAAAGTCAACCACTTTTAATAACCTGTAAGACAATACGATAAGCCGCTTTTTCCCAGCCCTGTATAAATCAAATCCCCATGGTTTCATTTATCTACAACTCAAATGTTTTGTTTTTTCAGTCTACTGACGACGTCAGTAACTTGTGTTCACCTGCTTTGGCCTTAATGATAACTTAATAACTTGCACCATTCCCATTTAATCTTATAGATGTATGCATTAAGACGTATATGCGAAGATAAACACGGTGTAAAGGTTACTGAACTTTCACCTTATCACAGATAATAAAACATTATATCTTACTTTTCTTAATTATCCTGGCTCGAGGGACCAAACGTTAACGCCGTCTATCCGCGCACAATAGAAACTTTTATTACCCCGCAGTTTTCAAACATTCCTCCAAAGACCGGGTCATAAAAATTTATCGAAAAATGTTTGGTCCCATACAATACAGAATGAAGTTTGATAAATTTATTTTTTTGTCAGGTAGACACAATGCGGGGTCAACGGCCGCCACACAATAGTGTTACGGGCTGTAAACTGTGCAAATTTTATTACTGACCCCTGACATCCAATGGAAAACGTTATTGTTACCGTTTGGGTGGGTGGCAGATTGTTGGGGCTCCATCAACGGAATATAATAAAACAAACTCTGTTTACCATTAAACTTGAGGTGCGGATTTATTGTTTCTTTGACTTATTTTTTTTTTCTTTTTTTTTATTTATTAAGCTTCATATACAAATGTATACAAGGCGGACTTAATGCCTGTGGCATTTATTGCATTTCTTATTTCACTGAAAACGATATTATTAAAGATATAAACCTGTACTCAATCTGTGGGTGATACTGAAACTGTGGTGAATTGAAATAACATTACAATCGCTACAAATTGTCGCTTCGGTTTCAAATAATTTACTCTCGCATACAGCAGTGAACATAATAATATGCGCTGAAGCCGTAGCTTTAGCTAAACATTCCACCGTATGAAGATATTCCAACTACCTGACAAATGAATTTCCGCCAATAATTAATATGAACAGAGAAATGCTAAACGTATTCGTTGAAAGGTCGCATGTACTAATTTATGTTAGAATTCAATTGACGATGAGAATGGCAAAGGAAATTTTAATATTAATTTACCAGAATAGGGGAAAAATAAAGAAAGACTTTTAAGACAATATTTTTGTTTTTCATAATACTGCTTAAAAGGAGCAAATGTACATGGTAATAAGAGATAAGTGTCCATCGTCTCATATTTTCCCTTCAAATTTTTTTTATAAATTGGCAAAATTATGTTCCTAACTATTTAGAATGAGTGCGTCTGATCGCAAATGGAGTCAAAATTCATGAACTCCGGGGAAAGGAGATTTAAAAAGCAACAGATATACTAAAAATAAAACTCTTGAAAACAATATGAAATATAGCTCCTTATAAATGAATTTTCGTGGCATCAGGAAATATTAGATCAACGACTCCGGACTCATGCTTCATGTATTAATAAGTTGTGTCGCGACAACATAAACTTAGGAAATTCCTTTGTCTCAGCATGTATTGCGGTTGTTTTAATTTTTATCGATACGGTGTAAAATTATTTTATTACTGATAAGTGTTATTGCCCTTACATAAGTCTAGTGGTGGTTTGTATGCGCTGTCGGCATTGTGTCTAAGTTCGATTCCTAGGTCGAGCAAAGCTCTATAAATAATTGTCACCTTTGGAATAATTTTATAGAAATTATTCGGGATGGAAAAATGTGTGACTGGCCCTTCAGGCATACAGGAATAGATCTAAGATGTGTATACAACCTGAAAACGTGAAAAATAAATAAAAACGTGACATTCTTGTATTCTTGACAGGTTAAGAAGGGTCGGTAAACACACTCGACCGCGGTTTGACCCTGCCTTAGACTCAAAACCACGTGTAATAACACTTTTGATGTCACGATTCATTCACAGTGAGATTCCATTATTTATTTTTAACGTTTGTGACGCACTTGAAACCGGTTGTGAAACGATAGACCAAAAAGTCAAAGATATAAGAACTAGTATATTTTTGTAGTCTGTAGGCTAAGGTGGGATATACACAGGCCGAAATCGAAACTCACCACACTTGGTAGTCCTACTGTGAGAGGATTTCATTGTAGTTTACAAATCTTACGAAGTATCTCCGCCCGGGTGCAGATACATTTGTGAAAATATTCAAATATTGTTCAAAAGGCATATTATAGGACTCTTATTGTAATTGAAGTAGTTTCCGAGCTTATTCAATGCTAACAAACCATCAAACCTTTCTTTTTTATAATATTAGTTTAGATAACCTACCACCAGTTTCCATTACTGACAATGTTACTAAAAGAAATGCAGATCATATTCCTTCACGTCGTCTTTCTGACAAATTATTATAATACGCTTCATAACAAAATACAATTTGAATATTATGTTCCTATCGATTCCAACTTGAAGCAATTTCAATAGCGAAATGCGAAGATTCAATTGACGTATACACTCAAATGTATAGGAAATATATTGATACTATTCCGTAAATGTAACCCCCAATACTAGGTACTGTCAAAAACAAAAGCGGAGTTACGGAAATCGGAAATATAAGGGATAAAAGAAGTACGATACTTAACAAATTATATCGAGAATGTTATAGTGAAAACCTTTAGAGGGATTTGTTCGTAATAAAATAAATATTTTACAAATCACTACAAAAGGCTATCTTTAATACGTGTAGGATAGTTAGAAAGTTTCTACAAACGAATAAAGAGTGAAACATACTTGGCTGTGGCTCGTATGTTTTAATGTTTCCCGGTGTCTAAACAGAGATTAATTTAAAGTGGAATAATAATAATAATAATTATATTTATTTCAGCAAAAAAATAATCTGAAGTGGGTTATTAACCAATGATTGGTTGGAAAGCTATGTTAATTAATGAGGAATTTTATTATTTTATAAGTCCTATCGCTCTATCCACCCAGTGTCTACTGGGTATTTATTAAGCCCAGAGATATAACCCATTAAGCGTCCTATTCAACTGAGTAGGAAATCCTATATAGAAGTAACCGACCGTAATATTACTGAATGTTTTATGAGAGACCTACCACCAATAAAGTAGATTAAACACTTTCATATATACCACTGCAGGGCATAGGCCTACTCTATAACCTAGAGTTCGGTTAACCGGGGTTAGGCCAATTAATCCACAACTCTGACCTAGTTTAGGTTAGCAGATTTTACATACCGTAGAAATTTTTACAAATCGCTATGGTATGCAGGTTTTCTCACGATTCAAGCCACAGAAACATTTATAAAGTGTACAATTTGAAACCCAAGCTGGCTGTCATAAGCGAGTGAATGGACCATTGTGTGACACAATGAAAGAACATAACACATTTTCAATGGAATTTAATGTTTACTGGAGGCGTCACTGTATTTAAGCAGCTCTAGAGAAATGTATTTTTGCTATGATTACATCACGTTCAGTACATTCTAATAGTAATTAGAGAAATATTAAAACACGAATACAATCTTTAAATCCCACAAATTATATTCCCGTTTATATTTGATAGTGGCGTGATTACAAGTTGTTTTTTTACGATGAATGACGCGACGTGCTTTCCATTTGTGTGATGGTATTAGACATAGGCCAACCCGCACTAGCCCAGCGTGGTGGACTATATGGCCAAACCACTCTCAATTATGCTTTCGATTGTAGAGTAGGCCCATGCCCTGTAGTGGGACGTATATGGGCTGATACAATACGAAAAATAAGACATAGACAGTAGCATACCTGGCATTCCACTGCGTTCACCATCCCGGGTTATAAAATGTTTAGTCTCAATATTTCCAGTAGTTACTCGGGCTACAATGTCCTTCAAATAGAAACACCATAGAGCGTTTACACTGCTGTTTGGCGGGAGAAATAAACATTGCGGTGGTACCTACCCAAGCGGCCTCTCAGATACGAGAGACGAACCACTAGCGTCACCGACAAACGCACTCATAAAACGAAACAACATAGCAGTTACTTCACGTAGATTGTCTATGACAAACCAGTACCACTCCAATCGAGCTTACTAATTGGTACTGTCGTTTTAACGAACAGCAGCAATAGCACTTCAAAAATACCCCTTTAAATCTATGTCTTGGCATTTCAAAATCTAGATTTATACTTAAATACATTAGAGCTAGTACTTATAATTAGTCATGTATTATTTACGCTCAAAGATAGACAGTTCCTTGGGGATATAATTTTATAAATGTCAGAACTAAGTGCTGTTAATGATTAATTTTCAAACTTGACAGATATATCTAAAAGTCAATAAGACGCTGAAGAGAATCTTAACCCATGACCTATTGGTTACATTTATGACACTGAATGGCGAGACGAGCATGCCGTCCGCCTGATGGTAAGCGATACGACTGCTCATGAACAGTAGCAAAACCAAACAAAACCTTGAATTACAAAATCATGCCTGGCATGGTTGCGCATTATTGTAACTGAGATTGTTTTAAATAACAATGAATCTACGGGAAAATTGGTTTTATTAAATAAGTAACTAAACAAGGACGCCACAGCGAAGAAAAACCTGTCGCATACCCATGCGAAAGTTTCACGTTCCGACCACAGCTAATATATATCTGAAATACTATACTGCGTTTCTAGCCCAACCACTACGCAGTAAAACAAATTTATTTTTTATTTTATTTATTTAATCCTTTACTGCACAAAATAAAAATACAGTAAAGAAACAACACAATAATAATAGTACAAGAGGCGGCCTTATCACTCTAGGTAATTTCTTCCAGGCAACCTTTGGATGGATACTGCAATAGGAAAAATTAGCGGGCAGTCTAAGGTATATAAAATACAAATCTACTACGCAATGCGCAAACTAGAAATGTTATTAAATAACTCCTTACAAATGTTCCTATATTTTATATGGACGGTTTCAGATTAATCTGAATTTTAAAACATTGTATTAATGCTAATTGAAATCAACGCCCATGTAAAATTTTAAATGGGTCAACATCATTAGTTTTAGCCCCGGTGGAATTCAAATTATGTTTTATTTTTAATTTTGTATATTTTGTTATACGCAACAATCAAATGTATTATTTTAATTCGATCGTAGTAAGATGCGTGTCTTGTACCGCGAGAGGCCTACTGGTGGTAAGTCTCTCATATGTGAAAGGCCACCTGGGTAGGTACCACCACAAAGCAGCAGAAGCAATGTTAACACACTGCTGTGTTCCGGTTTGAAGGACATTGTAGCAAGAGTTGGACATATTGGGACTTAACATCCTATGTCTCAGGATGGTGAGCGAAATGGAATACCAAGCATAGCTACTGTCGATAAGCGGTCGTAGCCAAGAAGCTTATACCCAAATGGAGATTGTATTCCGTATATAAAAGTGAAGCACAAAAATTTGACCTTGAATGACGTCGCTGTTATCTTCTATCCTTTTCTATCGAGTGACAATGAATGAACATAATGTCATTTTCATTCATTGTCACTCTAAAGAAAAGGATAGAAGATAACAGCGACGTCATTCAAGGTCAAATTTTTGTGCTTCAGTGTTTTATACGGAATGCAATCTCCATTTGGGTATAAGCTTCTTGGTCGTAGCACTTACTGTCAGGCGAATAGCATGATCGTTTCGCCATTCATAGCAATAACAAAAAGATGCACTAATTACAAATCATTTGTAATTATGTTTTGTAAAATTATTCCTTTAAAACGATTTAATCCGCAACCACCCATATAGCAGTTGACTTTTCACCCACTGCGCCACCAAAGCAGACAAAATAATAACATTTCCAAACTTTTTGCTCCGCAGATGAATGATACGTTCCTTGACACGAAATATTTATAGAAATGGCCGAGGGATTGTCTTGATCCGATGCGGCTTAGTGGAAACAATTGGAGGCGACGATGGCTCTCGTTGCGAATTTTGATGCGCTGTACATTGAAATAAGTTTTTATTTACTTAGTAGAGCATTTTGTAATAAAACAAGATAAATAGATATGAATCATAAATAAAAAATGCTTTTGCCAGATAGCAACTAAACCAACCAGCCAACGAAAATCTATCATGCTTCGAGTTTAAACTTTAACCTTAGTATTTATTTGACAGAGACACACCAAAAACATACGTAGATATACATCACAAATTTACAAAAATACTTATTGAACAAATTGCTGATGCAGATGCTATTGAATTTCTGTTTTCAAAAAGGACGGCCTGGGTAGCGTAGTTGCACTACGGTACGGATACAAAGCTGAGGTCTCGGGTTCGAATCCCGGGTTGGGCAAAGTGATATTGGATTTTTCTATTCATTATCAGCCCAGAGTCAGGAATTTGTGCCCGATATGGCGATAGGCTCGCCACCTATCACATTGTGGGACGGAACATACAAGGCGAAATGTGGGTGCCCTGGCACCTCTGCCTACCCCTTCTGGGATATAGGCGTGAGTTTATGTATGTATGTATGTATGTAAAAAGGACGGCATAATGGTATCGACCGAAGATAATTTAATTGAACTAAATGACTTAAATAGCCCATCTACATTCGTACATAAACTCGTATCTGTGATCCATTCGAAAAGTTGTCTCTAAGATAAGATATCTTTCGCTTCATCAAGCATCCTTAACTCTTCCTGAATGCTTCTCAGTTATAAATACTATTAACAAAAGCCTCTATTCGATTTCTATACGACCTATGACGTCGTCAATTAACTTAAATAGTTATTCTTTCTCAATTCCTTAATATCTTTTTGTTTCAAGACCGGTCCTCCCACACTGGCAAGAAAATCAAGTGCCAAATAAATATTAGGACAGCTATATTTACAACCTTTTAAACATCCAAGTCTGGAGATGTTTGTCCAGGATATAACAAACATTCGTAGGTCGTAACCCCTGCTCAGGTTTCCACTGGGAAGACCCGGGATAATCCATCATATACTGGTAATTAACTTAAAAGCACCAAGTTCATTGCCGCCTAGTTTGATTAATTAGATGACGTCATTGGCTTGGTTTGACTAATCGTGACGCAGTTGGTAAAATTCTAGCCTTGAAATAAGAGAATTGAATTCATCGCTGTGCCAAGAAAATAATTAATTCTTCTGAGATTTAAAATATCTCGCAGTTTCTTACACTTACAATACAAGACTTGTTAATTAGCGTAGGGTCAAGAATATGAGAGTTGGAGCTATTTACTATTTATAAGAAGGACTTTACCTAGATATGCCACTTTATATACCTAAAACGTAGGTCTACGCAGGCCTAAAGCAAAACTGCTTCACACTCTCCAACTGACGGCTAATAGAGGTAGGTTTGAAATTCTTGTAAAAATTCTTCTGATTCGTAGATTCCCTCAAAACTTTCTTCCATAATTATTAAAGCTTATTTTAAATCCAATAACTACATCTAGGATAATCAACTATGAATAACAATTACAAAAGTTTACTTACCGTGAAGTTAAACCAATCTGATCTGTTCAATTAAATTTAAATATAATAGTATGTTAAATATATTTTTATTTTATTTTTCTTTTCTTTATCTTCTATACAACAGCTTGTTGAACCAAATAAAAGAAGAAGGAAAAATGCGATTCAATAAAGAACAACTCTAATCGGATGAGTCATTACGGATCCGGCAAGTCAAATAAGCAACTATTTTTTTTTTTTTTATTGCATTGAATGGCGAGACGAGCAAGCCGTTCGCCTGATGGCAAGCGATACGACCGCTCATGAACAGTAGCAACATTCCACTGCGCTCGCCATCCTGAGACATAAGATGTTAAGTCTCAATATGTCCAGTAGTTGCTCTGGCTACAATGTCCTTCAATCTGAAACACAACAGTGCATTTAAGCAGTGTTGTTTCACGGGAGAAATAGACATTGCGGTGGTACCTACCCAGATGGCCTCTCACATATGATAGACCTACCACCAGTAAAAGCAACTGATTGAGTCACAATATTCCGGCACCTGTGAACGAACTCACTGATCATAAACGTAAAGACGTGGGCTGTAAATATTCGTAATGAGTATTGTAACGCGGAGAACGCGTGTAGGGTTCACACCTCGCACTTACCACAACAATAATATAAAAAAAAAAAACAAAAAAAATGATAACTAAAGTGATAAATTCAAAATTCACTCACCAAACTCCGGCGTTAACTGAAACAAAAAAGACAAATTTAAGTTATAAATATTAAGTCAATAAAACTTAGACTTTAAATCATAGAGGTAAATGAAAGGCAGTTTATAAGCCTGAACGGTGTGGCTCAACTAAAATGTAACTAATTTCATCTAACAACCTTATTAATCGGTAGTTTTAAAGCATATTTTAGTTATCGAATGTCATTTTTGTACGACTTTTGAATTTGACAGTTTGAAAACTAAATTCGACTAAAATAGAAGAATAAGTTAGTTTTCATACTCTCTATTAATAAGGCCTATAGTGTTAATTAATAGCCTTCCAGTTAAGTTTCCAATACCTCAGTTTCTTTTTATACTTAGAAACCATTGCAACTATCGTCTATAATCCTACATTACCTATGTTACGAGACTCAGAATTCACTCTATATCCAATATTAAATACCTAATTCCGCAAGTGAACTAAACATACGCGACAACATGATCCATGGTATTCCATTATTATCCTTATATTTTTGCAATTCTCAAAATAAACTGCCTCTTGGCAACCCTAAAGTGCGAGGTTGATGACCGGCTGCTGAGCTATAACCCTCTGATGACGTTTGTACAGGAGATACACATCAAATTCGGCAAGTTTATACTTTACAGGATATTTATAGTTTATATTAAAGTAGTTCTTCGTACTTTACTGGACTTTAAGTTGAAGGCTATTTAAAAATAGTTAAGGTAGATATTACCTATAAATAAAATTTGTATGTCTAAACATAAAACACACGTGTGTTTCTAAGATTGATTGATGAAAAATCTTCTGTACATATATCGAGAGGTCACGAACCTGATCAGGGTATAACTTGTAAAACAGTTAGTAATTTTACCGTTTGCCATCGTATAGAGTGATGGTTTAATTACATTATAGCACTTTATTGAAAATATATATAGTTTAAAAATGCATATCATAAAATTATCTATAAGTATAATATATTATTAAAAAAATAAGTATAAAAAGTGCGTGATGGCCTGTCGGTAAACGGACTAGTCGCGACTGCCAACATGTTCACGGTGGTCGCGGTTTCGAATCCCAGGGCACACCTTTGACTTTTCGGAGTCATGTGTGTATTGATAGTCAATTACCATGCACTAAAACGGTGAAGGAAAACATCGTGAGGAAACCTGAATACAACCTACAATTTCTATGGTATGTAAGTCCGCCAACCCGCACTAGGCCAGCGTGGTGGACTATACGGCCTAACCACTCTCAATCGTACTCTCGATTGTAGACGAGGCCCGTGCCCTGCAGTGGGATGTATATGGGGTGATATAGATACAGATGTTATATTTTCTTCCATAATAAATGTGTGTCTACTTTGTGACACATGCATTAAAATATGTACCCTCAAATATCAAAAAAAGAATATCAAATGGTATCAAGCTCTTAGCGTTATTTCCATCAGCGAAACATTTCCCAACACAGCGAGATCCACCCGCTCACCGCCCTTCATGGGAAATCACCTTTTATCGCCAATAAACTTATTTTTATTAGCAACCATAAGCGCGGATTTGAAAAACGAACGTATACGACGATCTTCTTCAAATTCCATTAAACAAACTAACAAGACTATTTATTATTTTCTTGCAAGAATGGCGAGATATTATGCCGTTCGCCTAGTAAGCGATACGGCCGCTCATGGACAGTAGCAATAGCAAACAACGCCATTAATGACAAAGCTATGCTTGGCATTTCACCGCGCTCACCATCCAGAGACATAAGATGTTAAGTCTCAATTATATCCAGTTGGTAGTAGTTATTCTGGCTTCAATTACCTTTCAAACGGAACGGAACAGTGCATTTATATTATTTGGCGGGCGAAATAGATATTGGTGAGATAATCTAGTAATCTTTTATTACGATTGCCAGTATTTCTATCACCAACTACGAGCTAGTATAACAATGACACTTAGTAAAGGATATATCGTGAGGAAATCTGCATACCTTAAATATATTTAATAAACAATCCGTGGCGCAGTTGGTTAGACGCCGCCTGTGAAACGAGAGGCCGCGGGTTCGATCCCCGCACCGAGAGAAATGTCTGTGCGGCCCACAAATATTTCTTCCGGGTCTGGGTGTTTGTGAGACCGAAAAGTCTCTCGTAGTTCCTGATACCCACGACACAAGACTCGATGTTAGTGTGGGGTCAGGACTATGTATGTGACTGTTGGGTGTTATTTATATTTAGTTATTTATATTAACAAAATTTTATATGGCATGTAGAGTCCGCCAACCCGCCTGAGGCAAACGCTCTAACCTCTTTCAATTGTAATCTCGATTTTAGCGGAGGCCCATGTCCCGTAGTGGGGCGTATATGGGCTATCTGAACTATCGCTCTAAAACTAATGCTGCACTTATTTCATTGATTAATATAATCCTCTACTTATATTTCCATCGTTAAATTACGCGTCTTAGGTTACGAAGCCAAAGTTTTGAAGTCTTGTACATTTCGTTCGAAGCAAAAAGTTTGCGAACTGCGCAGATACTCTTAATTTTAGAATTGTCCTATGCTGTTTGTTCAAGAGGAAAAACTATCCATTTCTCCTTTCGGAACAACGGGGGAGGCGGAAGGGGTATGGCAGTGGCCTACTAGATCCCCACTTAAAATTTTGTACGACCGTTTAGCAAGCAGGGGATACTGTAGCGAAATTCTTACACCCCGGACCACGGGTCAAATAAAATCCTGTTCTTAACAATGGGTGATTATGGGCAGTACTGTACTGAATTGTTTAAAGTAATATACATCCAGTGACCTAACGCAATGTTTTTTCATGTTTGTTAATATCATTTATGTGTTACTAAGTTATTATTATTGAACAATTAACTAATAAAGAAAGAGAATAATATAATAAAGAAAATTTCGATTCGATTAATGATGTGTTTTTATGAAACATTGTATTTATTGTCTCCCATTTTTTAATTTTCATTTTCTTTATTTACGAGTCTATTGCTTGTGTGATTGTTTATTAAATATCTTAAAACAACCTGGACCCTTATGGAAGGACTTCTTATGTGCGCTTACCAGTAAGTCTCCACTTACTCAATATCATCTTTACACGAATTAATATTATTAATGATTTTCATAATACGTCCAAAGTCTATAGAAATAATTTAAAGTCATAAAGTGAACAGATTGCTTGCCAGGGTCGAATTATAGTTTGAATATTTTTAGTCATCAATTAGCCGATCCGAAACTAATCTATGTGAGGGATCACACGGCCTTTGAACAGCCTTTGACTTAAATATGATAGATGCATGCCACTGTGAGAGTTTAAACATAAGTTTATTTGAATAAGATCTGATAATCAAACAAATGTTGATTATTATTGGCAAGTACAATAGGGTGCCTAGATTGAACCAATCTTGTGAATAGTTTTCGTTTAATTGAAAAATCATATTTCGAAGCTTGTACTCAAAATAATTATTAAAAGAGGTTATCTTATGGCGCTATTAGATTAAAATACTTGTGCATTTTAACAAAGGAAGTACAGCATATTATTTAACGCGCTCTAAAAAGTACTTTTTGAATTATAAAAAAAAATTAAGTACTTTACTGACACGTTTCGATTTCCTAGTCACTAGCGCATATATGAAGACTTATTGATATCCAAAACCCATTTAACTGCACCAAACCATAACACAGATTATTTCCAATACTCCAGAAACCAATCTGTGCTAGTAACCAAACCAGTAACCTTGCAATAAGCGAACATCGACCGCAACCTTCGAACCTAATCGAAATCCCAACTAACAATTACACTGCGAACTATCAAATGCCACTTGGCGACTCCAATGTTTTGTCGCTCGGGAATTGCATCGGTACTTATTAAAAAAGTTTTGAAGGTCATTGACTTGTAACAGATTGGTGGGGGTAAAGCCCTTGCATCCTAAAGGCACTTAGAACTTAGAAGTTATTGTAGATTTTATTAGGGTTTAATGTAATGGATAATATCCGTGGCTTATTTCGTGTCGTTCAAGTTGGTTGTAAATGAAATGTAATGAATAAGTATTGTGTGTTGATGATAACTTAGCATCTAGTTTCTATACTATTGTGGCACAAGAAAATTACTATTTATTCATGGAATCTGGCAAAAGAGCTAACCGTTTATCTCATGCTAAGTGATCACTGCTGCCCATGAACATCCACAACGCTTGGACATAGATGTGTTGATGGCCAACAAAGTAAGAGAGAGGGAAGGAAAAACAATGGGAACAGAAAAGGAGTATTGGCTACTGAGCATGTGGCAAACTCACTTGCCGAATGGAACGGCACAGCTAAACTGTCGCTTCACGTTGATCTTTTGTGCAACAGTAAACCCGATGACAATCTATTCCTAATTTTAAATAAAATGACTCCATAGAAATTATAATTATACTATTGAATATTGGAGGTGATAAACGATTATCCCTCATCATTCGATATAATTACACCAGTTTGTACAAGCTATCTTTAAACGTGTATAGTGCCCAAGATGGGGTAATAAGAATAATGATTTTATTTTGTTGTATTGCAGAGCACTTTTTACACTGGCACGGCATAGTGTCTACACAGCACCTGATAGTAAGCGCAAGTGCTGTCCAGACAGAATATCAAATGGCATCAGACGAGGTTACCTTACCATACAAATCAAAACAATAAAAAAGGTAAACAATTCCACAGCTTGAAATAATTAATAGCATCGATTTCTCTCTGCCATCTCAAGGACTAAGTAATTGCATTACCTGTGCACCAAAGCCAGTTAATTTCATCGACTGAATTCACAAACAAAATGGCAAATAGTCTTTATTTAAGCAATCGTCTAATAAATCTGTCTCAATGCTAAGCGACTGGGGAAACTGACGGTATTTTTAAATCCATTAGTGAGGGCAACTGAAGGCACGCCCAAATATGATTTTATGCAAATATCGTCTTATTTATATTGTACCAGACAATTTATATTAAATTTTGTAAAAGATGTGTATTTTTTAAAATATTTGAACATTTATTCACAGATTCTGTTTTATTTTATTGCGTTTGATACTTTCCTTTTTATATTATACTTTTGCTTTGTAGGGAATGTTTGATATTTCCTTTATATTTTCGATTGAATTAATATCAACGTTTTAAACGTGAACTTAGAAATGTAAAAATAGTTATCGCAAAGCAGTATTCCAAAAGTTGACGAATTCAGGACTCATCTTTTGTAGTGAAACAAGAGATAAAAGTATTTATTATTAAAACAGTAAATATCAACAAACACTTTCACTTTAATGAGAATGGTGTACCTATTTGTTTCCTATTTTGTATAATTACTTAAAACAATATATATTCATCAAATTCAACTTTAATTGCCTTTGTTCGCAGTTAGTTTAATATGCCCAATTTATTTCAGTACAAATACTTCATTAAAAAACTTATCGTAGCCGAAAATCCGGGGGAAAAGCACTATTTTCTAGTCATCATAGTTTGAGAAATGCTGATCTACATCGTTGTTTTGTATTCTTTTACATACCATTCCAAACCATTGTAACCCATACGGTATAGGCCATACCTATCACAAATCTCGAATCAATATAGCCCATATAAACATAAGACCTCACAAACATAAACGAAATATTTTCATCCCCTTTGAGTTACCACATCGACCTTCGCAAAACGAGAAATGAAGACACATACGAACCAATAAAATCTTTAAAACCCAAGTTATAACCATATTACACTCCCTGCTCACTCGACTGGGCCAAAGTTTCCCATGCATTCAAAACTAGGTCAAGGTACAAACTGTAAAGATTTAATGACCGCTGGTTTTTGGAAGCGAACCCCTGGCTTTATTAGTTTATTTACGAGACAGGCAGGTATTTCGAGATCCCTCGGGAATCATTAATGACGCGTGGTCGCGGGGATTACGGAATATAAGATTAAGTGAAGTTGATTTAGGCACGAGTTGTTAGGCGGAAAAGTGGTTTGAGGTTATGAAGACTTGCGCTGTGCTCTGGAAGAGCGCGTTTCATTAACCATACTATATTAGAAATAATTAATATAAGTTACAAACGATCAAAGAGCTCTTAAAGATGCTTCAAGAATTTGATATTCAGCCACTAGATTTTCAATCCTGAATGAAAGCATACTAAAATACATATCTACTTATTATGCTTAGAGTATTTATATTAAATTATAGAGGGAGTGCTGTCATACATTCGTGTTTTGAAAAAGGCAGTTATTTTCTTGTTCGTAATATTGGTAGCGCTCCTATATTTATGAAAATTTAATTCATCTTTTTTTATAAAAGAATTAAGCATTAAATTGCTACCTATAAATTCCTTTGACTCCTTTGATACAAAATGATGAATAAAAGACACCTGGTTAGCTCACCAATTTATGCCTTTAGTCGGCTTGGATTTTACTGTTATGAAGAAAGCATATGATTTAAATTTGATTATCATAAGTAAATAGCGGTAAGCGGAAAGTCTATTTCATAGCGCTATCATAAACTGAATTTTACATTGAACCTGTAACGCCATCTATTGATCAACAACGGAATCAGCTGAACGACAGGTTACCTTGGCAAGTATGTTTATATGTTTACTTAATGGCTCGGCAAAATAACCATACTTCACTGATGATGACGGTAGTATCATCCCGCTTTAATCTATCTGTTAAAGGATTCAACGTATTAATAGAAGAATATTCCTCCATCTATCAGCCAAAGGAAGTCCACTGCTGAATATAGACCTCTCCCAATGATTTCCACAGAGACCTGTTGGAGGCAGCCTGCATCCAGCGACGTCCCGCGACCTTTACCAGGTCGTCTGACCACCTTGTGGGTGGACGTCCCACGCTGCGCCTTCTGCTACGTGGCCTCCATTCGAGAACTTTTTTTTATGAAGAATATTTTTATAAGAATATACATGGATTAAAAATATTGTTATAGCTTGAGGATGCAGTAGAAATAAGAACTAACAACAAAATTATTGGGAGAATGTAAGGAGTAGGGACTACGAAGCTGTAAGTTCTTAAGGCTTAAGCCAACACTTTTATTGTAACACATACAAGTAGACATTAGTTAGGTAGGTACTTCAAGTAGGTTCTTAAACTTTTTAATCATAGTAATTGTCTGTTTTTACTAATAGGTACACTCAAAAAAATATATTTTGTTAACGACCATCTATCCATAAAAAAATATGCAGCTGAAAATAATTCAAGGACATTTATTGTCTGTGCCCAATTCATCCAAGAGCCATAACTCATAAAACTTTTTTCCGATGTTAGCATATACCGGGTATCTCAAGACTGCTACCGAAAACGAAGCCGGGTGGTAGTTTTAGTGACTACAAACACAATGCAACTAAAAATTTTGCAAATAAACGCGACAATGATTTTTTATGATAATTGGAAAAAATTGTAATTGGCCGGTTGGAAAGCGGACCAGACGGGGCTGCCAACATGTTCACGGTGATCGCGGGCAATCCCAGGGCATAACTCTCACTTTTCGGAATTACGTGTGTTATGTGTATTGATAGGCAATCACTATGTCCTACAGTGTGTATCAGTATGGGCAAATACAGACTATTGGAAATAATGTATTAATTTTAAAATTCTTGCTTTGAATATTAATAGAAACATGTTATATTTTATAAATGGTAGAGCCACGTTATTGTCAGTCATAACTCGGTATGAATGAGCAGGCTCGTCCGGGGTGGTACCACTGTCTATGTCTAACAGGAGATCGACGTGAACGGACAACTTGCTGTCGTCAAAACAGCTGTCCTTTACCAGCCTTTCTCTTTCCCGCTCCTCTCCCGATTTGATGGGGCGGCTACCGAAAAGTCTCTCGTAGTTCCCGATACCCACGACACAAGACTTAATTGATCTTAATGTGGGTCAGGACTATGTATGCGACTGTTGGGTGTATTTATTTTTTTATTATTATTTATAGTAATATTATTAAGTATAATATTACGAGTATAAGTGCTAGTTGTTTATATAAAGAAAACATATATCAAACAATGCAATGAGTCGATATATTTTAAATACTTGGTTTATTATACAAGTTTTGTTTTTAAGTGATATTATTTATGATCACACCTCGGTGCATTCCACTTGAAGATCATAATACCCACGCTCAACACCGTGATTTTTCCCGTTCCACTTGTTCGTGGGCGTTACGATCACAAACTCAAGTGTATCGGGGTAGGTATGAAGTGTTTTGATCGTAGACGAATGGTGAGAAAAAAACCTTTAAAGAGGTAAAGACAAATTTTATGAAGAATAAAATTATCTTAATAATTATAAGTAAAAATAATGAAAAAAATAGTTTATTTTTTATACTCTATTTTAGTGGATTATGTAATTAACTAACGATCGAATAATACAAAATTTGATGATGCATCGCAATAATGTCCCAGAAAGTAGTAATTCATTCAGTCCATATTAAAAATTCATGTACCTTGAGCATCCACTGCGGAGACATTCACCAAGTACTACTTGGTCTGTGCATTCACCTGTTCCAAAATATTACTTCATTTTCTCGGTCGCCATTTTACTTCCTTAACATCACAACATCCCGCCAATTTTCTCAAATCCCACCACGACCCACATCTTGACATTGGTCATCGTGAGTGTATGTATGTCATGAAATCATTAATTAATGACACTCGCCACGACCACAAGGATCATGATAGTCAAGCGCCGCGCCGTGAACGCCAAGTGGAAAACGGCCCTTATCTATCCATTTCTTATCTGTTCACTGCGGTAACTTTGACATTATGTGACAGTGACACGTCCAACCAACTCGGACGAACTTCACTCCGCCTAGTTACGACCTCCATTCATCCTTCGTCGCATATCGTTCGCGATTTTAACACCATTTTCAAGAAGTGTAACAGTGTAAAGCACAAGTAAACCTTTTTATTGGGTTATAAGTGTTGTTAGTTTAGTTTGTAAGTGTATTCTAACTGAAAATGGCGTTGAAATCGTCGCCGGTAGTATTCGGTCTCCTAGCGCGACTACCCCGCCGTAGTTTTTCAACATCGAGGGCTCTAGCATCGAAACCGGTAACTGTACGAGATGCCTTGAACCAAGCCATCGACGAAGAGATGGAGAAAGATGAAAGGGTATTCGTAATGGGCGAGGAAGTGGCCCAATACGACGGTGCTTACAAAGTGACCAGGTTAGTTTTAGGGTGTATAACCTTTTCGCTTCACAGCTGCGCGTACGATCAATTTAAAATGATTGGTTTCAATTTATTTATCTTAGAGCACAGTCTTGAACCAGAAAAATACTGTTATGGTGTTTTTGTGTTAGAAAAATGTTTCAATGTTACATAACTATAAAATATCTGTTTCAAGATCTTAAGTTCACTGTTATCTAGCGATGCAGTGAAAGCGTTATCGCAACAACCTTTTCCTACGATAATTTTATTGAAAACATGTTGACATTCATCCTAATAATAACGCACTAAGTCCATTATGGTTTTGCCTTGCCCTGAATCCACTTTCGAACCTTTTAAATTCCATGGACAACGGCTACAAACTAAAATACAGCGAAGGTACAGGACAGATTGAACAGTGCTATAAATTAAACCACCTTCTATATATGGACGACATTAAATTATACGCTCACTCCCCTTCAGACTTAAACCTACTTTTGGACACCACTCAAGTTTTCTCCATAGATATACAAATGGAGTTTGGCATTGATAAGTGTAAAACTAACACTATCAAGGCTGGACAAACCCATGAACATTTATATCATTCCCAGACAGGCCAGACCATCCAACCACTAAGTGAATATGAGACTTACAAATATTTAGGTTTTCATCAAGCTCGCCGGATCGTCATAAAGGAAACTAAAACTAAATTAATACAGGCATTTAAACATAGAATTAACTCCATTTTAAATACGCAGCTGAACTCAAAGAACACATTTAAAGCAATAAATACATACGCCATTCCTGTTTTGACGTATTCATTTGGTATTGTTGGATGGTCAAAAACAGACCTTAAAAACCTACAACGGAATATAAATGTAGCCTTAACAAAATATAGGAAGCATCACCCACGAGCCTGTATCCAAAGACAAACATTACCGCGGAAAGAAGGCGGGAGGGGCCTCATAGACATCCATAACCTCCACAATAAACAAATAACAACACTAAGACACTATTTCCATAACAAACAGAAAGAATCAAACCTCCATAAAGCAATAGTATTTAATGATAACAAGTTAACGCCGCTGAATCTACGTGATGTATGCACTCAGCCCAATGAAACTTTAACCGATAACCCAAGTAAAATAAGAGATTGGACCCAGAAGTCACTGCACGGAAGGCACCGCCTTGACCTGAGCCAACCAAACGTCGACAAAGATGCGTCGAACGAGTGGCTCGTTCGAGGTGAGCTTTTTCCTGAGACTGAAGGGTTCATGATCGCCATCCAAGATCAAATAATAGAAACTCGCAACTATCAGAAACACATAATTAAATCCCGTAACCTAATTACAGACACATGTAGAAGATGCAATAGTTCCTCTGAGACCATACAACATATCACAGGTGCGTGTAAATCCATAGTCCAAACAGATTACAAATATAGACATGACCAGGTCGCTCAAATAATCCACCAGAAATTAGCAATTAAATACCACCTCATAACAGCTACAAAACCTTATTACAAATATTCTCCTGAAACCATATTAGAGAACGCAACGCATAAACTGTACTTTGACCGTGCCATACTCACCGACCGTACCATTCACTACAATAGACCTGACATCATACTTATAGACAAAACACAAAAAACCGCTCACATCATAGATGTCGCAATCCCGAACACACATAACTTACAATCCACTATAGCTGAGAAATTATCTAAATACATTGAACTGAAGGATGAAGTTTGCCGAATGTGGCGTCTTCAAAAAGCAACCATTGTACCAATAGTGTTATCAACGACCGGCGTCATTCCTGTACAGCTCCACAACTCTTTACAGAACCTCAGTCTCCCAAAATTTACCTTTATAGCCCTCCAAAAAGCTGTGGTCTTAAACACGTGCCGAATTGTAAGAAAATTCCTTCAAGCAGATCAAGATATACCTTTTGTCAGTTATACTCACGTCTCTAATGTTGGCCCAGACTTGGCTTAGGCCCGTCTGTGCCCGCGACACCGGCTCTAGAGCCGAGATTAACAAATAAATAAATAGATAATAATAATAATATGCTTTATTGTACACAATGACAACATACAGTTTTAAGATCACACACTATAACGGTTATGTACAATGGGCGGCCTTATCACTAGTAGCGATTTCTTCCAGGCAACCTTTGGATGGACAGGAGTTATATGTAGATTATTCAGTGTGCAGCAAAAGCATACGACGAAAGACTATTCAAAAGTTGTGTAATAAATAAATGTAACACATTCCATAAACATACAATAAACATTATATATATGTATACATTATACGTACATATATCATAAACACATAATACCATAATAATAGATAGATATCAATATATAGATATATAAATTTGTATATAATACATATATACACAACGATAGTATATTAACTACACAATGACAGATAATGATTTTTTGTCAATTTTTTAAAGGAACCTAAAGTCGTATTTATCCTACTTCGTATTTATACTTATTGAAAATGTTATGTACATATTATTGAAGTTAATTGAGTAGAATTATATTAGATTTCCTTATTAAGTGGCGGAAGTGTTATTAAAATAAACAATTATGGCTATGTTCTTTTTATAACTTTCATATCCATTGTATCAAATATAAATCTTTTTTTTTTTAATACCAATCAATTACATATCTTGAATGTTATGTAAACATTTTTCATTTATAAAATTTAGTACCAAGGTGCCTGAATTTAAAATGAATATTCAAAAAGTAACATACACTGGAAACCTAATGTTACCTATACTAAAGTACTTAACTGAAATAAAACTCTGACATTTTAATTGTTAGGATTGTTATGGTATTATTATTAACCTTTCAAATGCTGAAAGAAATGATTAAGGAGATGCAGTAGTTCTTGAGATTGTCCCCTGCATCCTATCTTACAAATAACTCTATTGCTGTTCATATAAATCATGTTTTGACCTAGTTCTAACCTTTAGTATATAATGTTATAATTGTGAAAGATTGAATGTATGAATGTTTGTTACTCTTTCACGCCAAAACTAACATTGCCTGTATTCTTTTCTATCGTGTATATTAACACCAGGGTCTCTTCAACATACAACTCACATATTTAAATGCCTACAATGTTTACTCTCAAACAATCACAGTATAATAATCTCCCGACTTGGCCATCCTGTATATCAGCTGTTGACAACTCTATTTCTGAACTAAAATTCTTATTCTACCATCTTCAAATTAGAATAGTTTGCTTTACTCATTGCTCATAAAAATCACCTGTTACATTATAATTCAGTTCTTCGAATAAAATGTCTAATTGAGTGATTTCAGATCAAATTACTCTATGTTATTCCTTTGCTATTTATCAAAAGGGAACTCGGAAAAACATCATATAATGTTAAATAATTGCCATATAAAAGCATGCAGTACAAAGTATTCATTAAAATAAATATGGCACAATAAGTAAAATGATTCATACATTGTCAAATAGTATATTTCATTGGCGTAATGATAATGAATAATACCCTAATACCGTACATCAAGAACAAATACTTGTTCAAGATATTTCAGGCCTACTTGTTATCAACTAGAAACCGAAAATAAATAATGAGGGGTTTTATCAAATTTTAACCCTGCTGCGGTATTATAACTAGTGAGATAAACATTAAAAGAAGCCTAGAAGAGCTTTGTGGGTTTTTATGATTTATTTAAATAAATATACAAATAATTTATCATCTGCATTAGTGTTCCACGAACAGTTTCAAGAACAATATTGCATACATTTTGTTTGTACATATAGATACAAAATAGATGCATAAAACATAGATATTAGGGCTGTACAATTTAACCAGCTAAGCTGGCTAAAAAAGTTAGCTAAGTTTATTAGCTAGCTAACCTATAGGCTTAGCTAATTTAACCAGTTAACTTAATTAGCTCAGCTAATTAGCCAACAGCTAACCGGCTATTTTTCTTTTTGTTTTAAGAGAGAATAGTTGCGAAATTTACTTGATATTTTATTATTTATTTAATATTTTATCTATAATTTAAATAATTATGTTTATTAAAACAATTATGTGAGTATAAATAATAGTTTTTGGGAAATAATATAATTAAATGATAGAGTATTCTTTAATAAATAATACAGAAAATTATTAGCATACTATTTTTTTTTTTTTTTTTGACAAGATTTAAATTGCGCGCGTTTTTTGTGATATATTTTTTTAATGGCGACGTTAATTTGTAAAGTGGTTAGTTTTTTTGGCTGATGTTTTTTGTGCGCTGTGATATTTTTCTAGTAGTTGTCATATGCTACAAAATTTTCACATTAAGTAATTCAAATTATTTAGATAATGAAAATGAAAGAGCAATTAATAGCTTCAAAATGGAGCTAAATATTCCGCTTGGTGACAACCCTCTTCATTGGTAGCACTCAAAACGCCATAAGCTTCCTAAACTGGCTAGGCTGGCGAGAAGAAACTTAGGTGTCCCAGCATCAAGTACATCATCTGAAAGGGCTTTTTCTACAGCTGGAAACATTATTAACTCAAAACGCAACTGTTTACTACCCGAAAATCCTAATTTATTGATTTTTCTATATCAAAATAGAAATATTGCGGAAAACAAATTTAATAATTAATTTAAGAGCCATTTTCATAAATAAAATATTGTTAAGTGTTAATCAATTAAATAAATTACTTTCGTTATTTACGTTATTTTTGTCATAAAAAATCATTATTATTATTTTTTGAACCTGTCTATAAATTTTGAATAGCTGAAAAAAAGAATTAGTCGGTTAGCCGTTGGCTAATTAGCTGAGCTAATTAAATTAACCGGTTAAATTAGCTAAGCCTATCGGTTAGCTAACTAGTTAATTTAGCTAACTTTTTTAGCCGGCTTGGCCGGTTAAATTGTACAGCCCTAATAGATATTTTAAATAGGGATGTTGCGGATGCCGATTTTTTCACATCCGCGGATGCGGATGCGGATGTTTAAGATCCTATATAGATATTGCATTTGAATGAATATTGAAATTAAACTAGTATTTACGGATTTTATCGCTTACTATAATTTATCGATATCAGATTTATTTATGTTAATTTTTAATATTTTTTAACTTCCCGACATTTCGATTACTTTACAGGATTCATGGTCACGGGCTGGACCAAGAAGCTTATACCCAAATGGAGATTGCATTCCGTATATAAAAGTGAAGCACAAAAATTTGACCTTGAATGAAGTCGCTGTTGCCTGCTATCCTTTTCTTTAGTGTGATAATGAATCAAGTTCACATGAAGTTCAAGAAAAGGATAGCAGGCAACAGCGACGTCATTCAAGGTAAAATTTTTGAGCTACAGTGTTTTATACGGAATGCAATCTCCATTTGGGTATAAGCTTCTTGGGCTGGACTGAGGATAAGCTCATCCGCTCAGTTACAATTTAACTTCCCGTAATTTACAATTACTAAAGTAAAAAGTTAATATAAAACGTTAATCTGTTTTTGCGTTTCGATCTACGCAGAAGAAGCTCACTGTGTCTTGATGTCTGGCAGATTGTCTTTTGGGTTCCGATTTAATTAAGTGTAGAATTCGATCCCATGCTTGTAGAAGGTTCTAGCAATCTTCTCTGATTGATGATTAAATCCATTACCTTCGTTTTGAGAAGCACCAAGTGCTCGCAAAAGAACACCGTTTCAGTTATTAAGTATAACGCCGTCTTTTCTGATACAAGGCGGTTAGGATGAGGTGTGTAAAATAAAACCGAGACGCTGCAAATAATGGGGATGATGACAGTAACAACAAATTAATGAAATTATTGGTTTAATATAATAATGTATAATAGAAGGATTCTCAAAATAAACATTTGCTTTAGTTTTTAATTAAGATTAAATATATTTTTGCAAAAATAAAAGTACAAAACCTAAGGATCCGCCATATTAGATGAAACGCCAATCAGAAGCGAGTGACGTGTCACTTTCGTAAATATTACTTATATAGTCATAACGCGATCTTGTTGGCTAGTTTTGGTCATTTCTATGTTATTCAGTATATTGATCTAATTTTTTTTTAGTAATGCAATCAGTTTCGGGCTACCTACGAAAAAGGAACATTACTCATGGAATAAGGATTCGTCGCAAATATCTCAAAATTAGGAACTATGCGATATTCCATATCACTGTTTAATTGGAACATTAATAACGTTTTTCAAAACTCATATACACAGCGATTGGCATGATAATAATACCGAAAGAAAATAAATGAATCGTACCTCCGATATTTATCGCTATTGTTATTTATAATAATTTTAAATTTTTATATGTTATTTTCTAGACACGTCAAACATTATGAACATTGTAAATAAAGTTATTATTTCTGTCAAAATAGTGTTCACGGAAATTAATCATCGAATTTAAAGATAAAGATCTCGGATCTTGCCTTTCCATTTTTAGCCATACATTTCTAACTTTTTTATCCATTGAAACATTAATAAACAAATTGCTCGGAGTTTGTATCGATGTATTATTACATTGCGGAACTACACATCATCGATCCACATCAAAACACGGCATTACTATTAAAAATAATAAAATGTTTATATCACAATATACACGTAAACATTGCACGAGCAAGCATTTACAAAAGCATGACGTCACACACGGACGCCATTACTATTACGGCATTTTTGAGCAAAGGTTAAAATGAGAAATTTGAAACGTAATTTTTCGCGCAAATCTTTACTTTTTTTCAAAAATTCAATTCTTTTTAAGTATTGTTAATGTATACGAACATTCTGAAGTAGTTTTTCAAAATCAGTCATCATGCCTATTGTTCGCTAGGATCACTACTTAGTGGAGTAGATAAAAATCTTCGTGTTATCGGCAATAATATCTTAAATTCCTCTCGATGAACACCACTTAAGAGGATTTTCATCTACATAGACACTTTTTTTTAATGTGGTAAGAAAGAAATTATTTTTTGAGACAGCTTCAGTGCTACCATTTTCTGGTATTTCGCGACTCTCATCTTTACTAGAAGAATCTAACATCATAGCAACAACAAACACGTCGGATCATGTCAGTATTTCTTTCACTCCCATTGGTCAATGTCATGTGCGAACGGCACGCGCCGTTCGCCAGCACTGCCAAATTTCTGTCATGTCTCATCTTGTATTACATCCGCATCCGCATAAATATCCGCATCGATTATTGCGGATGCGGATGCGGATGCAGATGTCCAAATCTATGCGGAAGTTCCGCATTTGCGGATGCGGATGCGAATATTCGCAACAACCCTGATTTTAAACACCAAGAAATTTGTTTTGACACAAAGTTTTTTTTGGATTATTGAGAGTTTTAATAGAGGTAGCTTTAGATTAGTCAATTTACATTGGCAAAAAATAGAAAACTATTAGGAATTATGTGATATAACCTCTGATTACTAACACATGTGCTAGTTTTATAACAAAGAGTTTAGTAGGTTCATCAATCACAATCCCAAAAGCATTTACTTGGCATGCTTTTGTTGTTAAATTTTAACAATATTATTGAAGGCTTTGTAATCTTTCCTCGTTCCACACTCTTACATAGAATGCAATCATTTTTCTGACATTATATTTCATTGCCTCCCTATTATCTACTACTAGCAACCTGGCCCATATCCACCCAGATGAAGACACACTTTTTGGAAAATATGCTATGTTCATCATGGATAATACAGAATTCTAATCGTGAAATATATATTTTTTAATTTGTCCAGTAGTTTCAGAACCAATTCAACACAAACAATAAAATATTTCCTCCTTGTAATACAACTATATTGTTTGTTGAATTACTTATAAACTTTATAATAGGTAAAACATGTGTGTGATTAATAAACCGTTAATTACAGACACAAATGGTGTTTAATCGTCAAAGAAATTAAAGATACATTATGATATATTAGTATAGACAAATAAGTGAAATAAATCTTTCCTTATTCCAGGGGTCTGTGGAAGAAATATGGAGACAAAAGGGTGATCGACACCCCCATCACAGAGGCTGGTTTTGCTGGTATCGCTGTGGGCGCGGCGTTCGCGGGTCTGAAGCCCATTTGCGAGTTTATGACCTTCAACTTCTCCATGCAGGCTATTGACCACGTAAGTTTGAAAGTTTTAACTTGGGAAAACTTTCGAATCTGTAACAGCGCATAAGTCCTACTGCACGGGCCTCCTATCGAGTGTATGAATGAGGTGGGTCAGGCCACATAGTACACCACGCTTGCCTAGTGACTGTTGGCGGATTTTACATACCACAGAAATGCTTACAATTCACTATGGTATGCAGGTTTCTCATCATAATTTCTTTTACCATTATAGTGCCTAGTGATCGCCTATCAATACACACATGACTCCGTATATTCAGAGATATGCTATGGGATTTCATTTCACCATGAACATGTTGACAGCCACGTCTGATCCATTACTATCTGGCCACCAAGTACTATATCACCACCTCGGATAGATATAAATGCGACGGACTGTTAACAAGACTGGTGACAACTGTGGTATTATTTTTTAAAGAGCTAGCTCGTCTGCCTATAAAAAAAGGAAAAAGCTAAAGTGCATAATGCACTTGGTTGTATAAGCACTATGGAATCAGGATAGAGTGTCTACCGAATGATATGGCTACGTCTCACACTGGGCTGATAATAAATAGAAAAATCCGCTATAATTTTGTCCGACCCGGGATTCAAACCCGTTGTATTCGTATCTTAGTATTTCTGCGCCACCGAGGCAATCTGTTAATAATCATACAAAATTAAAGTAAAAAGGTGCCATGCGTTAAAAATATGCGGTTGAACGCGTATTTAAAGAAGTTACATGAAAGTATTAATAGCTTTAAAAATCAAATACTTTCTAAAACTTTGTATGTCAAGGAACAAATTATTGTTTAGATAATATTAATATGACTCCGTTTAAGATAAAGGAATGTTTAGGTTTTATGTGATTTGTGAGACGTGATAAAAATATTATGTGATTTGCATTGCAGACATATTTCCTATCTTTTCGATAGTGCGTCTATCTAAAGCTTGGGCTGAATGAGATTGATATGAAATACAAAAATAAACAATGATTTTAAGTAGAGGACGAATCATTTGAGCATGATATGTAAATGTACATATATTTTCAAATTTAATAAAATAAAATAATTCAAAACTGATCTGAACTGATTGCTGTTAGATCCCGTATTTCAAACTTACTGCATGTTTGAAGAATGACCATTAATTTATTGCGATGTTTTTTAAATGCAACATATGAATTTGATCGTTACCATATGAATGTTTCCAAGTGAAAAAAAAACAATTATATATGAACCACAAATACGCACATAATGGTATTATTTACCCTTTTCCCAGTAGATATTAAAAAAATGTTGTTTAGTAACAATTCTCAATGCGTGAATCTCGTCATAATTATCGCCTACAATCAGACGAACGGTATGCTTGTCTCGCTATTCATTGGAAAGAAAATTTTATTTATTTATTTATGCATTATATGTATACAATATTGTATAAAGGCGGACTTAATGCCTGAGGCATTCTCTGCCAGTCTACCTTTGGATGGTGCAGAGAGAAAACAAAGTAGGCGCATAAATTAACACAAAAATTAAGATGGTTATAGTTTTATAAACAATACATAATATATGTATGTATCAGTCCATATACGTCCCACTGCAGGACACGGGCCTCCTCTACAATCGAGAGTACGATTGAGAGTAGTTAGGCCATATAGTCCACCACGTTGGCCTAGTGCGGATTGGCGGACCTACATACCATAGAAATTCTTATAAATCGCTATGGTATGCAGGTTTCCTCACTATGTTTTCCTTCACCGTTTTAGTGCGTGGTGATTGACTATCAATACACACGTGACTCCGAAAAGTCAGAGGTGTGCCGTGGGATTCGAACCCGCGACCACCGTGAACATGTTGGCAGCCGCGTCTAGTTCGTTTACCAACAGGCCACCACGCACCATAATACCGAGAGCGCAAATAAATGGCGCACTTGCTCAGTTGGATACAAGGGCATAATATTAATATCATAATAAAAAAATTGGAAAATACCTATCCGTTTTCGAGTTATGACCGTTTAAAGTTTTAAGTTTAATCACCACTTTTTCGCATAAAACCAGTTGGAATGGATGAAGAACAAGATTTAAACACATACGTATTTTTTCCTTTCGTCGTTAATTGAACGGTTAAAGAAATATACCACGAAAACCATTTTGAACAGCATCAAAACTTTCTTAGACTTCGCCTTAACCGTTGTTTACAAATGGGCAAGGTCATGAACCCTCAGCTGTATAATTTATCCTTCTCTAACTTCAATAAAGGATATTTTTTGTTTCATTTCAAATAAATCAATCAGTTAAACAGGGACGTACTTAGATTTAAGCGTCAATAAATTAACAACATAATAACTTTAGGTGCAGTTGCATCGTGTATGGATCGCCTATTTTGTTTGTCATTATTTTCCTTAGTGTCACAGATCCAAACTGTAAGATACCAAGAAATCACACTGGTCATCGCTTAAATCACGTAAGATTGCGAATTTAATTATAATTAGGAAAGTTTTGGTAATACCTACATTTAAATTATCTTAATAATTAATATTCATTGAAAACAAAATCTGATGACACTGATTAATAAAAAATAAGATTTTTAAAATGATGGCCCAATTCGGCCCTATTAGTCAAAGGAAGCCGCCGGTCATAGTGTAGTTCCCCGGATCCAACTTGGCTCGATTATTCTTCCTTTGAGGTTGCCGCCGCCGATTGTAAGTTCGAGCCGAAAGGCGGCAATTTGTTTGTCGGTAACTTTTAGCATATGGCAAAAGAAGCCCGACATCTTGATGTGATTGATTACACACTTGATATAACTTAATTTGATTAAGTACTCCGATATAAAAGTTACGTTAAAACAAAAAAGATCTTATTGGACTGATAGAATGGTCCTTACTTGCTCAAGAGATTATGATATTATTTAAATATGTCATCAACCGATCCAGTCAGATACAAATTGCCTATTTACTTTGCTTATTATTGTATTTAACATTACTTTTATGTATTTTGAAAATAATTTTACTTTAAAATGATAAAAGTTCTTCTAAATTCTTATACCTAGAGAAATGTCGTATACCATTATAGCATAGAATTTGCATATGAGACTTCTGTGAGATAAAATCAGTGAAATCAATAAACACTAACTTCTAATTTACTACACTGCCTGCAGTGGCACGTATATGGGCTGTTCTAATAATAGTACTAATAATAATTGTTCAGATGAATTATTATGAACTCAAATAGGTAAGAAAGCTTTGTATCTAATGTGAACAGGCCTTTATCTTTCAAAAAGCAAAATAACAATTTATTTTTTATTAGTTGAATTCGGATTGCGATCGCGTGTGTATGTATTAGTCGTGTGCATATTATTGTAAATTCGTTTTCAGTTATTTTGAGTAAATTTTATTAATTTCACTATGCTTTGAACATTACCCAATTTTCTAGGGGCGCGGCCGAGCCCCCTCCAAGTTGAGCTATAGGCCATAACATCCTTTTCCCGAAGCAATTCAGACCATTTTCAACCCCCTATAACTTCGTTGTGGCTAAAGCATGAAGCCTAAATTTTCAGTTACTAAGCAGGCATTGTGTAAACACGGTATATTTAAAATTTCGTTCAATTTGAACCAGTAGTTTAAGAATTGTAACTAGTCAAACTTTCTTAATTTTGTCACTCACTGACTGACCAATCATCAAAAGTCTAAGGCACTTCTAGCAGACATAGAACCTTCAAATTTAGAATATAATTAGTGTTTAGTGTCTAAAGTAAGGGAAAATTCAAACATTTCATAATTTGTGTCTAGTTTTCTAGATAGACCAACTGCGTGAATAACTTTGTAATCCCATATAAATGTATAGGATTACATAGTTACATTTGCTGTTAATGAATCATTGTACCCGTATATAATGGAATAATAGTTGTAGATAGATATCTATATATATGAGGCATAATAGGAGGGGATATAGAGAGGGAAATGGTGTATTCAGCCCATGAAACTGTGCAACATTCCTCTAGAAAAACATGACGAAGAAAAACTTGCAAGTAAATAGACTAAATAGCTCGAAAATATCAATTACAATGAAAGAAAGAACATTAATAATCAAATCCGCTATATTTGTGATAAATTGATACCTAGAAATAAGAAGTACCGAAAAGGAAAAAAGTAGGACTTTACAAAAAGACGTGAGATCCCATCAAAAACATCCTGTAAAAAAATCCAAGTCTCGCAGCTCAGGTTTTCTACCGCAAAAAGTTGTATGATGCATGTAATACCAAGTCAATTAATTTATTTAGTCCTTAAGGGACCTTCTATATAAAGTTATTACGTTAGTTATTACCATATCAATATTAATAATTCTTTACGTTTTAAATAAATAGATCGACTTGGCCAGCAGCATTATGTACAAATTGTACGATACATTATGTTTTCATGCGATGGCCAAGTCGATCCATTTATTTAAAACGTAAAGATTTTTTTATATTGATATGGTAATAACTAACGTAATAACTTTATATTGAAGGTCCCTTAAAGACTAAATAAATTAATCGACTTGGTATTACATGCATCTCACAACTTTTTGCGGTAGAAAACCTGAGCTGCGAGACTTGGATTTTTTTTACAGGATGTTTTTGATGGGATATAGCTTTTGATGTAACTTGTGTTATGTGAAATGTAAAAGAATTATATAATAGTTAAAGTGTTTACAACAATTACTTATCCTCCTGCACCCCACGCTTTGTAACAATAAAATATATGTATTTTACTCCATTTTCTTATCTTAAATTCAGTATCAATTATTTTTACTTTTTTAGTTGTATATCTTATTAAAGCGTGTATTTTAGTTTTTTTTAACTATTATATAATTGTTTTGACTAAAAACATCCATCTACGGCTGTATTTCCAATCAATAACGCCATCTGTTGGTCAGTAGTAACATTTGACACTTGAAGAATACAAGAAGCTTATACCCAAATGGAGATTGCATTCCGTATATAAAAGTGAAGCACAAAAATTTTACCTTGAATGACGTCGCTGATGCCTGCTATCCTTTTCTTTAGCGTAACAATGAATGAACTTCACGTAAACTTCATTCATTGTCACTCTAAAGAAAAGGATAGCAGGCAACAGCGATTGCATTCAAGGTCAAATTTTTGTGCTGCAGTGTTTTATACGGAATGCAATCTCCATTTGGGTATAAGCTTCTTGGAAGAATACAATGTTAACGCCATCTAGCGATGAATGTAGCAATAGTCATCAATTATAAGAATAATTAATCCTGGCGAATCTAATCAGGATAATTATATATTTTAATCGAATTATTGTATTGTCATCGGTCTTTGACAGGTGTGCAAAATTTGAACGAAATCTGGCCGTTTAAAGTGGGTCAAAATCGCGCCCAAAGAAGTCGGTTACAAACAAACATACAAACATACAAACATACAAGTGAAGCTAATATAAAGCGTGTAAAAAGTGATTTGTGCTAACAAATTGTGACACTGTTTTCGTGCGGGTTTTGGCGGATCTTGCGCTTCCATCCTTGCCTATCAAGGTCATTTCGGTTTACATTTCAAGGTCAGTTAATTATTTTTGTGGTCATTATTGACAACTAACCAGCCCATATGAGTCACCGACGGCCTCCGTGACGCAGTTGGTAAGAACCGCCTGTGAAATGAGAGACCGCGGGTTCGGTTCCTGCCCCGAGACAAATATGTATTTACGTGAACCATAATTATTTTTCTAATACCCGCGACACAACATTTGTATCTTAGTGTGGGGTTAGTACCCATGTATGTGACTGTTGACTGTATTAATTTAATATCTTTTTTATATACCCTGACCGTGATGTAAACAATCGCACGACTTATAAGTAAACTAGCGGCCCGGCCCAGCTTTGCCTGGATGGAATCTTCTTTCACTCCACTCCACACCTGAAATTTCTAGTGTTACATCTATACAATTAGTGCATTATCCCGATATCTCGGTAAAATACTAAATTTGAATTTCTTAACTTTGTTACGATGGTAATGGTGCAATTCGGTGCAAAAGAAAACAGGAAATTGTGATCGATATGGCGATAGGCTTCCTATCACAAAATGGGACGAATACATGACAAACCGATCCTGGTTGCACCTCTGCCTACCCCTTCTGCGAAAAGGCGTGAAGTGAAGTCATGTATGCTCGTATAAGTAAATAATGAGCTCTGCTTATTTATTTTTCAGTGTCTACCGTTCAGTTGTAAGGTTCAATCACTTTAGCGTAATATGTTAAGGGGTAGCATGTGTAACGTTAGTTTTTTTTTTCTCAGCATATTTCTTAATATTCGCTAGCGCCATGCAAATCCGTCTTAATTAAGATGCCTTCACGATATACTATAATTTATATTGGCAAGTGCGCCGTTTCCTTGTACACCCTGTATATACATACAGATAAAATTCAGCTAATATATCCCACACCAACAGATAATAAACTCAGCGGCGAAGACGTTCTACATGTCAGCGGGCAACGTGCCCGTGCCGATAGTATTCCGCGGACCCAACGGCGCGGCAGCCGGCGTGGCGGCGCAACACTCGCAGTGCTTCGGCGCCTGGTACAGCCACTGTCCCGGACTGAAGGTGCTCATGCCATACACATCCGAGGATGCTAAAGGTATTTGAACTAACAACTACTAGAATAAGTACTGAAAGAAAGAAAGAAAGGCATATTTATTTGTCACACAAGACAACGGACATACTCGTTTAACAAAAAAATTACACATACAATGAACATACATAATAAAAACAATAAAACACTAAACGAGAATGCACGTCGCATCGCTGTGACAAAGTAGGTGACCACTCAGCTTATATGTTGCACCAAGGCAGGAGCCACAGCGCAACACTGATTTTCAGTGGTCACCTAGAGTGACATGCGAACGCCGGCCAATAAACTACCAAAAGTACTTACAATTAAAGACTAAAATAAAACAAAGTTAATAAGCAACATTTTAACAAAATACCAATTACACAATACTATACAATCAACAAAATACAATAAAATAAATAAATACTTAGTCAATCACCACGCACTAAAACGGTGAAGGAAAACATCGTGAGGAAACCTGCATACCATAGCGATTTACAAGAATTTCTATGGTATGTAAGTCCGCCAACCCGCACTAGGCCAGCGTGGTGGATTATATGGCCTAAACACTCTCAATCGTACTCTCGATTGTAGAGTAGGCCCGTGCCCTGCAGTGGGACGTATATGGGCTGATCCAGATCCAGATGCATTGGCTTGTACTAAGCTATTTAATTGCCTAAATGATCAATAAAGCAATTTCATTTCTATAGCTACCCAGGCATTCTCTCACATATGAGATATCTACCACCAGTAAATAAGTAAGCTTCCGAGAGCCAGTTTTTTTTCTAAAATGGCTTCCAAACGTGTTGTAGCTATGACAAATATACATCAGAAAATGGTTCATCAACAAAAACTGGAGACATTATATGATTGTGAGTCTTTTAATATCAAGTCATTGCTGGATGTTTCTTTGCTGGACATAATGTCCTTTAAAATAGAACACAACAATGCTTATTGACATCCAATTGACATTTGAAATATGCAAAGCGGTTATACCTATTCGAATAGCCTCTTGGATATTAAGGAACACTAATTGATATTGAAATTGTTGATTTCCAGGTCTTCTGAAGGCAGCCATCAGAGACCCCGACCCAGTGGTGGTTTTGGAGGATGAGATCATGTATGGTGTGCCATTCCCCATGTCCGATGAGGCGCTGTCGTCAGACTTTGTGTTGCCTATTGGTGAGTAATTTATTCATTTTAACTTTGAAGAAATTACACAAGTTATTATCATGTTTTGTAATTAATCAAATTTGGTATAGTAGTTTTAACATTTATTTCTGTTTCCATTATATTCTTGGCAATAAAGTTGTTTCAAATAACAGCTCATTTAAAAATCGTTCTTCGTACTAGTAGCTATAACAAACTACTGAGAGCAGGATAAAACAAACAGTTTTTTTACCATATTATCAATAAATAGAAATATATCCCTCTAAATAAATTACTTAAAATAATATTATTTCGAAAATATCATCCATAGCCTATCGCCACATCAGGCACAAATTTCTAACCCCGGGCTGATAAGGAATTAAAAAATCGAATATCACCATACCACCACCATAGTTTTGCAAGCGTACCGTAGTACACCTACGCCACCGAGGCAGTCGATTTCTAAAATATTAAAACAAATTTCTAATAAATAATATGTTGTCAACAGGTAAGGCGAAAATCGAGAGGCCAGGCAACCACATCACACTAGTGTGTGCAGGAAGAGGCACCGACACCGCGCTGCAGGCTGCCAACGAACTCGCCGGACAACAAGGTTATTGTCATCTACATCAATGTAGTCTCAAATATAAATAAAATTTACGCCCGAATACTCAAACGCCATTCAAATATTACCCAATTCGCCATCCCGCACTAGGCCAGCGTGGTGGACTATATGGCCTAACCACTCTCAATCGCACTGTAGATTGTAGAGGAGGCTCGTGCCCTGCAGTGGGACGTATATGGGTTGATACAGAAATTCAAATATTAAGTTGCTGTTAACTGCGCACAGACCACTTAGCCAGTACACTTAAGCGGGATTTGCGTAGTTAAATGCAATATAATATTTAAGTGACGGTTGAGTATTCGGGCATTATTCTCCTATTTTAATGCTATGAATGACGAGACAAGCATGCCGTTCGCTTGATGGTAAACGATCGCTCATGGACAGTAGCAATACCAAACAACAACATTAATTACAAATCAGTGCGTGACTTTCTACTGTGCTCACCAACTTGAGACATAAGATGTTAAGTCTCAATATGTTCAGTAGTTAATCTGGCTACAATGTCCTTCAACCGGAACAAAACAGTGCAATACACTTCTGTTTGGCGGGAGAAATTTTGACATGACAATGGTGACTGATACCACTTTCTATCAGATGGCCTTTCTGTTCATTTACTCCAATTTTAAAAATAACACACTTAATATGAGTGCAATATTTCAGGCATTGAGTGCGAGGTGATCAACCTGCGTTCCATCAGGCCGCTGGACTTCGACACCATTGCTCAGTCCATCGCCAAGACACACCATCTCGTCACTGTGGAACAGGGCTGGCCGCAGTCAGGTACATACATTTTCTTACTAATTACTAAAATATCTGACGCTAGAGCTGGAATAAATAGCAATCATAAACTTAATTTTGTGCAAAAAATTGCGACGATTTATTTTTGCTATTTTTTTTTTGTATCGTCGTATTAGGTTGGTAAATACATAGTTTTTTCTTAAATAATAGTGTATACCCTTTTATTTTTAAAGACTCTGTGGTACGCAAGGCTTTAAATTATTATTTTAGCAAAAACTATGGATTTACTACCCAAACTCGACGATATTTAAAAAATAATAAGAAATTATGTCGCGTTTCTTAGCGAAATTTTTAGTTACATCGTGTTTGAAGTCACTAAAACTACCACCCTGCTTTGTTGTCAGTAGCAGTTTTGATATACCCTGTATACTTGTCGCTAGAGCTGCAATAAATAGCAATCACAATTCACCACCTATCACTTCGTGCACCTCTGCCTACCCTTTATGGGAAAAAGGCGTGAGTTTATGTATGCAATTACAAACAGCATTTGAAGTTGATAATAACATTTCACAAGTTATATAATAGTCTTGATATCCCCTTTATACAAGGTGATATTGACACATGTTACTTAATTTAACCCACATTTTTCTTTTTACCCCAGGTGACATTGTATAGAATTTGAAAGCAATGAAAAGATTTTTTGTCATAAATCGTGATTTTCGTTTTCACGTTTTTTGGACTTCCCATGTAGATAAGAGTATTTTTATCGCTTAGATGAACTTCAGTTCGGTTAAGGAACTTATCTGAACCAAAAAAAACTCAGTATCTATAGGGGTTGATCAAAAGCCTTGAAACTTAAAATCGCGATTATTTACAAAACTATCAGGCAGTTTTTATTCAAATTTGGCACAATAGTACGTAGGGGGGTTAAGGGACATGTGTTTTAAATTAAATACCATATGTCAATATCACCCTGTATATATGTGTGTGCAGGTATCGGCGCGGAGATCTGCGCTCGCGTGATGGAGTCCCCCGCATTCTTCGAGCTGGACGCGCCGGCGTGGCGAGTCACCGGCGCCGACGTGCCCATGCCGTACGCGCGCTCACTCGAGGCACTCGCACTGCCGCGTCCACCTGATGTAGTAGCCGCCGTCACAGCCGTGCTCGGGAACAAGTAACTATACACATACATATATACATACATCCATGCCGTACGCGCGCTCACTCGAGGCACTCGCACTGCCGCGTCCACCTGATGTAGTAGCCGCCGTCACAGCCGTGCTCGGGAACAAGTAACTATACACATACATATATACATACATCCATGCCGTACGCGCGCTCACTCGAGGCACTCGCACTGCCGCGTCCACCTGATGTAGTAGCCGCCGTCACAGCCGTGCTCGGGAACAAGTAACTATACACATACATATATACATACATCCATGCCGTACGCGCGCTCACTCGAGGCACTCGCACTGCCGCGTCCACCTGATGTAGTAGCCGCCGTCACAGCCGTGCTCGGGAACAAGTAACTATACACATACATATATACATACATCCATGCCGTACGCGCGCTCACTCGAGGCACTCGCACTGCCGCGTCCACCTGATGTAGTAGCCGCCGTCACAGCCGTGCTCGGGAACAAGTAACTATACACATACATATATACATACATCCATGCCGTACGCGCGCTCACTCGAGGCACTCGCACTGCCGCGTCCACCTGATGTAGTAGCCGCCGTCACAGCCGTGCTCGGGAACAAGTAACTATACACATACATATATACATACATCCATGCCGTACGCGCGCTCACTCGAGGCACTCGCACTGCCGCGTCCACCTGATGTAGTAGCCGCCGTCACAGCCGTGCTCGGGAACAAGTAACTATACACATACATATATACATACATCCATGCCGTACGCGCGCTCACTCGAGGCACTCGCACTGCCGCGTCCACCTGATGTAGTAGCCGCCGTCACAGCCGTGCTCGGGAACAAGTAACTATACACATACATATATACATACATCCATGCCGTACGCGCGCTCACTCGAGGCACTCGCACTGCCGCGTCCACCTGATGTAGTAGCCGCCGTCACAGCCGTGCTCGGGAACAAGTAACTATACACATACATATATACATACATCCATGCCGTACGCGCGCTCACTCGAGGCACTCGCACTGCCGCGTCCACCTGATGTAGTAGCCGCCGTCACAGCCGTGCTCGGGAACAAGTAACTATACACATACATATATACATACATCCATGCCGTACGCGCGCTCACTCGAGGCGCTCGCACTGCCGCGTCCGCCTGATGTAGTAGCCGCCGTCACAGCCGTGCTCGGGAACAAGTAACTATATTATGTACTAGTATTGACTGACAAGGTGCATAAGGACCGTCCATATATTCACGTTTTTAAATTTGTTATTAAAGAATATTAGAGTATGAAAAACAAAATATACAGAAATATTTAGTTACATTAAAATCCTTGTATTCAACAATATTGATCGATAAGCCTAAAATATTTATTTTAAGCCAGGTTCTATATTTTCGTTTTATTTTCCGTATCCATCCGAAATTCATTTCTAGGTCACTGAAATAGAAAATAACCAAACCATTTTATGTGCTTTAATTGTGGTAATAATAAATTGTTTTTATTCCTTTTTCAGGATCAGCGAAGCGCAGAGTCAGTAATACTGGAATCTCCATATATTTTAAATAGCGAAGAAAGCCTTATTAAATCAGATAAATTGTAAATATTTATTTATTTTTAACATTCTTTGAACATCGCAGTGCACTCTGCTTCGTCGCCAATGTGATTTATGTATAGTATAAATGAATGAAGAAATAAATGTTGATTATAGACAATTTTGTTACTAGTAATACGAGTTTTATTTATTTTAGCGACATCTGTTGGTTGTTGGTAAAACTAATACAAATGTAAAGTTCCTCAAAGATAGCGCGAGATGGCGCTATAATGAATTTAAGTTTGCAGCTATATTTGTTTTAAAGTAAACAATTAGTAGACAAAAATTAATCGATTTCTGAAAACACTAGATGATAAAGTTATCCAGTACATATCAGATAAAGAAAATCAGTTTTTTTTTTAAATTGCAATGAATGGCGAGACGATCACTTCGTTCACCTGATGGTAAGCAATACGACAGCGCATTGACAGTAGCAAAACCAAACACCTTGAATTACAAAGCAATGCTTGGTATTCCACTGCGCTCGCCATCCTGAGACATGATGTTATGTCTCTATAATCCAGTAGTTACTCAGGTTACAATATCAATCAATCCAAAACACAACAGTGAATTTACACTGCTGTTTGGCGGGAGAAATAGACATTGCGTTGTAATGTATTACATGCCGCCTGTTCGAAATAGAATCCACACAGGGTGATTATGCGACTTTCGCCTGCATAATAGGGAACATGCACCAGACTTCAAAATAAGTCAAAATATTTTTTTTGTAATCTTTATTAATATAGAAATATACCTTAAAGATATTTATTAAATTTATCAACTCTAACAGCCGCTGCCAATAAACAATCCCAATCCAAAATTTGCCGTTTGAGATTGACAGCTCAATCTTTTTTCTGATACTATATTGCCAATAATCAATCTCAGTAGTGAAAAAACTATGGCAACATGGTAAATGACAAATCGAAAAGTAGAAAACAATCCAGATTGACTTCAATCTAATTTTTTCGATTTAGTACAGGCAACGAAGCAACGGTTTACTCTTGTCCGCAATGCATAATTTGCCAGGAGTTTTTGTTTTCATGAAGAGGTGGCATATGACCCCACTAAGTTAAAAACCCAAAATACTTACAAAAATGGCGTCCGCTAGAGCCGCCATTTTGGAAAACGCGTTTGAAGCCATATCTCCGGAACCGTCCACTTTAGGCCCATCATGCTAAGGACCTTTCTTGTAGATAATTAAATTTCCCATCTTTTTTGTTCAATATATTTTTTTGTACCATTAACCGTTCGCGATTTACAATGTTAATAATTTTCATTTTATACCTTTTTTACAATAAATTTTACATGGATTTTTAACAAAATTTACTATTTCCTCATTGCTTTGTTCCCTTATGCCATCAGTATTTAATTAATTACGTGATAATCATGGAGAAATCATTGGATTTCATAATTACGCTATGCATCCTTCGTTTCCATTGACCTTGATTCGGTAGTACACCATTCAACGCGCGATAACTTCTAAAATATTGATTTTAGAGAAAAAAAGTATGGGTGAAAAGTTGTTAAGAATTTATTGATTTAAAAGTTTAGTCATTAACAGTTTATGTTTAAACAATTATTAACAGAGATATGGGCAAAAAGGCAAGAAACGAATATTAATAACCTTGTAAATCGCGAACGGTAAATGGTACAAAAAAAATTATTGAACAAAAAAGATTAGAAATTTAATTATCTACAAAAAAGGTCCTTAGCATGATGGGCCTAAAGTGGACGGTTCCGGAGATATGGCTTCAAACGCGTTTTCCAAAATGGCGGCTCTAGCGGACGCCATTTTTGTAAGTATTTTGGGTTTTTAACTTAGTGGGGTCATATGCCACCTCTTCATGAAAACAAAAAACTCCTGGCAAATTATGCAGGAAAAAATGCTTCGTTGACTGTACTAATTGATTATTGGCATCAGCCGTAAATCGGTAAAATAAATACTTAAAAAATGACATTTCAAATTTGCCGCGCATTTTTTCCGAAACGCGATCTATTACTTGAAAAGGAAAGTGACGACAATGGTCACGTTCTTGTGAAGTTTTAGCTTGTTGTTTTACGTTTGTTTATGAGTTATTTTGTGCCTTCTTTATACTATTAAATAAAATGGATTATTTTGTCACGAAATACAGTTCTGTAGCAATTCATCAAAGAAACTTAATCCAAATACTACGTTGTTCATATCGTGACCTCTGACGTCACAGCGAGTTCGCGCCAACGTGGCGTTTAAATTCTTCGAAACTGATAGCAGTTTTGATTATTTTTTTGTACTTTTTTAATTGATATTTTCAAAGACATATTTTTTTTCGATAATGTAATAACATACAGAATGGATTAAAAATATAAAAAAATTGACATGCATATTCCCTATTATGACGAGTTTCGCGCTTTGAGTATAGTTGCTTCTAAAGTATATGTATATTATTTGGACTGCATCGGTGGCGTACCGTGAAAGTAGACAACATTGCCCGATTTTTTGATAAAATCTGCTATATTTCATATTTTTTCTATAACCACCTATATATATATTTTCATTTACATCAACTACATAACCATATGCTACTATTAGCTATTAATAGTAGCATATGGTTATGTAGTTGTATTAAATATACAACAGTTATATTTAAAATAAATTAATATTTTAAATTTATTTTTTATTATTTTAATGATGGGCAAAGTTATGTGGCGATCAGCTAACATTGCCCATGTTTATATCTGCCAAAATATGACCCATATTATTACACAATTAAAAATGAAATAAGTATAAAAAATAATCTTAGCAGTGGTTTAGAATAAAACTCTTAAAGTTAACAGATTCTCGTAACAAAAAATTATGGGCAATTTTACCTAGCGATTCTTACTCTTTCCATACAAACTCTGATAAATGGTTAAAAACTCTTAGGGCTGTCACATTACAGTAAATTGATTTTACTTTATATAATTTCTCACATTTTTACTTTTCATAATATGAAAGTGGTAATTAAATCAAGCATTGCACGCTATAGAAATCTTTTATTTAAATAAATTTAAAATATGCTACAAACAAAATGTCAACTTAAGTTTTGATCTATTTGGCAATCAAAATAAAGTAAATACCTTCTTTTATTAAGTCGATTAAAAAGACACCTTTCTAAATTCGATTGATCTTTAAAATAACAGGCGTCGAAACCTTTTTAGATTTTATCAAATTAATTTATCGAGATATTGACAACCCTAGGTACTTTTTGATGATGGGCAATGTTGTCAAGCACAGGTCTGAAAAAGTCAGGGTAAAATTGCCCATCCCGAAATTTAATGACTTTTTAACGATTAGATAACTAAACTGTTATTAAAATACTTAATAATTCATATTCTATGGCATACATTAAAATAATCTATCTGCGGTCTCATCATGACGCACAATCCACGAATATTTTTCAGACGAAATTGGCCCGCCAAAAGACATACCTTTTTTGACAAGCTCACACAAGCTACTAAATAAACTCAGAAATAACTGCGATTCACAGTGCTATCACAAATATAATCAACTTTCCTACCAAATAATAAATGATGCCATAGACTTAAATATTTTTTTCATATTAACGGATTTGTTAAAAAAATGATTTTAGGGCAATGTTAACCTGTGTGGCAAAGTTGGCAACTTTTACGGTAGTTGTTCTAGGCCTCTAGGGTACGGTTACAAAGCCGAGGTCTCGGGTTCGAATCCCGGATTGGGCAAAGTGACATTAGATTTTTTTACCCCAGAGTCAGGAATTTGTGATATGTTATTTTGTCCATACTTAACGCATATGTCGATATCACACACCATATTATTTATTAAAAATAAGTCGTAACACTATTCTAAAGTATGCTATTTACCTAACACAGCCCCGCAAAATAGTTCATTGTCTTAACTCAAAATTTCTCCCAATACCTGAGCTATCGAACTAGCGATAAAATCAAACAATGAAGCTACTACAATGGCAGCGGATGCCAGCGGGCCGTGGTGACAGCGTGATGGATCGCCGCGACCCGCGGACATACAGATTTCCGCTCGATATACTTGATATTTCACTAGTCTTGCACCAATAAATACGAGTAAATATTCACAGAGATTTACTGATAAAAACTATAAGCACATCAAAAAAATTGCGACTATTCAGATTGAAATTGGGGGAAATTGGGAGAATTTTAAATGATTTGGGATGCTGTTGGGCTTTTGTAACTAGACTTAAACCAACTACCAATTAGGTAGGTCGGTCTCTGCTTGGTCGGTTGGTAGGCTTGGACAGTGATGACACGCCATTTGAATATTATATTCTCAAAAAAGCTTAAATTAGAAATATGTGTGAAGTCGTGGCCTATTTTGTTTTCAACTGGTTGGAAAAATTACCACATTATAGATACCTGATGGGCTATGGCATTAACGAGCTACTAGGCTCTATTACTCATATAGTCACACTAAAATTATTCAAACTAGCTCCTTTTATACCGTGTCATTCCTTTTTGATCTACTAAGCAGACCTCTAATTATAAATATTAGGTTGGTATAGTTTGGAAAACCCAAACTATAGTAAACCATGCAATTTAGTGGATCTATATTTTCTTGAAAACAAAAATTATACCTGCCAATCTTAGTTTGATCTGTCCGTTGCTGCCATGAAACGAATTCATAAATAGATGCCAAGAAACTGTTAATCTAAATAAAGGTAATATATAACTAGTGTGTATGTACAAAACATCTACATTTCCAAACAAAGCCGTTGACATTTTGGAGAGGAAAAAAAATATGGTGCCACCGAAAATGTCAATCTTCAATATTAGTGAATGAAAGTATAATTTCTGCTTACAGTCACCCCACAATGTGGGTGATTTGAGAGGTGATCCATCACCGCGCTGGGACAACGAAAGACAGATTTTTGTGAACAAACAGTGAAGGGTATTAAATTTATCGATAATACTTCGTTTGTAAATAAATAATATTTTATTTCTCATGTTTGAAGCTAGTCAAAAACATGCCAAATAGATAGACACAGGCAAAGGTTCGTCTTATAGTTGAGTTTTTATTTCGTATTTTATAATATTTATGTACTGTGATAACTACTCAGGATCCTTAGGAATTTCGCTACTAGATATCAATCAGATATAAGGGTGGATAAGGTTAAATTGGTAGTTAAAATACCCACTGTTTTAAATCTACTACGCAAAGCTACTGCGCACCTACGAAATATGTAATGGTCATATCCAACGCGTATAAAGAGCTAATTATAATAACTTAAGCACAACATCAACTATTAGGACAACATTAAAATTAATCATAAGATGTTTTTATATCCATGCGTTTAAAATCAATTTACCTCAGTTAATTTCTTCTGAGAAACCTTTCGCAATAAAGAATTTTCTGCATCATGATTGGCCCTCTAAGGTCATTATTCATTACGGTAATAACATGTTTCAAATTCAAACCATTAATACATATTATTCACTGGGTACTGACTATTAATACTACTACTACACTAATATTTTAAAGTTATGAGACATTATTTGTAATATTTATAATATGGATATCTACTATCGATAGTATCCCACCACTACTGCTTATATTGCATGTGCTAATAATAAAAATGGATTTTGTCGACGCGCCCGGCGCTTCTCCTGTGAATTTATCGTGCTTGGCGCATGAGCGTAGCCAGCCATGGGCTCAGGGTGGGGCAGCAGTCTAAAATAATATATAATTAGCAAACTGTATCCACGTCTTACCCCGGTTATTTTTTTTATACAAGAAGGTTACACCCTATAGCACCCTGTATCTGTATTTACTATTTAAACACTTATTGTTCACCTGCCTAGTAGTTTACCTAGATAATTTATTTTTTTAGGTTTGGTTACGTACCTTACAGGTCAAAGCCAGGGTGGGGCATGTGCCCCACTCTGCCCCACCGTGGCTACGCCCATGGCTTGGCGTATCGTAGCCGTTGATTCCGCCGTATAATTGATCGGCCGATTTGAACGAAGCTCTTGCTAATTTAATGTCACGCTGAAGGGAAAACCGAGAATTCAATTGATACAAACAACTATTGAAAACCTTTGTGATATAAGAAACTATGCAACGGTTAGCTTTAGCGAAAAGATTTAACTGGTAGTAGGTCTTTCATATGTGAGAGGCCGCCTGGGTCGGTTGATACCGATATCGATCACCGCAATGTCTATTGCTCCCGCCAAATAGCAGTGTAAATACACCGTTATGTTTCGAATTGAAGGACATTGTAGCCAGAGTAACTACTGGACATATTGATACTTAACATCTTATATCTCAAGATGGCGAGCACAGTGGAATACCAGGCATTACTTTGTAATTCAAGGCGATGTTTGGTTTTGCTACTGCTTTCTATCAGGCGAACTGCATGCTTGGCTCAGCATTCATCGCAATAAATAAATAAATAGAGTATTTATACAAATGCACGGAAAGAGCTGCTTAAGTGAAATGAAATAAACTACACAAGGTCCTTAACGTAACTCGACCAATTAATGGTCATGGGACACCATCATGTTATTATCATATCACATTTTATATCAAAATGGATGTTGTGAAATCGTAATGTGCCTGATGATATAAGAAACCTAGTCGTAATGTAAAATTTAGAAATTTTAACTGTATCAATAACTTGTTTAAAAATCATGTACTATCTACAACGTAGCTTATAATTTTCATACGTAAATACCTCCCCGTCCACAAAACAATGTTGGTTTGACAAGTTTTTGTCAGTTTATTATGTTATAACACAGAACACTTGCAAACTTGCGCGACTTGCAAGTTGATGGATTGACTCAAACTTCCTAACTTTAGCCTTCTCAAGACGCGACGTGACAAAAATAAACTTAGTTTTGTAGACTTTCCTCCATATTACCTATATCGTATTGGCTGATACTTTGGACAATAGGAGGTTGACGGGTTCCTAGAAAAGTGCTTGTAATCTGACAATAATCTAAAATAATATAATGTTCTTGTTACTTCCCATTTATTTATTTAGTTTTTGGTACTGTAGGACAAATATATCTTCTTTCCCTAATATTTATTTCGATATTTCGCTAACCCTTATAATTTTAGTTCAAATTCATAGAGTACGCGTGTTCTTAGCCACTCTACTTTGGTTATGTTTATTTTAAAAACACATAAACTTGCCACAAAATAATATTTTCACATAATAACCAATTAATCCAAGCAAAAACATCTATACGACAATCTCGGACGTAACCCAAATTAAGCCCCCAATTCATTGTCAAGTCAGAGGAGATTAAATCAAAACTTTAAACCCTCGTTGGGTGTGAAACCGTTTAAACAAGACGTTTAGGGTGCGGCTTAATTCAATAGAGTGGCGGCCTGCCGGGATGGGGTACTCACACCGCCAATTGTACGGATCAGCGGGATTTTAAAATGTAAAGGGAGATGGACATTGTATTGAGGACGGGTTTCAAAATGGCGGTCGTGTAAAAAAAGAGGGATTCCTCTATCGTCAAGACATTAAAACTAACAAAAACAGTTGTTCATTTTATAAATCTTAAATATTTTTATATAGGTAGTGCAAGTAGTAGTATTTTTTTAAAATGTCATGTAAGTATTACATTTTTCAATAATATATCACCGACATGCAAACGCGGTTCGCTCCATTTATGCCTACGGAATCAATTCTCAGGACTCAAGCCACTTCTATCCAAAGCTTTCTGTCACGACCTTGAACATACTCTATGTTTTTATAATTTATGTGGCCTTGTATAATAACCTTAAACTTTGCCGTGCTGCGTACGTGTGTACGCATGATTCGTTCCAAACTCACTGATTGATTAAGTTGAACGTGTTGAAAAGCGTCACTTCCGCGTGCCTTACACTTTACTAATTATTCTTTGTTATAATTATAATTAATATGGCCGTAGTATTTATGCCTTCCATTCACCAGTAAATGTCAGTTTTGACTGTCTCATAGACGGACATGACAGGTTTGCTGTTGCGTTTGTTTCTTTGCATGAGATTGAAGAAATGCCATTATTATGATTGTATTTTGTTATATAGAAGTTTGTATCCACCCATATAGCTACCACCGTACACAATGGGGAAAAGAAGATTTGGTAATAAAATAAATACACCCAACAGTCACATACCTACATTTTTTATCGGCCTTTAGCAGATAGACGAGTATGCGGCCCGCCTGATCGTAAGCGATCACCGCCGCTCATGGACCTTCGCAATGCCAGGGATCCAGCACTGCCAGGTTGCTGCCTACCGTAAGGACAGGACTCACTTTAAGACTCGTTTGAAGAAGGACAGGTCATAACTCTCGGGAAACACCGAAGCAGAGAGTTTATTCCAGAGCTTGCACGTGCGTGGTAAAAAACAAAGCTGGAAACGTATCATTCGGAAGTTTCTTGGTGGTTAGAATGAACTCTACTGCTGAGACGGGTGGTACCATCTCAAACATTATCTCGCACTCCCCGTGTAACAAACGATAGAGCTCAGAGAGAGAACCGAAGTCTCTACGCAGTCCTAATGATAAAATAGTCCTGATCTCACATAAAGATAGAGGGCCCCCTATCAATCCTACTCTATCTTGTAGAGGAAAGCCTTGCCCTGCAGTGGGACGAATATGGGCTGATATTACAGATAAAGATTTTAAAATCAAGCTTTCCCAATAAGTAATTCAATAGGTTTGATACAGGTCCGATAGTGTTTCTTATAATTGCGATATCGCCACCTGATAGTTATGTTAAGAAATGCCAATCCATCTAAGGTCGTCATGAAGCTAGGGCTCGTTTATGCAGACACGAGGCTTAGTTCAAACCGAATAAGCAATTTAAACAATTATTTTATGTTATTATAGTCTCTAACTTGTAATAAAAGTATTTTTTTTTTATACTGGCACGGCATAATGACTGCACTGCACCCGATGATAAGCGCAAATGCCATCCAAGCGTTTATATAAAATTTATCCAAAAAGAAAGGTCACATAAACAGCTCACATGTGACATACTTGCAATCGAATTCAATATCTCTACTATAGGCAATTTTTAAAACCAATCTTGTACACTTACCTTATACCTATCAACCATAGATTATTCAGACTATTTTGCTCTTCAGTCTGAAATTGTGCCCCCCAAAAATATTGCCAAATACTCATTGAAAACTTCGGCTATCTTCATAGTGTCAGCTTGTGGATAAACGATAATTTAAATGTCATTTTTCATATTCTTTATCTCAAACTTCCATTCCAAACTTCAAATGGTTGCGAAAAATTTTGTAAATGCATTAAAATATATAAATTACACGTCTACATGTACATAGGCGGCGGGCTAAGCCCCAATCGGATGGAGATATTTGCTGTTTACACATTTATTTGTGAGAAATTTCTCAACGGTACGGCTGAGCGAAAGCGCGATATTGTATATTCTGGCTTATATATTTACAGCAGCTTTTAAGTTTTATGTCTATCGCCTGGGTCCCTTCTTACCCCAACATTATGTAAAGCGATCTAGCCTTTATTTAAATTGTACGCATAATATTGTTTATTCTTTATAGAATAGGTATAATAAAAAAGCATAGATTCAGACCATTAGACGGGGGACCTAACCCCCCATAACATTAAAATACTCCTGAATCCAGCAATCAACCATCAGTATCGTAATGTTCAGTTGCACTTCTTCAAATAACATTAATCTTCAGAAAAACATGTCCTGCCTTCGCGTAATTATCATCTTTGCGTATTGGAAAACACATAACGTTTATCACTGAAGTATTAATTAGCCTATATAGAAACGAGTAATATTTGCCACATCGCTGAGTAATTGGCATGCAAACGAGCTGATAGATAACTATCATTAATAATGATTGCACTAATTGCAATGCCTGTTGTCTTTGACAACTTGAAACGGTTACGCTAAGATAATAATCCTGTTATCTCAATGTTTTAACATCAAAGAAGATAAACGCACATGCGAACTAAAAGCCTAGAAAAAGTTATGGGCCACGCTTATTAATACTCGAGGGCGTTGGGGGAAATCAACTGCTTAAATTATGTATTCCCTTCTCCATAGTTGACAGAGGCGAGCCTTTATCAAAATCTTGCCTAAACAGAAAAAATCTCACTTTTTTTTGTTAGGTATGATTACGGTTGAAACTGAGCAATAGTTATTGTGAAGGAAATCTTTACGAGAATACTTGCAAACGGAAGAGATCTTTACATGAATTCTTAAAGTATGTGAAGTTTACCAATACGCAATAGGTCAGCGTAGGGGACTTTGGTCTATTCATATTATAATTATATAAAAAAACCGTACCATACGGTGTATAACGACTGATTTATTTCATTTACGTAATAAACGTTTCTCTTTCATTCTTTGACATAAATAAGTTCTATATTTTTTTGTGATATTCAGACATTTTCGCCAATACTTTCTCCCGTCCGTACAGTATAGGCCTTGCTAATGGCACGTGACAGGGCCGGTGATGGATCGGGGCCCGCGTCCCCCGCCCTACCCGCCGCCGTCCCTGGTAGAATTAGACTTTTTCATACAGGCGATGGTTCTATCGTATATAGTTGTATTATTGCAAAAACGTTTTAAGAAATAAAAATGTGGAGATAATTCACTTAAGAAAAGAGAAAAGAAAGACAGGCAGCAAGGGGACCTCTACCATTGTATATTGTGTGTGAAAAATAGCAAGTTTTTTTTCACTATAACAACCGCCATTATATGTCTTCTACTTATCTTTAGACCAAGACCAGACCCAGACGAATGGGAAACCTCGCGAGTCATCCCAGTGCTCTAGAGATAAAAAAATGGCCCATTGCAGTGCATTGCAGCAAAATGAAACCAGACACATTTTAACTGATGACTTACAAAACACTCACGATTGGAACTTCTTAATAGCTGATCGTGTGATGCCTATGTGAGAAGCATGCGCAGGCAAACTTTTAGCTTTTTTAAAATGAAATAGTCTGGCGGTCACGGGCTCTTGGTCTTATATGGAGACTTGATATTTAAAAGACGGAATAATTTTGTAAACTATAAATTTTAAAGGTAATAATCATATTTTAAAATTATTATACGATTTAATACCATACTCAAGAAAACCTTCAGTTTGTCGTAAATTAAATGACCTATTAACATAAAATGAATAAAATTACATTTTATAAATTCTCTGCATCCGTCTGTATCAGCCCATATACGTCCTACTGCAGGGCACGGGCCTCCTCTACAATCGTGAATACGATTGAGAGTGGTTAGGCCATATAGTCCACCATCCTGGCCTAATGCGGGTTGGCGGACTTTACATGCCATAGAAATCGCTATGCTATGCAGGTTTCCTCACGATATTTTCCTTCACCGTCATGGTGCGCTGTGATTGACCATCAACACACACATGACTCCGAAAAGTCAAAGGTGTGCCCGGGATTTGAACTCGCGACCACCGTGAACATGTTGGCAGCCGCGTTTGGTCATTTTACCAATAGGCCACCACGCACTTATATTATTTATATATTCGCATATTATATTATGCATACATATATTCACATATTATGTCATTTATATATTCGCATAATATATATTCACAGAGATGTAATATACCCAATTTAGGAACAAGCAGGTTTATTAATATAGAGGTTACAGATTCAACACCTGGGCACATGCCTTCGACTTTCAAAACTTGGAAATTTTGCTGACTTCATCCCTTCTCAATATACGCAGAGAAATATTTACTTTTTAATTAAAATGTAACAAAATTATTAATTAACGAACCAAACATTTTATGATTGTGATTTTCGTTTTATTTGTATTTCTTTTTGTGTGCAATAAAGTGTAAAATAAATAAATAAATAAATAAACCTATATACGCCAATACTAAACAAATGAGTTGAAATAAATCAAATCAAATCATTTATTTATTAATAGTACAAGCAACATTTACAGCGGTTCCTGCACTACGCAAACCTGAATTGCGAATTAATGAGAAAGACATAATAAGGATGTATCTAAGCTTTAATTAATTAACAAAAAATAGTAGTGTGTTAAGGATTATTATCCTTTTTGGGTTTTCTGTGTTCCACTGTATGTGACACTGACGCGACAAGCGCAAAGTTTGTTGTTAGAGATTATTCATCTAAATTCTATTGGACTGTGGCGAAATATGGAAGTACAATTAAAATTTTAGAAGTATCTATTTAACTCTTTGGTTGAGATATGTTTACATACTTGATACTATAAACAAAAAGCATTAATACTCATAATCTAATAGTAACATGTCCAATATGATGAAATGTAAAGAGAGAAAATCTGTTCCTAATATTTTGACAACAGCATGACAACAAGGCATTCGTGTGCTAAAAATATAGATCGTCTACGATCTATAATATATTGAAGGATATCACAAAAAATCTGCAGAATATATTAGATATGATTCAGCATAATTTTAATGAAATAATAATAATTGATTAATATTTTTTCTCTCCGATTTTAAATGAATACACCCAATGGTCACATACATAGTCCTGATCCCACGCTATGATGTAGTCTTGTGTCGTGGGTATCAGGAACTACGAGAGACTTTTCGGTCTCACAAACACCCAGATTCGGAACAAATTTTTGGATCGCACAAATATTTGTCTCGGTCCGGGGATCGAACCTGCGGCCTCTCGTTTCATAACCGGCAACTAACCAACTGCACCAGGGATGTTGTCATATTTTGAGGGCGTTTCAACGCATTTCTACCCAAGTGTTGTTGATGATAATGGGCGGCAGTAATCACATCTTGTCATGTAAGTTGTTTGCTCGTTCGCCTAACTACCAAAAAACTAATTTAAAATTAAAAGGCTTATAAATTGATAGTCAATCACTATGCACTATAACGGTGAAGGAAAGCATTGTGAGGAAACCTTGCATTTCAAAGCTATTTCAGTAGGACATAGTATGGGCAAAAAAGACAAAGACAAATTAAGTATCAGAGATTTATATAATCTTACAGCTTAAAACCGTTTTTTTTCGGAATCTGCAAGGCTCACATACGAAATATCTTTTGTAATGAGGATATGACAATTGATAATCGTTCAGCATTTAATAACATTACTTAGAGGAATTAAACAGTTTCTTTGCATGAGTTTTTTTTTATTTTATTGCAATGAATGGCGAGACGAGCAAGCCGTTCGCCTGATGGTAAGCGATACGACCGCTCATAAACAGTAGCAACATTCCACTGCGCTCGCCATCCTGAGACATAAGATGTTAAGTCTCAATATGTCCAGTAGTTGCTCTGGCTACAATGTCCTTCAATCCGAAACACAACAGTGCATTAAGCAGTGTTATTTCACGGGAGAAATAGACATTGCGGTGGTACCTACCCAGATGGCCGCTCACATATGAGAGACCTACCACCAGTAAGTTCCTCGCGATGTTTTCTAATTTTCTAACATATAATTATTATGACACCAAAACTCAAAGATAAGAAGTCTTATGTACTAGACATGTATAACCTCAGAATACTGAGGCCTTACAACCCCCTGACCTGAAACAAATATAAGTTCGCCACACAAACATTCGTCAAGTTGCAGGGATTGAACCCTTGATGTTTCGTTTTGCAGCCGGCATCAAACCAAATGCACCACAGAGGCTTATTATGTATTTAAATACATTTATATGTATTTAGGAGAGAGTAGGAAGTTGTTTGTTGTTGTCTAGTTTCGTCATTGTTATCGTAGGATATTAATCTACATGTGTACAGGCTCCTAAAAAAGTAACATTCAAGCATTGTAGTTTGTAGCACATTTCCTGGTAGTGACGATATTTAGTGGCTCTATAAAACTTTCTAGTTTTATAATTTCTTACACCACATTTCATAATACTGGGCTGGAGTAGATTCTAATCCAGAATAAATAGAATATTTTTTTATTGCGATGCATGGTGAAACGAGCATTTCATTCGCCTGATGGTAAACGATACCATCGGTTATGAATAGTAACAAAACCAAACAACACCATGGACAAAGCAATGCTTGGCATTCAAACTACGTTCACCATCCTGATACATAAGATGTTAAGTCTCTTCATGTCCAATAGTTACTTAACAAAATTTTGTATGATTTTTAAATATCTCTTATTATCACGTATTGTTGATTTGTTAACAGCCAACCTATTAGTGAGTGGTTTCTGTCCTCTACTAATATCTACAGATCCAAAAACAACTCATTTATGTGTTCTCTCTTAAATATTATACAAACGAACATTCATACAAACATAGATCCATTACTCGTGATAATTTTACTTCGAGATTAGGACTGTACATTAAGAAATATAATGTAATTACAGTCTTAAATAATTACTTAGCCTAAACACAACCTTTATTCAACATAGTCATTAAATCAAGGACATAAATAATAGCGAAATTCAACATTAAACAGGAAGCTTCTAGTGTTCATGAGGAAATGACATTTCTTCGACCTCGCCTGCAAAATAAATTTAATGGCATGTAAATTACACTATGGGCGTGTAATGTTTTAAGTGAGGGTCGAGGACTTCCGCGTGCTTTGATGATCGCTTTAAAGCCGACGAGTGGTATGTAAAGATATTTCGCATAATTCATTTCCATTTTTTTATAGGATTTTTATAGGATTAATAAATTGTCGGTTATGTCGCTGACCAATTAATGAACGAAACGAATCACTACTCTACTCTACAGGTCTCTCATATGCGTGAGTAGCTGGGTAGGTATCATCGCTAGGTCTATTTCTCCCGCCAAACAGCAGACTAAATGAACTGTTATGTTTCAGATTGATGAACATTGTAGCCAGAGTAACTACTGAACATATTGAGACTTATTTCTTATGTTTCAGGATAATAAGCGCAGTGAAATACCAAGCATTGCATTGTAATTCAAGGTGTTGTTTGGTTTTGCCACTGTTCATGTGCAGTCGTATCGCTTATAATCAAGCGAAGGATATGCTCGTTTCGCCATTAATTGTAACAAAAAAAAACTATTATACATTGGTTCCGGCGAAATAGTGGTAAATGATGTTTTTCGGGTTCTGTTATGCTCTATACTCTCTCTCTTCTACCTGGCGTTATCCCGGCCGGTGCCAGGGTCCACTTTCCGGCTAATTCTCCTCCATTTCGCCCGACCTCTGGCATCCTCAATAGTAAGGCCATTCACCCTCATATCTTCCTTGACGACATCTAGCCGACGCTTCTTTGGTCTACTTCGGTGGAGGCAATAGGCATATTAATATTGATATATATTAATTTGAATATATTATTTTAATATATTAATATTGATTAATATTATGCTCTGTAGTAACAGTTAAAAATAAAGCTGGCACACCTAAATGTCAATCTGCTCTACGATAAACGATTAATTAAATATAGAATTTCACTTAGAAGATCTGTTCTTTTAAGTAATGACTATGCGCTTATTTTTTATCTTACAAAATATTCTCAATAGATTCTCATCAACAAATTTATATCACAAAAATTATTACAAAGAAAAAACATTTAAAGCACAGTGAGCCCGAACCAGGAAAAAGTGGGCAAAATAATTTTTTAAACATTTCCGCATTTGCATGAAATGTGGGCCAGCAAATGAATTTGAATGAATTATTCTATAATTTGTTCATGCATAATTATAATCGCCGTGACCCAATTGATCACTCTGTCCTTGTCGGCTCGCAATCTGCAATCAGTCTAACGTGGGCGATTTATTGTCTATTATTTTGGATGTTAAAGTACAAGTGCTAGTTAAATTATGAATAAATTTATGAAAATTATACAGTGTTATAGGTACTAGGGTTGTTTTCGTTGTGTTTCGTTATAAAAATGTCATGTTGCGTACTAATTTTAATAAAAGTAATTTAAAGATATCCACTGTTACCCTAAGCTTACGTTAGAATAAACCTGTATCAGCCCATATATGTCCTACTGCTGGGTACGGGCCTCCTCTATAATCTAGAATACGGTTTAGGGGGCTACATAATACATTAGAATATGTAATATACATACATATATATTAGTATGTATGTATGTATTTATACAGTGTATATCAAGACTGCTACCGAAAATGAAGCCGGGTGGCAGTTTAAGCGACTTCAGACACAATGCAACAGAAAAAGTTGAAAAAAAAGCGACAATTTTTTTTGTTATTTTTTTCCTATGGCCATATTTGGGTGGTAAATACATTTTTTTTCTAAAATAATAGTGTATACCCTTTTATTTATTAATACTCTAAGGTATAAAAGAGTTTAAATTATTATTTTAGCAAAAACTATGGATTTACCACCCAAAAATGACGATATTACAAAATAATAAAAAATAATTGTCGCGTTTCTTTGCGAAATTTTTAATTGCATTGTATTTGTAGTCACTAAAACTACCACCCGGCTTCGTTTTCGGTAGCAGTCCTGAGATACCCGGTATTATGTAAATTAATATAATATAGCATGTACAGCAATTATTATATCTCTCTTTATTTTAAATATTTTTTATATATATATATAGTATAAAAACAAAATACATATAAAAATATAAAAAGTCATCCAACAATGGCGAGGCTCGAGACCCAAGCCACCGGTGGTTAGGACCCCAAAGTGAGGAACCTCCTCACTATACGTGCCGTGTCAAGCAATACTGCCTTCTGTATCTGACTCCTGACCCAAACGCCGATTGAGAGCCTCTGTAGATGTTGGTCGAGGCTCTTTGGTATCAACCCATGAGCAGAAACGACAATCGGGACAATAATTGTTGAGTCGACATCCCACATGTCGGTAACCTCGTGTGCCAAATCTAAATATTTAGACATTTTGTCTTTTTCGGCTTTGACAAGGTTATCGTCATGCGGAATGGTGACGTCAACAAGTATAGCCCGGCGCGCCAATCGATCTATTATCATAATATCAGGCTTATTGGCTAGAATAGTCCTGTCTGTGATAATAGATCGATCCCAATACAGCGTTGCATGACCATTTTCGAGAACTGGTTGGGGCACATACTGGTAATATGGCACTTCAGGAGTCACAAGTCCATATCGAAGAGCAATTTGCTGATGTATGATCTTAGCTACTAGGTTGTGTCTATGCAAATACTCGCCGTTAGCAAGATACGAACAACCGGAAATAACATGCCTGATGGACTCGCCAGGACGGTGGCATGCCCGACAGATGTCGACCGTACCGTCCTTCAGGATGTATTTCCTATAGTTGTTCGTCTTAATAACTTCGTCCATAATTGCAAAGACAAAACCCTCGGTTTCCCCAAAGAGGTTACCGAAGCGTAGCCAAGACACAGACGCTAGCCGATCCATATCAGGCCCATGAAGGGCTCGATAGAATCGACCGTGCAGCTCTTTGCTCTTCCATATGTCCTCGCGATCCTTGGTGCCTACCACTAGAGGTTTCCGCCAGTTCTCAATCGCCAAAGAGAGCGGGGTAAATCCTTTATCTACCATAACTACAACCCCATGCATATCCACGTCACTGTGAAGGAAATAATCCCTGAGATTGCACACCTCGCGATTATGTAGGTCCTTAGCATTAAGAATGCCTCGGCCCCCACATCTCCGCGGGATGTACAATCTCATCACTGATGATCGTGGATGATGCATCCGATGTGCAGTCAGGAGAGATCGGACTTTACGATCCAGGGCGTCCAATTCGGTCTGAGTCCATTTGAGTATGCCGAAAGAGTACATGAGTACAGGCATAACCCAACCGTTAAAAGCGCGAATCTTGTTTCCACCTGACAAAAAACTGTTAAGTACTTTTGTCAGGCGGCTAAAGAAACGCTCTTTCAACGATTGTTTTACATTTGCACCCATGATACCTAAAGCCTCAGGCATACCCAAATATTTGTAGGTTTCAATTATTATTATTATTGTTATTCTCTCACTATTTGCACTACCCTATATTTCAATTTCACAATAATCCAGTCCATCCAAAGGTTGCCTGGAAGAGATCGCAGCTAGCGATAAGGCCGCCTATTGTAACCATGCCTTTAGTTTTTAAGTATTTTGTATGCGTCTTTTATTTTGGTGTACAATAAAGCATATATAAATAAACATACATACATACATAAACTCACGCCTTGTTCCCAGAAGGGGTAGGCAGAGGTGCCAGGGCACCCACATTTCGCCTTGTATGTTCCGTCCCACAATGTGATAGGTGGCGAGCCTATCATATATAAATAAAATTATATAATAATAGTAACATAATAATATAAGTGTGTGTTGGTAGTCGCGGGTTCAAATAATAGGGCACACCTCTGCATTTTCTAAGTCATGTGTATTGATAGTCAATTACCACGCACTAAAACAGCGAAGGAAAACAAAGTCAGGAAACCTAAGTAAAGTAGGCCCTTGCCCTGCAATGTGACCTATAAGTAACGTGACCATACGTCCCGCTTTGGGCGGGACAGTCCCGCTTTCAGGAAGTCTGTCCCGGTGTCCCCAGCAAGGCCGAAATTGTCCCGCTTTAGCAAATAGATCAAACGATAATTTAAAATGTATTTCCCGCTCGAATTCTTTACGAAACTAATGCTAAAAACGTAGGGTCGAATTATTCCAGCACTTTCGTAATAGTTTATAAAACTTATAAAAAAACTTTACCACAATTATTGAGTACGTTATGTGTCTGCCCGGAAGTAACGTACCTATCGAAAGAGTTTTTTCTCACATTAACAAAATATGGACAAGTGATAAAACGCAGCTGAGTACCGCAGTAATTAAAGCTCTTTTGATTACGAAAATTGAGATTTTCAGAAAATTCAGAGTTTCACACTTATCTACATAAAAACTTGTAAAAACTTATGTTGTGTTAAACTATTATTATTTCGTTCCACAGATGTCCCGCTCTGGCACAAAAAATAAATGGTCACGTTACCTATAAGGGCCAATACAAAAGCGTTAGAATTAAGAAATATAGTTAATGATTTGAATACTTCATTATTTTACACATAAATACTAAAATTTAATCCAAAATTAATTTATGAAATAATAATCTTACCTTATTAATTATTTGAGAATTTTAAATACTAATCAGCACTTAGAAGGATATTCAGAATTACACAAAAAGTATAATTATTCAATTGTGCGTTTCATAAATAATTATTTGTTGATTTAATTATTGACTGTAGTCTGTAGTGTTAAAATAATTAGGTATTATTTAATAATTATATTTAACTTAATAAGGAGCATTATATTCATCATCAATTAGCAAGACTAATCAATTGTATTAGAAACTATGTTAACTATTATTTCTTATGTAATGCTTAATATGTTAATCATACTTTAATTACCGAGTGTAACTTCCTTTCTTAAGAAAATTGTGGGAAATTGCATCAATAGTCAAACTTCAGTCTAATTAAATAACACTATGTCGTGTTACTATAAACATATTTAGATCTCGGATACATTTAGTTTTTAGGCTTTTGCTATTGTACATCGAAAACCCAGGAACAATTAAAAAAATATTAAAAGTACTAACATTGGTCTTATCGCCCTGGGGTAAACTTATCTAATAGAAAGTTAAATTGCAATAAAAAATACATGCACTGTAAACAGAAAAAGAAATGATATTGATATTTTCATCAAATTCCTAAACGAAAAAGAAAGAAATATATTTTTTAGTTGAAATAAAACCCATTACATTTAAAAAAGTAGTCTAATTGTGTGCTTGGTATTTAAAAGATCGCGTAATACAAATCACAACAATAGCCACAGGTATCTCGTTTAAATTCAGCAAGCTGCGGATTAGTTGATGAACATAAAATTTCACCCGCGTTCCGTTGAGCAACCATACACTATCAAAATAAATTACCTAGTTACGTATTGCAAAAAATATTCTAATGCTCTTTACAATAGAAAAAAAAACATTTACCAGTTCCGGCCAAGAGATTATCTTCAGAATTCGTTAATGGTATAATATACGTATATCCGTGATTTTCTACAAAAATCGAATATTATTGTTCATTTTTTCTTGGTTGTAAATTCGTAATTAGTCTGGAATCACTATAAAATTTATTGCATACCTAGATCAAAAAATCTGATATGATTTTTCAAAAAAGCCGATATAAATGCGTCGATAGGGGATAAATAATAATTATTCCCTTTAATTCAACAATTAAGAGACTGCATCTTTAGGCACGGCTTAACCACATTTATATGATAAATAATTATACGCATAGCAACAATATAATTAATAGCATAGTGATAGGTCAGTTATCTTTAAATACATCACTGTTTCTGAATTAATTATACATTTGTACGTTCATGGCCAGAACTAAACAGTGGTTATGATTCTCAAAAGTTGAATAGGAACCTTGTCAACTTAATATGATCTAACATATTATAACTAGATGTCCAGCCTTTTATATAGCTTTTACTCAAAGCCTTAGATTACCCACCCGCCTTGTAGTTCAGAGGTTAACTAGACACTCAAAATTCGTTTTAAAAGGCCTGGCTACATCCCAAGGTCATCATAAATTTATCATAAATCAAAATAATATCAGAGTTATATACCACTTTGTAAATTAAGACAAAACGTGACTGAAACTAGTCTAAATTATGTAAGTCGGATATGTAGGATGTGTTTCCCGATCGCAAACTTGATTGATGCGGTCCACCTTAGAATTTAATCTTGTGTTACAGTTAACAATAAATAGTTTGGCGTCGCGGCGTGCGTCGTACAGCGCGGTCGTCACTCCACAGCGCACAGCTGACTCGGTAGCGCGCGCGGTTTATTAAAAAACAATTTTTAACAATTTTGTCCGCCCTATTTGTCTTGTGCACACTGTGTTAAAAATGTTTAGGTTTTTGGTAAGTGTTAATTTTAATTGTTATGAAAATGCGTTGCAATATTTTGCAAAGTTGATAATATGGGTTACTTTTTGTAATAATGGTGTATAAACGCCGATGGCTTCTTCTTGATTGTTGCAAAGAACGGTTGCGGGTTCGATTCTGAGCGGATAATTTTAAGCTGTAGAAATTTTTGTTTGAGTATGTAGCATTTGTATTACAAACGCAATGATGGTGCATAAGCAATTCTACTCGGGTATAATATTTTTTAATTTATTTATAAATCTTATAAATATGCAAATTAATTATTTAACGTTTTGTTTGCATTTGTCTAAACATTTACGCATTCATATACAACCCGTTTTTAATCACTAGTCTTATAGGCGTATTTAAATCGATTTAATACTTATTATTAATGTCACTATAATTAATACCTGTCGCTTTTTAATTCTTATTTAAAGTAATCAAAGTATTAATTTTTCTCTCATAAATAATTAAATAAACCGCTTTGAATTCAAATAAGCTACGACTCCTGTATAATTAGTGTATTGTAAACTAGTTTTGAAAAGAGCAACACTAGGGTTTCTTGCCCGTTCTTCTCTGGCGAAAAAGCCTTATGAACCAGGAGGATACTGAATCTAAATAATGTATGACATTTTATAGGTTCAAAAAATATTTTCATTTCTTTTCAAAGATTTTAAATGTAATTCGTAATCCCTTTTCAAGTCAACAGTCTGAAACTAAATAAATGACTCTAATTGACGTAATATTTTTGTTTGCAAACCAACAACCCGTAATTTTCCCAACAAATATATTATCATCCCCTTTGGCGATTCAAACCCACTTCAGTAACATAAATTGTATGCTAGGAGCAACTCAAGAACCATTTTTAAGTTAGCCTATTCCTTCCCACTGTTGTGCAAAGGTTTCTCCCCTCTACCCTCAACAACTCTCGAAAGCAACCTGGTCGTCTCGCATCCCTATAACATTAGATTATGTAAACATATATTACATTAGATTATGTACATAAAGTCTCGTCATTTTCCCAGAAGGGGTAGGCAGAAGTGCCAGGACACCTACATTTCGCCTTGCATGTTTTCGTTCCACGATGTGGTATGTGGCGAGCCTATCACCATATCGGCCACAAATTCCTGACCCCGAGCTGATAACGAATAGGCAAATCCAATATCACAATGACCGACCCGGAATTCGAACCCGAGTCCACAGGTTTTACAACCATACCGTAGTACAACTATGCCACCGACGCATTCTATAACTTTATATCCATTGTGTATTAATATAAGAAAGGAATTCAAATAATCCTGCAGAATATATTAACTACATTCTGCATAATTTCAATCAAAGTGACAGATAATTGATGAATATCTAATGACAAACTATAATTAGCAAGAATACTTAAATGCAGTTCATCAAGTGATACCTAAGTAATTGATTATGTATGTACATAAATTATTTTATAATTACATAATACTATATGCTCGTTCGTAGAGAACTAAATTGCTAACACTGTGTCGCGGATTCGAATCTCATAGCACTTTTTTTACTTCTAATCCATCTGGATTACCACTAGCAGTATAATAGAAATTACTAGACTTTTTTGTCTCATAAAACCAAAACAGGCCACTTGATTAGATGCCACTGCATTCATGGGCGTAGCCACGGTGGGGCAGAGTGGGGCGCTTGCCCCACCCTGGATTTGATCTGTAAGGTACTTAACCAACTCTAAAAAAATAAATGATCTAGGTAAAGTACTAGGTAGGTGAGCAATAAGAAAGTATTTAGGATAATTCCAATTATAAACACAGATACAGAGTGTAATAGAAGAATACCCTGGGTACAGTTTGCTAATTACATATGATTTAAGACTTCTGCCCCACCCTGATCCCACGGCTGGCTACGATCATGACTGCATTGTCTATTTCTCCCGCCAAATAGCAGTGTTAACGCACTGTTGTGTTTCGGTTTGAAGTTGAAGTTGAAGTGTGACATACTGAGACTTAACACCCACCAGATAGCAGTGTAAATGCCCTGTTATATTTTCGTTTGAAGGATAAATAAATAAATAACACCCAACAGTCACATACATAGTCCTGACCCCACATTAAGATCGAGTCTTGTGTCGTAGGTATCAGGAACTACGAGAGACTTTTCGGTCTCACAAACACCCAGACCCGAGATTAATATTTGTGGGCCTCACAAACATTTCTCTTGGTGCGGGGATCGAACCCGCGGCCTCTCGTTTCACAGGCGGCGTCTAACCGCCTGCACCACGGAGGCTGTCAAAATTATTATCTACCTATCTATTTTATAATTACATAATACTATATGCTAGTAGTATTGATTCACAGGATCCAGCTCAAGATTTCTTTAAGATTTGTTCGAGATTTCGCCAAGATTTGTTCAAGCAAGTCAAAACTGAATGACACGAAACTAAAAAAAAAAAAAAAAAAAAAAAAAAAAAAAAAAAAAAAAGTTTGGTGTCAAATTGGGGGTTTTCGGGGTCGTCCGATCCATCTGTGCTATCCATTTTCTTCTAACTGTAACCGTTGCCTTTTTAGCTATTTTATTTCACCAGGTCCACTACCCCTAATTAATTAGCTAATGTTTTTAAGGTGATTACCTTAAATATCTCCTCGACTGCGCTCTTAATGACGGTCACTTAATGAATCATCACTCGATGCTAATCACCCTATTCCTCATCAATAACAACACGTTGTTTCAATAGTTCATGTTTTATTCATTCAAAAAATTGATTTAAACATCATATGCAATATCATATCATTTTTAAACGTATCCATATTAAAATTATTTAAAAAATCACTTAATGACTTCCCGTTAAACTTATACAATATGTACAATATACAGTACTCTCCACAGACTGAAGTCCAATCATTTTGTATTCTGCTACTACTACATTTCCATTGTTTTGAATTCCTATTCAAGAACATTCTGTGATAACCAGTAGGAGAACGTCCATAAGAATCAAAATATTCTCCAACACCGCAACTATCTATGTGTATACCTATCCAGTGAGATCCTGGCTTTGTGTCCGGGTCCAAATTGCTTATAACATACATAGGAACTTGAACATTCATTGGTAATTTGTTTGCAGCGTATACATTATACTGTAGACTTGGATGAATTTTTCCTAAACATTGTTGAATTTCATTGGTATTCATTGTTGCATTTAAGTTCCATATGACTGAATACTTCGTAGGATTACAGGTGAGTGAAAAGATCAAGATATGATACATATATTTAAGAGTGAAATAAGGTGCAAATAAAACGGTGAGTATATTGTTACAGTAAGTTTTATTTTGATCATAAACTTAGTACTAAGTAATACAGAATTCATTATTCTAGTCTTAGCTGCTATAGTCAACAGTAACATTACGATTTTTATCTATTTCGATAACGTTATCAAACTCAGCATATACAACACAGTTTATTGTTTGAGTAAGAGTGGATTCAAAACGAACTTCTAATCTTACGCTACCATGCTTTATAAGATTCCAATGACTCGATGAATTGGCTGATAAATCAGGAGTAAGATCAAAAGCTAACAGACAATAACCATTGGAATATTTATCACGAGATATCCCATTACCTTCATTTAGAAAATGTATTCCCGTTCCTGAGAATAAGGTATGATATGTTGTAGTAAACATTTTATTCTCAAACGATGGTTGCAAAGCTTTTGAGGGTATTTGATGACCATCTATGTACAAACAAAATGAATTCATATCATAGTTTTCAAAGTTAAGTGGATTTTTAGTGAGACTACCATTGAACGCTGCATTATTAACAAACCCAACTATACATCTTTTAGGTACTTGTCCTAGAAAAATATTATCAAGCGTTTTTCCTTGAACTCCTGATGGTATTGTTAAAACTTTAACTTCAGCTCGAGTTATGGGATATTTTGCAGTGGTAGATGCTAGAACTTTTTGATGTGCAAGCAAAACACTTGGATTAATTTTTGCTCTTCTTACAACAAGAGTTGCATCTGTTATGCTAACTTTAAATTTCATATCATCTGTAGAAGCCATAAGGTTGAACGATTCACGAGATCTGACTAACTTTACACTCATTTCAACGCCGTTGATTAAAAACTTTTCTTGATTAAATATATCACCGTGAAGATGACCAATCATTTCTACTTCCTTACTCTCGGTTACTAATTCTTGTCTTTTAGTAAAACCAATATTTGTTCCATCAGTTGAGTTCATTTTTCCTTCTGTATCTTCATACCAAAGACTGCATGTTAAATGTGATTCTTTTGCAGCAGGAGCATAGTTTAAGAGAGTTTCTATATAGGCGCGATATGGGTATGTATTGTTAGGAGGTGAAACTAATTTTTGGTTCAAGTAAACATCTAGTTGACTAAAAAGTGAGTGCAACCAATTATTAACAGGGGCAACAATGGTTGATGCATTTAGTCTTGTTGAGTCTTGACTTAATATCTTTGCTCTTATATGAATAAGAGTATGTGACAAATCTATATAATCATCCCCAGTTCCAGGCACCTGAAATTCTATAGGACCATCATCAGCTAGAGATGATATAGGTTTGTAATGTATCCACAATCCACTTTCTATACTTGTTTGTGTTGATGGCAGAGCAAATAAATCTAATTCTGATTTGATACATTCACAAGAATGACTATGTAAAAATGACATTTTATTTTATGAAAAAATATCTTTGTACTTTCGTGGAGTCTTTGTTTTTATTGCTTTCACCTTAGCAGTTGGTGGTGTAATGAATGCAGATAGTCGTTTTCTTTTTGTTATATATCCTGAACCTGACATTATTTTATCTATTTTATCATCAGCTTTTCTTTTTAAATTTGAACTAGCTTCTTTAAGTCTCGTCTTGATTGACTCTTCCATTGGCCGTGCACTGACCATATCTGATAAAAGCCCTACACCTGTATTTAATGCTTCTTTTCCTATAGTCCGTGCTCCACTTGATATTAATGGTAAAACTGAACGAAACAGTCCTCCTAAAAAGCTACCAATTCCATGACCACGTTGATAAGGTGCTCCCTTGTAAATTACTCCTATTCCTGAACCAGCTTGGTGAGTATAGTAATGTTCATATGGGCAGGTTATGTGATCTCGAGGATACATTATAATTTTCTAAAATGTAGTTTAACACACACCGTCCCAAATTGGAATGGTATATTACGACCCGTGCTTGTTCTTATATCTATCTCAATCGTATCAAATTCTCTGCGCATAACAGGTATATAGTGAGGAGGTGAAAAAACATGCATTTTATTAGCACCATATATATATTTGGCTGGATCTAAAGGAATTATTCTTAATAGTGGAGTAATCACGTCTCCTACAATTTGAGGTTCTACTATATCACAATAAACAAATAGTTGAGATGGTAATCCTAAATGTAAATTTGCTGGACATTTACCGAACCCTTTTTCTACAAGATTTCTATTGGGTTCGTATCCTAATTGGATTGCCAATTTAGGTGATAACTTCAGTGATACGATTGAGTCATCCATAACTGACACAGAAACAAATTTAGATATTTCATCATAGCGAAACTTTACCTTTTCTTTAATATTATTTAAGGCTGATAGAATATGATTTATATTATCATAGTTTGTGGCTGGAATGTGAGTTTTATAGTAAACCAAGGATGCTGTTTCTTCATTTGGCATTAACATTCTTTTAGTTATATATATTACATTTTCATGCTCTTGAACAGTGAACATAGTGCATGGATATTGAAATTCAACCACACCAACAATCCATTCTCCCTCTAACTTCATGGGTTTTGGTAGTTTAGTAGAAAACATAGTTGTCTTATTTTCAGGAAAATATTCCATAGAGCTGTTGCTTGGTAATGTTAAATAAAAATTATGTTTTATCATATTGTTTGCAATTCCGATGCTAGTATCCAACTGTTAAATTTATCAGGATAACCTTTCCACTTAACTAGCAATTGCTTTTTGACACCTGAATAACGAGATCTGAGAATTTTATCAATTTTATAACTGGAGGTGGGGTTATAATTTACTTTTTGTAGTTCTTTTTCATAAAACGTACCTTCAATTACTTCATCTTTTAAATCTTTCAAAGTGTAGACAACCCAGGGTGATCTGTCAATGATTGAAGATATCACAAAAATTTCATCACTCCAGTTAGACTCGTACCCCTTTTGAAATACATGTTTATATTTTGTTATCCGTACATGATCACCGATATGAAACTTAGGTAATGGGATATCTTTCGTGGTTCTTACTGTTTCTTTATCATACAAATTATTCCAAACAGTAATTATATTGTTAGAATTTACATCACAAGGAGCCATTTTAATACTCGAATGATAACTATGGTTATAGGCATACAATAAATCTTGTAAAATATCAATGTATTTATAAGTATTTTTATGAGTAAAATACCGCCACATTTTTGTTTTGAGTGTCCTTTGAAATCTTTCAACGACACTAGCTTTAATATCAGGATTATTTGTAGTATAATAATTAATATTTCTTGTTTTAAAATAATTTTTAACATCTTTGGATGCGAACTCGGTACCTTTGTCAGATTGTATGTGAGTCGGTGTATTACAAGATTCACTGAATATGCTTTCAAAACATTGTTTTATTGTAGATGAATTTTTGGTTTTTATAGCTCTAACATATGCATACTTACTAAAAACATCAATAACACACAATATATAATTGTAACCATCATTATATTTACTGTAAGTTCTCATATCACTCAAATCTGTTTGCCAAAGTACATTTAAATTTGATAAAATATATTTGTTTCGAGGGAATTTCTTATATATCGGCTTATGAAGAGTGTACGTTTCTTGTGATTGCAACCATTCTTTAACTTCCTTTTTAGTCATTTTACCTTTCATAGCTCCGGCAAGTTTATCAATACTACTATAACCAGCAGGGTGTGATGCATCATAATAAATATTGTGAATTTCTAATAAGGGGTCCATTTTTCCCAATCTATTTTTTTCTTTACTTTTCTAATGTACTTTTCAGTAGACATAGGAGTAGTAAATTCCTCAGCAGATGGTTCCTCAAGATCTTTTAGTTGTAGTTGATTAATATATTTACTTCTCTTCGGATTACCAACGTAACTAAGAGGTACTTTAAGGTCTTTTAATACCTTTGCAAATTTTTCCCATCCAATGGGATCATTTCGTTTTAGTGGTCTTAATGTATCATTTATTAAGTCTATAATATTGCTTCCAATTACCTCGTTGTTATCAATAAGAACTGTACCTTCACCATTCCAATGGATTTTTGTTTTGTTTGATGACAACAAATTTAGTAAGAGCTCACCTTTTTTGGAATACGTCTTTGGTATCAAACTTAAAATTTGTTTTACTGAGTAAACAGGTTCTGTCTGAACAGTGTTGCTCTCTTGGTGAGTATCTTCTTCGTTTGATATCTGATCAACAACTGATCCTTGAATATTTGTTTCAATATTTTTATCGTCACGTTCTTTTTTAATAATTGTTTCAGACGAATTAGGTGAAGTTATTATTGGCAGTTCATAAGGTTGGCGATCTTCCCCAGTAAAGTGTAAATATCGCTGTAAAACTTGTAAGTACAAAATACACTTCTTTCTATCATCTTCTTTGCTTTTTAAAATATTTTGCATTTCGACATCTAGTCTTGATTTTGGATTATCCAAAGAATCTCTTTGATTAAGTTTATCTATCAAACTCGGTTCAACAAGTATCATTCTCTTAGCATGTTCCATTTTAAACAATACCGCTTATTAATCCACTCAGTATAGAACCCAATATAATAGGTAGAAAGGCTCCACCTTTTTGAATTATTATATTTTTTCTCACTTTATTTGTAGTTTTATGTACGAGTTTACGAAGCAAAGTTCTATACTTTTTCAGATTTTTTTTTTCCTTTTCCTTTAATGGAACTTTACCTTGTAAAATATTATGAACACACTCACAAATACAATTTATTTCATCCTCATCACACGATTTTAATAAGGCTTTTTGATATTTTGGTTTTAAAGTATGTAATGCAGAGAGTAAATCTTTATGTGTCTTCAAGCTTCCCTGCATTATTGGTAAATGATGGACATTTTTTGATTCTTGTCGTATTTAAACCCCTTCTTTGGTATGTATATATAACAAAATCCATCATTAGGAAATACCCTTGTTTTAATACGACACTGATCATTAGTATTTTGTTTAAGATCTACCATCAAATATCCATGAGCATCCTTAGTAGAATCTCTGTACGCTTCTTCGATGAATTTAGTATTTTCTGGTGAAACTTGACGTGCTAAATATCGAATTTGTGTTTTATCCCGAGGATTTTTAAAATAAATAATATAACTTGAATTTAAAGAAATATCCCTCTGTCCTTTTCCTTGATGAAATAAATTTTGGGTTATGTAGAAAACGCTTAAATTTCTATGATGACTACCTTTTGTAAATATGTCAACAATGCGTCCATCGGATTCCCTCATGAGATCATCTATTATGATTAGATTGGGCTCTTTACCATCAAACATGTTTAGATCTGGTAATCCTTGAAAGTAGTTTACATTATTTAAGTTATATAGAGGTTGCATTTCATCGAAACACCAAGTTATTTGAGCAAAATCTATATTGCATACTTCACTCTTGTATTTAATAAAATTTGTTACAAACTGAGATTTTCCACATCCACTAGGTCCTGCAATTATTGCAGTAAAAGGGTGGATAAAATGATACATGTTGTCAACGTGTGACATATGCGAAGTTCAACAATAAAATAAACAGCATTCATATTAACCACAACTTTATTTGTTTCTCTTCAATCAGGACATATAATCAAATATAACTTATTCTTAAATTTAACTTACAAACTAAATAACACGAAATTTGTATGTACAATTATTTTTTTTAATTTAGTATTAATAGTTCAGTGAATTATTATTAACTAAATTGAATTATAGTAACCAACGGATAATGAAGATATTATAATTAATTCTTAAATTTAACTTACAAACTAAATAACACAATATGTATGTACAATTTTATTTTCTTAAATTTAGGTTTTTATTTACAACACTACATTTAATACAAAATATGAAGATTATTGGAGATACTCTAAACATAATAGTAAAAAAAAAAAAAAATACACATTACAATTGATATTTTATCTTAGTTTATAGTGACCCCATGCTAAAGTATCTACAAGATTTGGTAAAATGTGACGCTTAGTATCATTATAAGACAAAGAAGTTTTGTTAATTTGTTGAGTAAATATTGTATGTTTGATAGATTTAAATCTATACATACTATGATATTGAACATTTTTATTAAAAAGACATGATTTATAATTATCTAAATTTAATCGTTTCGTTACACTTTTATTTACTCCCTTAGCTTTTGTTACTATTTTGTTGCCTACCTTGAATGCATACATTTTTGATCGAAGACCAACAAATTCTTCTAAAATTTGTCCATTATTTTCATCTTTGAAAAATCCTAACTTTTTTTTATTTATTCTAGGAAAACTGAAAATATTATCAGGTGGGTAATCGGAAGTATCAAACCGTGCACCTAAATCAGGTTTGATGTTTTCATAAAAATTATTTGTGAATATTTGATAAATGAAACTATCAGTATCAGTGTACAATAGTTTAGTTTTATCACTAAATTTTTTTAGCATGTAATCATAATGAAATTCATACATTAAAGTCTTAGAAATATCTAAAATGCAAAATCCCAGATAGATAGGCTTATTGTATAAAATTTTTGTTTTCCGTAATTGAATTGCAACTAAATTTTCAGAAAATATTGAAAGGCTATGAAATTCTGGTTTCGCGATCAAATCTTGTGCTCCCAGAGATTTACCTCGATTTTCCCAATGCGTTCGCAGTTTTACATTAACCCTTTTTTCTATATTTTCCATGGTTTTACCAAATACTGAATTATTCATCAGTTTATAGAAATCTTTTTCAAAATCTGATACCGCTTTTGTTCTCATATTTGTATTTAAATCGATATACTTTTGAAGCCAGGGACTTTGTTTAAATTTTAATATCCTATGTATCTTTATCAACTTCATACCTAGTTTGAGACATTGTTTTAAATTTCTGTAATGAATTTTATATTTGTATTTATTATTAAGATTAGAAATTAATTTTGAATCTTTACAATTATTGATACAAATGTTTTCTGGACAAAGAGGTAAATCTGAATGTATGTCATGAAGTTCATCAGGATACTCTAAATCTACTTCTAAGATAAAACCATTTTCTGATGTATCAGATACATCAAAACTACTTGTAGGATCTATCCATTCAAATCCTCCTTCGGGAAGGTATTGGGACATAGCCCATCCGTATAAATTATTAGCATCAAAATAAACAAGATATGATTTAGCTGTGTTGACATCATAATTGTTTAAATATTCATTATTGGCTTTGGCATAACGATTACTACATTGAGATACACCACCACGAATACCAGCCCTTATGAAAGCAATTTTATCAAAATCTGTCAATAATTCTAATTTTATTTTGGTGTACTTTAACATAGCATCCCAACTTAAGCCTGGGGCAGTATAATAGTGGGCGGGATCAAGATTATAAGTAGCAATACAAAGATCTCTAAAATTTTCAAATATATCTGTTAATAGCAAGACATCGGTTTTTAAATATAAATTGGAATAATCAAGCATATTTGAACATTTAAAGTGATTCCAAACATCCTTTGCATGATTGTAATCGTCA